>OX352701.1:8094200-8694200 GCA_947095575.1 Electrophaes corylata
TATCAGGCGCGCACCGACAAGTCCTTCGTATACGTCCACGCCATCACTAGGCTGACGCCTCGGTCTTTTGATGGGCCCACATTTACATCGGTGTGGGTCGTCTCCCCCGGGCAATGCTGCGGTCTGAAACGAGTCCCCGCACACATTCCACCTACCTCGGGGCCGCAGTAGCTAAATACGAAGGACGACAGGCGAATCTTTGGCGCCTTAAAACCGAACCAACTGGCTAAAGGGAAGAAAACCCTGACGAAAAAATTACAGCAACATAGGGAAGACAACCCAAAAGACAAAAAATCACAGCAACATAGGGAAAACAAACCCTGACGAAAAAATTGCAAAAAAAAAAAAACCATGGCAGCAAAACCGAAAGACATATTACCCCAGGAGGGTACCGATAACTCCGTTATCGGAGAATCCCTCCCTGAGCCTAGCTCAGGCAGCCCCTCGTATTCTGGGGGGGGCACAGTTTTGCCACAAGTGGAACTCCAAGAAGCGCGCCCGCAGATACTGGAACCCAAACTGATCCAACAGACCTTCCATAGGAGCATGTTCTACGCAAGACCACGAAGTAGCTCGTTATCCGGCATTCCATCCACAAGCCGACCAGCTGAAGACAACCCAGACAAGGAAGAAACCATCATACATACACAAAAATCACCACAGCGATCGACACCCTATGACGTCGCCACAACATCCAAGCCAAGCTGGCAGAAAGTTCCGGTACCAGGAACCAATAAACGCAAAAAACCATCAGACTCTCCGCCGCAACCACAAGCCACAAAAACTCATAACTCGTTTGCAATTTTGCCAACAGATTCCTCTGGGGATAACGATGGTGCAGTCAAGGTTACCAAACCTCCGCCACTCATCCTTTACGGGATAGAAGACGTGAACAAGCTAACAGAAGCAATCGAAACAGTACTGGACAAACAGCAGTACACACTGAAAATAATCACAAAGAATCAACTAAGAGTAAACTGTACCTCTGTAGACTCCTACAAAAGCCTAATGACACTCGTAAGGGAGATGGAACTCATAGGTCATACTTTCACGAGAAAAGAAGACAAATGCTATAGAGTAGTAGTTAAAAATCTGCACCACACCACACCACATGAAGCCATTATCGAAGCGTTTGAAAAAACAGATAATAAAGTACGTGGAGAAATAATTAACGCCAGAAGTGGACCTGATAAAACGCCTACATCAACGTTCTTCATAAATCTGGAACGAAGTCCAAACAATAGCCTAGTTAAAAACATAAAGTACATCTACAACACTGCGGTAACTATCGAGGACCCAAAGAAAAGAAATACAATTGTGCAGTGCATGAAGTGTCAGCAATATGGACACTCGAAGAACAACTGCATGAGACCATACCGCTGTGTAAAATGCGCTGGCCAGCATAAAACCAGCGATTGTGCAAAAAAAGACCGTAACACTCCTGCTAAATGTGCGTTGTGCATGGGAGAACATCCGGCAAACTACAAAGGATGCGAAGTGTATCGCGAGATTCTAAACCGAAAAAGGTCCAGAAATACATACCACAAGAGGACACTACCTACGACCACAGACTCCTCGGCTAAGGAACATAAACCAGCAAGCCAATCAACCCAAATAGAAAAACCCATCAGAAACCAAGAAAGCCAAACCGCAAAGGAGATCAATCTGAGACCAAAACAGACATCACACACAACACAAAAAGCTCAGCCTTACTACCAGAGACCTGACTATCAAAACGCAACATACGTCCTTCCGAGCCCAACATACTCCGAAGTCACCACTAACCAAAAATCACCTTTTCCAGAGAGAAGGGTGGAAAAAACGGCACAACACCAAAGACAAGAAAGAAACAAAGAACAAACTCGCACCACGTGGAAACCCACTGAAAAAGTATCACACAACACAAACATAGACAACGTCGCGCCAACACCAGTCCTCCAGGACTTAATAATCAAACAAATGGAAAAGATGGATATGATATTCAGCCAATTGACTTTGCTCATAGGTCTTATTTCGACCCTCGTCGATAGATTACGCTAATGCTGTTCTTAAACATAGCGACATGGAACATTAACGGACTTGCACCCAATATTCACGAAGTGGAAGTCTTACTCGATACTCACAAACTGGACATTCTGTTAATATCTGAGACTCATTTTACCAATAAGAGCTGCGTCAAAATAAAAAACTACACAATATACGACACAAACCATCCTGATGGTACAGCACACGGAGGTACAGCTATCATCATACGGTCCTCAATTAAACACCACTTACTGACAAAGTACTGTACAGAACACATTCAAGCGACCACTATAACAGTGGAAGGAGAAACGGGGAACTTTAATGTCTCATCAGTTTATTGCCCACCCAAACATAAAATTAAAGAAGAACAATTCTCACAGTATCTCAACACACTTGGCAATAGATTTGTGGCTGGAGGAGACTGGAACGCGAAACATCAGCACTGGGGCTCAAGATTAGCCACCACACGAGGCCGACAACTGAAATTGGCAATCGACATCAACTGCCTCACTACACTATCAACAGCTGAGCCAACGCACTGGCCCACAGATACGAACAAACTCCCCGACATAATAGATTTCTTCATTTGTAGAGGAATGACACAATATTACTCCAAAACTACTCCATGCTTAGATGGATCGTCAAACCACACCCCTGTACTGCTAACAATAAGCACAATCCTACTCGAATATGAAACGACACCTAGACTGTATAACAAATACACCGACTGGGACTCGTTTGGAGACATCATAAACACAAGACTTAACCTAAAAGTAGCACTAAAAACACCAGAAGACATAGAGGATGCTGCCACTGAGTTCACTAACACAATACAAATCGCTTGCTGGTCTACCACACCTGAAATGCCAGACAACAAATATAGACACAACACTGTACCAGAGGAAATAAGGAACAAAATACAAGAGAAAAGGAGTCTACGTAGGGTGTGGCACAGCAGCAGACACCAAGACGACAGAAGAGCGTACAACAAAGCCATGATGGAACTTAAAACTCTAATAAGTGAAGCCAGGAACGAAACCCTAAGAACACGGCTGGAATCGCTAACGGCAACAAAGTCCACCAATGGGGACCCGTCACAGTTTTTTCTATGAATGCAGTTTTATAGGCCTTGAGAAACTAAAACATAAAATGCAAAATTTTTTTTTCTACGGCCAAAACTGACTAAGTTATGGGCAAAATACCGAACGAGATTCACTGACCGCGCGAACGGAAGCGATGACGTCACAATGGCCCAGCGCTAGCCGCCAAACCACTGCGCGCCCCGCGTTTCTGTTCGCGATACTCGTCCGACACGGAGCGTAACGTCACCAAGTGATTTGATTTGGTTTTTATTAGAAGGTTGTTATTTTAATATAACAAATGAGTATTAGAAATAAGGTAGATATCGGTTTTGAGCAAGCGCAATCCGATAATCTACCTAAAGTTGATACCTTCATGGTATTTGATTATCTTAGTAATCATTTAAATTAGACAAGCGCTGAAATTCATGGTTGGAAACTTCAGAGGTAAACAAATCTCATTATCAACCTAATCAGAATAACAGGATAATATGTAGGTAGGTACACATACTTGGACTAGCCTATAAAATACCTAAAAGTTTTAAGTTAGTCAGCCAGGGAAGTTGTGTTTGTTGTTGTAACTACCTACGCTGTTATTTTCAACATTGGTATGTAGATAAGTATGTAGAAACTTATAGGTTTAAAGAAAAATATTATGTAGGTATAAAATAAATAAAATTAGACTTAAATACTTAATTTGACAGGAATGTACCTACCTAAGTTCTTTGGACACGTAATTTAGAGCTATGAATAAACGAAAGCGTTAGGTATGTTAAGTTTAAAATAAGCCCTAAGAATTTAAATTATATTTTGTCGTAGGTTATACCCAGATTTATTTAAAAATTATACAATAAATAGTCATGGTCAGGAATACAATACAGGAATGCAATACTTCCTTCTTCAATCTAAGCATTCCTCCCACAAGCCTATACTTGACGTAGTTCTCCATATGACGACCGATGTGGCGCGGCTGGCGAATGTCCGCCTGCGACGCGGAGGTTGCGGGTTCGATTCCCGCCTTGGGATAAATGTTTGTACGATCTGCTAATATTTATTCCGGGTGTTCTGGGTGTTTTCTATGTATAATAAAAAATATGTATGCATGTAATGTATTGTATTAAGTATATCAGTTATCTAGTACCCATAACACAAGCTCTGCTTAGCTTGGGGCTAGATGATGCTGTGTGGATTGTTCAGCATTATTATTATTATTATCAGCTTCCACCTAAAAATATAATAAATTCAGGTATATATTTTTTCTTTTTTATTATATATCACTTTTGCCCGTAACTTCGTTCGCGCTTAGATTTACATAGGTAAGTACTTCTTTTTTATTCACTTTGGCTACAGTTTTATTACATGTATAGATAGATATCCTCATCCTCGAGGGTACGACGCCAGAGGCATGGAGCAGGAGTGTGGTGGTACTGTTCTTTAAGAAAGGTGATAACACCCTTTTGAAGGAGAGTAGTTACTAATCGTCTCGCTCGTAGGCTAGACGACTTCCAGCCTCCCGAACAAGCCGGGTCCCGAAAAGGCTTTAGTACCATAGACCACATTCATACGCTCCGGCAGGTTATACAGAAGACCGAAGAGTATAACCAGCCACTTTGTTTAGCGTTTGTGGACTATGAAAAAGCCTTCGATTCAGTCGAAACCTGGGCAGTGTTACGGTCACTCCAGCGGTGTCAAATTGACTATCGGTACATCGAAGTGTTGAAAGGCCTATATAGTAATGCCACCATGACTATCCGACTCCAGGACCAGAGTACAAATCCTATCCAGTTGCAAAAAGGAGTGAGACAGGGAGATGTAATTTCTCCGAAACTGTTCACGTCTGCACTGGAGGATATTTTCAAGCTCGTGTCCTGGAATAGGTATGGCATCAATATCAATGGCGAACACTTAAGTCACCTTCGATTTGCCGACGATATAGTCATAATGGCGGAATCGCTGGAAGACCTAGAAACAATGCTTAGAGACCTCAATATTGTCTCCCAACAGGTGGGTCTTAAAATGAACATGAGTAAGACGAAACTTATGTCAAATGCTCATGTCGCACCCGTACCGGTATATGTTGGAGGTCAGCCGACGAATCCAACTCGGATGGGCAGCGTTCGGGAAATTACGGCACATCTTCTCGTCACAGTTACCGCAAAGCCTCAAGACGAAAGTCTATAATCAGTGTGTGTTACCAGTGATGACTTATGGCACTGAGACGTGGTCGCTAACTATTGGTCTCATACACAAGCTTAAAGTCGCACAACGAGCTATGGAGAGAGCGATGCTGGGAGTTTCACTGCGAGGTAGAATCAGAAATGAGGAAATCCGTAGAAGAACCACCACCATACCAACCATAATACCAACCATCCAATAATACCATCCATAATATACCAACTATTATCATAGTTGGTATATTATGGAGGCACCTACCTACTTACATCAAAATGATCCTCGCAACAAAATCTTGAAGTTTGGCACGAAAGCGGAATTTTGTCATCCCTCTTCATGATAGTGCACCATTTTTTGCGCACTTTCGGGACCTTTGGCACATTGAAAAATAGTTTTTTAGGTGTACTAACTGAAGTATTAGTACACTTCGGTACTATACAGTACTTATAGTTCGGCATATTCACGTAAAAACCACAACACGACCCGCGCAGATCGAGTGAACTCTAATAAATGAATTGCGGAGAGCGCGCGCGCGGGCGAAAAAGATTTCGTGACGTCACACGAGCTATTCGGCCGCCCCGCGGTTGACTGGTACAAAATGTGTAATATCTTCGCAACCAATGGAACGATTTCAATGATTTAAAAAGTATCGTACCTAAACGAGTAAAAGGAACACCATTACATAGATAATATATGCATTTTCCGACTTGGTACGGGAGCTCATTACTCATTGTGGAAAGCAACCTCCGAGCTAAACCAACCAAAACAAACCAGACCACCTCTCAAACAAGATGGGACATGGTCTAGAACGCCTCAGCAAAGAGTCGATGCCTTCGCGAAGCACCTGTCCACTGTGTTCAAACCAAACGAGGGAACCGACGATGAAGACCCGAACGTAGACAATGTGTTAAATCAGGACTTCCAACTCGACCTACCCCTAAAAACAACCACACCCAGAGAAATCTCTAAACTGATACATAGACTTGACAACAAAAAAGCCCCCGGATTCGACCAAATTACTAAAGAAGTTCTCTGCAAACTGCCTAAAAAAGGGATCGTCTTCCTCGCCACACTATTTAACAGCATTATGAGAGTGGGACACTATCCTAGTGTATGGAAAGTCTCCCAAATCATCATGATCTATAAAGAAGCAAAACCAATCAACGAAGTTAGTTCTTACAGGCCGATAAGCTTACTACCTGTTATCTCCAAGCTATTTGAGAAAATGCTGCTATCTCGTATGCTGAAAACCCTGCATGAAAGATCAATTATACCAGACCACCAGTTTGGGTTCCGACAAGAACATGGCACCACAGAACAAGTACACCGAGTCGTGGACCAAATAAGAAAGTCCCTAGAAAATAAAGAATACTGCTCTGCAGCCTTCTTAGACATACAACAGGCCTTTGACAAAGTTTGGCACAAAGGCATCCTCTACAAAATCAAAAAACTACTTCCACATCCATTCTTTACACTCATGAAATCATACATCTCAGAGAGAATATTTCAAGTGAAAGATGGCGAATTCACTTCTGGATTCTATGACATACAGGCCGGCGTGCCTCAAGGATCGGTACTAGGCCCAGTCCTGTATACCATATTCACATGTGACTTACCCGTAACATCAAATGTAGTTACGGCGACGTTTGCAGACGATACTGCTATCCTCGCAAGCAGTAAAGATAGAACCAAAGCCTCAGAGGCTCTCCAAACCGGGCTAGACGAAATCGCAGAATGGCTGAGCAAGTGGCGAATAAAGGCTAGCGCGTCGAAATCCAACCACATCACGTTTGCCCTCCGCGCTGGAGACTGCCCTCTAGTGCACTTAGGAAACACCGTCCTACCACACAACGAGTCAGTAAAGTACTTGGGTATGCACCTGGATAGACGATTGACATGGAAAAAACACCTACAAAAGAAAAGAAATGAATTGAACCTAAAATACCGCGACCTACATTGGCTCCTCGGAAGGAACTCTGTGCTTAGCACAGACAACAAACTCCTCATATACAAGGTCGTTCTAAAACCGATATGGACGTATGGCATCCAGTTGTGGGGCTCAGCACGCAACTCCAACATCGCTATCATACAAAGAGCCCAAAACGGCATACTGAGAAACATAACAAATGCACCGTGGTTTCTAAAAAACACTGAACTTCACGAACAGGTCCAAATCAACACAGTTGCGGAAGAAGTCAAACGTTTCTCGACTGCCTATAAAAGCAGGCTGGAACGGCATCCCAACCGCCTGGCAGCCGAATTGACCACCATCACCTATCCTAAGAGGCTAAAAAGACACCACATAGTCGAACTCGACTTGTAAGAAAAAGGAGGAAGAGGTCACTGGACCTCTCGTCCTGCAAACCACGCCACTCACAACACACCTGCTCATAGTTCGGAGAACTGATCGCAGATGAACATGGAAAAAAAAAAAAAAAAAAATTAATAGACTGTTTCTTAGCCTTTGATACGTTTTTTATTTATACTCTGGCACAGCCTCAGCTAATGCCGTGATATTCGTTCTCTAAGGTTTGAGGCTTAATCACCACATGGCACGGCACCAAAACTGAGTCCATCCAATCACAGTCGATTTCTGGGGCATGAAGCGAACAACACATTTTTCTAGATCATTTCTTCCCTGTAAGCTCAAGCTGTAGAACAAGCTACCAACTGAGGTGTTTCCACTCCACTATAATATGAACTGTTTTAAAAATAAAATTAAATAAGACCTTCAGAGTAGGCATCACATCAACAACTCCTCCAGCATTGTTGATGTCTGTGAGCAAACGGTGACCACTAACCATCAGGGGGCAGTGAGCCAGTGTGCCTGGCTATTTTTAAATAATAAATAAAATAAATGCTTCACACCCTTGCAACCTTCACAACAAGTATTGTTTGAACCCTGTGGTAATATAAGAATGAAATTCTTTCTTTTATAGGGAGTCCATTGTTTTATAAAAAGTAGTGCCCAGAAATGTTTCCCAAGAAATAAATGCTTTTAGCTTGTGTCCTTATTCAAAACCTTATTCAAAATTGTCAATACTAATTTAAGTCCAATAAGAATTTTATTTCAGTTGTTCTTACCTGATTCAACTTTCTGGAGAGATCATTAGTAAGACATTCCTCTTCTCTTTCATAATGGTGTGCCAATGTCTCTTTCTCTTTTTTCAAAGCTTGGATTTTCTTCAGCAATGTGTTGGAAATGTATTCTTCTTCTTGTTCTGCTTTTGCTTGCTGTCATTCAAATTTAATATTTATTCAATAAGCAAAATACACAATAGTATGTACATTAAAACCTATGAAACTAAATTTAATGATTAAGGACAAAATTATTTATTTTGCTATGTTCTAAACAAACTATCAGAATACCTAGGTATTATAATGTAAATATATCATACTCACAATTGAAACTGATGCCTGTCTCAATGCCCGGTTCTCTTCTTGCAGAGCTTTTACACGAAGCTTGTAAGTATCCATCTCCACTTTTAAAACCCTGGAAATTGGGAGAAAATAGAAGTTATTTAGAGTCAGAATTAGTGCTTAAATCCCAGCTATAGGGAAATGATTCCATGGTGCCATTGTGAAACTCAAAAAAGTGTATAAAATTATCACTGACCTATTTTGCTGTTGCAGAGATTCAATTCGTTTCTGGAGCTGGTCACGAGATACCGTATTGGGAGGTAACATCGCTCCGCCATCAAGTGAGCTAGAGTCACTTTCGGAAGCAGAATCTATCATTTTGCTACCTAGAAAATAGGGTATCATCATTATGAGAAATCATGTTAAGTTCGAGGAACTAACAACTTGCAGTTGCAGCTTACCTGGCGAAATCACGGTATCATCCATTTGCAAGAGAGGATGTCAACAAATTCAATTCAAAATGTCCCAGGACTTATAATACCCAGTTTTTGAAAACGGTTTTACTTTCAGATAATTCTCTATAACAATTCAAGCAATTGAACGGAAATTTGCATAGAAAATATACACAACTAGCTAAAATTGCACAAAAATACAAGTTACGATAAACGTCGCTGGCCAGACATACTTTAGAAAAGCACTCTGTGGTTGCGGACCACAGATGTTACTCCAGCAGTGTAATAGTGTAATAGTGCTTGTATATAGCAGCACACACACAAAAGAAAACCACAGTGCTTTAGCATGGCCACAGACTAAAAACAAGCGGAATTGAGAATTAAAAATCACAGTTTCTCTTTTTTAATCGCAAGACCATGAAAAATATCTTGTTAGATTACAAAATAAAAATAAAACTAAACAGTTCAAGCTTTGTTTAGTTTGTGGTTAGATCGTGTGGTGTTAAAATCCACAAATATTTATTTGTAATAAAACCTCATTTCGGTTCGGTGCGTTTTATTCGGACGGTTACTTTAGTGAAGCTCCCGAGAATGTCATTATTGTCCATGCTTATGCCAGTTTTGTTTTTATTTTTCAAGAGAAGCAACATTACTAGAAATAAAAAAAAAGTGACACACACGCCATAATGTAAATTGCTGCTAGATTTTGGCGTTTGAGTTGAAAAAATAAGATATTTGATGAAACAATTTCCTTTTATTGTACACGCATGGCATTTAAAATGTCCCTAGTTAAAATTGGTAAGAAAATAATAAGTTAAGTTGCTCAAAACCCCGGGACAACCTACCTCTGATACTCCGTTAGGTGTTGGATCCGAGGAATCGAAGCCATTTCGTTCTTCCCATGTAAACTTTATTGAAGGTGTTTTTCGTGGTGATCATCGTGTTTTTTTATGCAGTGGTAATGTTAACAGTATATGTATATGGTGCTAAAGATGGTGATGGTTTCTCCCTCGCCACAGTGGACGTGTTCCTGCAATCCTTCGTGTTGTTGATCCGTACGTAGACTCAGGGTGTTTAGTTTAGATTAGACTGTCATCAATATCCAGGAGAATCTAACATAATCGTTGTATCAAAGTTACCTACTTATATATGTTAGGAACACATAAGAATGTGATTAGTTAGGTGTGAAAACACATCAGTTAGCCTCAGGGTGCCACCAAAGCTTGAAGTGCTTAGACATCTTCTGCTGGTACCATTTACTGAAAGAGTGAGGCAATGCAGTTTATATCTTAGCTAGGTTTATTTCAAGTATTTGTAATAAAATAATTTACTTTATATTACATCACATTCATTTTCTACATTGACTTTTAGTATCAATACTTATTTACCTGTTTCATCTATTTGGTACTATTTAGGTGTAGGTTACAAGGGTCTAGTTCCTCATGCATCTGGATGCATTGGTACTTAATGTTTGACAAATTAATGTGTTCTAACATTATTTGAAATAAAAATTATTGAAGACAAGTACTTATTAATAGTCTAATCTACCAAAAGTGTAATCAGTTGATGATTTTGTATACCAATTAAAAGAATCTTAGTCCTGACTGACACAAACAATGCACAGCCTAAATCACTACTTGCAACTACTAGTTATCATTTCCTGACGGAGTGTGCCTGGAGTAAATCTATAAGAGGCAATATGAATATAAAGGTTAACATTAACCCGCTTGATGTGGGTCTGTTTCAGAGTATGCTGGCTGTGCATACCTCTGAGGTAGCTATCATACTTTACCAGGTCACATTTAGGCTGGTTAATGAGTTTGGAATTGAATTGAAAGTTTTTCTTAGCATTTAATTATCAGGCTATATGTGCAGCAGGGCATCAACTTTGTCTGAAAGTAGTTTCAAATGACAATAGTTATAGGTAAGTAAATATTATTTTTATAGAGGTATTAAGTGTAACTACACTTAATAAGCGATAAAGTTGTACTCAGGTGTGGGGTACCTGATGCAATGTTTATACTCGAGTTGCAAGTCTCTCAAGTTTTAACTGTATATTTCTTGAAATATTAAGAAAAAGCCAAAGATTCAATAGAGTGTAGTCTCACTTTAAAGCTAAGATCATGATTATTCAGCTATTATAAACATAAGAAATTAAAGCTATGGATTCTATACTAGAAGCCTTTTGCCAGTGGGCTTGGGTTGACTTTTTAAATTTTGATGTCTACAATGCCCAGACATTGTTGACTAAGAGATGTTTTTTTATTTTGTTATTGTAAACATCTTAAACTTAAAAGATCAAACCTTACAAGTTACATTTTGAAACTGTTGTTGTGTACAACACTAAATGTATGAATGAAAATATTATATGCTTATTCTATTAGTAAGTTGTATCAAAATAGTTATTTAAAACAATACTTAGGTCAGTACAGTAATTTAACCAAGTTATTTTTATGTCCTTGCTAATATGAACTCAAACTAGATAAAGAATTGCCATTGTGAGCATTGCATTCTTGTTTATACAGGAAAATCAATACTGCAAAAACAGCAGGGTTTCTAAATGTATGCCTACCTGGATTTTTTTCCTACTTCTCTCTTAGCGTTATAATATTTACTACATAATAGTACAAGCCGGTTAAACAACTGATGTCTTTTCATTATAATCATGGTGCACATGTAAACCATTAACATGCTGTTCCAGATCATATGCTTATATAATCCAAGTTTCATCCAATTAGGTAAATGTAGGTTTAGACATTACAAAGTTGAGTTTGAAATGATTAACATACCTACCTTGTAATTTCTAATGTTATTAAGATGGTAGTCTCGAATATTTTAAGTCATTTGAATGCTTATTTTCTAATTTCATAATAGTGTATGAATCCTACCATTTCATTGGCATTGACTGGCTTCACACTTCTGTTGGAAGTAGCCCTACCTTCTACACTGTTTGATGAATGTATGTTCATACCGATTACAACCCCTGCTGCGCCCATTTATGGGTTGAATTTCTAGAATTACTTTGTTGGTACACCTCTATACACCAAGACGAAAGATACCTTAAAAATTTCAAGTCTCATCAATCTCACAACCAGTGGTTTAGGCTGTGTGTTGTCAGTCTGAAAAAAGTTTCAATTGGTATAGATTTAGTATACTCTAGTTTATATTAATGTTAAGACCTCTTTTCTTACTTACAGGCTAACCATTTATGCAATGGCTCAATATTACCAAATAGTTGGCCAAGGGCATTCACTTACTCTTGAAGATTTACAAAGATATTGTCCTAATATAAGTTTGGATGGTATCATTCTTAATCAAGATGGCCAGCAGTATGCACAGCAACAGGTACTTACCTAATCATCATCATCATAACTATTTCTAGGGGTACAAGTGTAATCCAGTTTACTTACCATCCATCTTACAGTACTTATATTTCTTACTGCTGTTGTGACAACACTAGGTATACTGGGTGCATGTACCTGCCTAGTTAGTTAAAGGTCAAAAAGGATTGATTTTGTAATCAAGGGATCATTATCAACTGTCTTATTTATACAATAACAATATAACATGCCGCACATGATTCAGATATATATTATTATTTTATTAGGTTGTGGTGCAACAAGCTGAACCATCGAATGATATTATTGTGAGTGAAGGTGTGCAATCTCAATTGGTGGTCAGTGATGGGTTGCAGTATCAACAGCAGTACATAATCCGACATGAGCCTCAGCCGCCACCGTCGCAGCCGCGACCAGACTTCCAACAACAAAACCAACAGCAACAACAACAACAGCATCATCAACAGCAACAACAACAACAACTGCAGCACAGACAGGTCAGTAGCTATTATATTCATTAAGCTTTTATTATCACAATGATACCTTTACTGTGATCACAGATAAAATAAAAATAAATAAAATGAGAATATAGTATAAATTTTTAAATGACTGTGGCTATGATAGAAGTAATCTCACATTTCACTTTCATTGATCAGGAAATCATTAGCAAATTTGTTAAATTTAAATTGTTATGTTTTAGGCTTGTTTGGGATGTCTAGTGTAAGACTTATAAAACATTTATTTGTAGGTTTACTACACATCTGACTTACCCGTGGATGCTCAGGTTGTGTTGCAACAGGCTCAACAGATCATTGATGCATCTATGATGCAACAGCAACAACAATCCTCTCCACAACGACCCCAACATGTATGTCAGATGGCTATAAATTGTGTATAATATGCACTTTAGGCATTGACAGATGTGGTTGTAGAATTCTCATAATAATCTGCTTAGCATGTTTCATTACCATTTAGTTCTTTCATTTGGGTTTTAAACTTACTGTTTATTTCTTGTGATAGATAACTATACATTTTAGGCAGTCATGGTGTTTTTGATGCACAATTTAACCTGGTTAATATTTTTTAAACTTATGTATGACATGTTTTTATGCATCAAAATATTATGCATAAATTTACTGCTTTGTAACTTGAAGAAACCTTTGCCTGGTAGATATTGAGGAAGTTATTAAGTACTTACGTATGATTAAAAATATCAATCATTGTTTTTTTAATTGGCTATATAATTGGGGGAGGTTTTAAAATTACATTATAGCACTAAGTTAAATCATTACTAACCCTTAAGATAGATAACATCTACAGGCAAGTCACAAGCAGAGCGAGGCAATTTATCTTAAAGACCACAAATAGCATTTTATTTCTTGTTCAATTATTTTCAATTCTGTTTTTTGAAACTTCATACTTTTAACGTATGTTATGATTTCCTGCTGTAGTGCCTGTAAATAAATGTTATAAAATTAATCGAAATGTTTTGCTTTGTGGTGCATTTTATAGTTATACAATTTACATAATACATGATTATGTGTTATGCATATGATTTTGGCAGTTTTTAATGTACCTACTTATTCTTAAAATATGAGACGATCGGTTCGTGCATCGGTCGGTTCATGTTGTTTATCATATTTTAAATAACTTAAAAATTATTTTTTAGTCCTACAATTCAGTATTTGTGCTAAAACATGGAACATCTTTAATGCTTTGAGTATATACTAAAGGTCATGTAGTATTTTTTTACATTTCTGCATGCATGGCAGTTTATTTAAGATTATAAAATTAGAAGGATTGCAAATTTTTAGGACTTAGCTAGCTGTCGATGCTGTAAACCACATTGTTATGATCTAGATGTTGTCAGATGAAGAGGGCTCAAAGTCGTTCTTCGAAACGTTTGGGGAAGGCCTACATTGAGCAGTGGAGTTCTTCAGACTGACGATGAACATAGATTACTAAGTGTTTGAGTTAATTTTAGTACTATCAATACTTAAGAAGGTATGTTAGGTATTAACTAACTAACCTATGAGATAAGCGGAAGACTGGCGCGTTTTGGGAGACCTACCCATACTTCGATTAATGATACCCCTAGATGACGGGTCACATACAAAATTATAGCTAAAAACTGTCCGCGTGAATATATACTTAGACAGCTACATTTATTTACTAACGACGTGAGAAAAAAAATTGTAAACAGTAAAACTGTTTATAATTTTTTTAAGTTCAACCTAATTTCAACCACGTCACCTATAGTAAATAATGTCAGTAATTGTCAAAACAAGTCGGATTCTTTGCGCCGACCTTATATCTAGGGTATCATTGATCGAAATACCCGTACCCATACGTGCGATGAATTATGAACCAACCCAGTGATATTTAATTCCCAGTCTTGACTAATTAAAAGAAAATATATTTTTTTTCGAACGTACTAAAATGCTGGTAAAATCGCCTGGCGATTTTCGACAGCGTTACCGGGCTACTAAAAACGAAAAGAGCAAAACGTTCACATATATAAATACACCATACCACTATTAATGTCATTTCTTCTGTAATCTTGCTCGCTGATTCCCATGCGCGGTATATAGGTATAATTTCAGTTTCTTCTCTACCACAGGTGCCCTTGGCCATTACCTTAATGTAAGTCATTTCACATTACCACACATCTGTGTGATGTGCGGTAATGTGAAATGACTTACATTTTTTTTTGACGACCGATGTGGCGCGGCGGGCAAATGTCCGCCTGCGACGCAGGGGTTGCGGGTTCGATTCCCGCCTTGGGATAAATGTTTGTACGACCTGCAAATATTTATTCCTGGTGTTCTGGGTATTTTCTATGCATAATAAAAAATATCTATGTATGTAATATAGTATTGTATTAAGTATATCAGTCATCTAGTACCCATAACACAAGCTCTGCTTAGCTTGGGGCTAGATGATGCTGTGTGGATTGTCCAGCATTATTTATTTATTTATTTATTTTCCCGTAACGCCTCTAAACATTGTTATACTCAATGATTCAACGTGGCTCTGAATCCTTCAGACATCCTTAAACTCGCGTAACTAAAGATCTTTAGAGCGGTTGCAAAACCGATATGGTGATGGGAATTAATACTATGACAATCATTTTTACCATTTCGCTTTCGCGGTCGCTCTGCTATCGAATATGATACGAGTGGAACAGTTGAACTGTATGAAATGCTGCTATCGAAATGTCACTAAATAAGTAATAATAATAAAATTATTTAAACAATGCAATGCTTAATTCGATTTCATGTAATAACTAAACATTATAATATACAAATGTTAGCGTAGCCAAGTCAAGTTAGATTTAGCATTTGCGTTACAGCATGATTTTCGATAGTCGACTATCGGAAATTGTCTCTTTCTACTGTAGAAATATGATCACTAATGTCCGGTTTCTATATTTTATAAAATGTATTTCTTTAAACGGTTGCGTATAACTTATCATAATATTTGAAATTACGGACACATCAGGCGTAACATTGTGTATGCCCCAGGTTGACGGATCCATGATAGTGCACATAGGGCACGTTCCTAACGTACGTGATCTGCGATGCAATTGTTTGTCATAGGTTATGGTTACAGTGATAACCTGATGTTAAGTATAACATCAAGTGGGCAATATGCTTATTTTATCAGCAAAAAAACGAACTGATCTGAGTTAATCAGCCGCTGGATGAGAGATTATACAATGAACGACGATCCGTATCGCTATTATACCAGTGGACGCTCATAATATCGGAATCGGGCATTAGAAGCGAATGCGACTTGGCTCGGCTATTTCTTATTTACCGAGCGGAATTATAGACGTAAGAATAAGACGTTACGTTTAAAATACGCGCAACTTTTCGATAGCAGTTGGTGAGTCCAGCACACGTGATTTCGCAGCCGACTGTGATACATCCTGCACAACAACCACCGCCGCAGCCCCCACCTTCAGCACCCGCGCAGCAACATGCCGCGCAGCATGTGCAACACGTCCAGCAACATGTGCAGCAGCAACACACGCCGCAGCAACATGGGCCGCAACAGCACACGCAGCAGCAAACGGTATACCACCATAACATTCACTAGTGGCTTTATTCATTCATATTCGGATAAAAAGGTGCTTAGAATAGTACCTCTCTATTACCATGGATATCGTAAGAGACGACTAAGGGAACGGACCAAAAGATGGGCGGCAGCATTTTCTGACTAAATAACACCAACAGAGCGGTCAACAATATGTCTGCTAACCGTGACGACTACGGCATACCCTGCCAATTGTAGTGGAGGCATGTGTCCAATAGCAGACTTATTGAGGTTGATGATAATGTATGCCGTGGTGCTTTTGGTATGGAATAGGACTATTCTATCACCTCAAAAGAGTGCCATGAGGGTCGACTAAAAGCACGTACCAGGAGATGGGCAACTAGGCCGCTGGTGGCCCCTTTTTGCGTTGTTTACGGGTTGTGGTTAATAGTTGAGCCACACAATATCTTCCAGAAAGACTAACAACTCAGTTATACCGGCCCAAGCTTCCCAATGCGTTCTCGGTGTTCCAGGAGTACATTTTATGCGCAGCGTTTTTAGCTGTGTGCACACATCTTCTGCATAATGGACTGTCTGTAACATCCAATTTGAATAGGTGCTTGTTTAGTCAACAATGATCTGTGACAATTCCGATTTTATCAGCAGGAGTTCGTCACGTGGCAAAAATGCAGTAGAATAATAAATAGTACGGACTTAAACCTTCGCACCATATGCCAACAGTAACAAATAATTGCAGCTTATACTGCAATCGCAACCACAACAGCAAATGTCGCGCGCGTCGCCGCAGCTCATACAACATTTGCAGCAGCAGCAGCACCAGCAACAACAGATCCATTTGCAGCTACAGCAGCACCAATTGCAGCATCAGTTGCAGCAGCAACACCAACAGGTTGGATTACCTAAAAAAGTAAATAGACATAAACAATTATTTAAATACTAAACAAAGTGATTAATTCATCTTTCAAAAAATTTTTCCCTACTACACCTTTACGACGATTTTTTAGAAATCTACGGCTTAGTGTAGATTTCTTCAAAACGTTTTTATTTGTCGTTTTAGCTACATACATTTGAATTCCGCTATTGCTTTCGACTATTTGGATGATGATTTTGTGTGTACACTATAGACAGCTACCAAAAACAAACAAAGATACTTCGTCAAACTGTGACGATGAACTATGGTGTAGTTATTTAAATTTTTGAAAAAATCAAAACTGTTCAAACCGCATCGAGAGCATTGTCTTATGGCAAGTTTCTTAAATGTCAGTAAAATAGTATGAAAGTCATAAATACTTTGTGGTCCTACAGGTACAGCACATGTCACCTCAGCAACTGAATATGAACCAACAACATCAGCAGGTAGTGATGCATGCGGCTTACCTCAACCAAGGGGTGAGTTGTGCCGTAACGTTTAGTAGTTGACCCGTTGAGTCCGTGAATCAAAAGAGATTCGTTATTTAACAGAGGATCCTATGTATATATATATATACATATATATATTATATTCTATATATTATATTATTATATTATTCTATTATATTCTATCCTATCCTAGAGCTATGCAGTATGCACAAGATAAACTAAAATAATTTAAAAGAATGTGACGACTTCTAATCCATTATAGATAAAACTGAAAACTTATCAATGTGCCGAATTCCATCTCATTCAGTTCAGGAAAAACGTAATGAACAGACAGACCTGACAGAAACACTTTCGCTTTTATAAATAGGTACGGATTATGGTTTCACCGCGTGTTGAAATTAAGCGATACCGTGAGCCAGTTCCACGTGACCATCACGCCTAACAGAACTCGCTACAAACTTGCTGCCCAGCCCTAACGGAAAATGAACCCTTTAACGTTTTGTATTTCTTGCGTAATGTTTTCAGGGTCTGAAATTACAGGGCACGCCGAATCGACCGTCGTCCCAACGGCTGCTAAACCCGACCTTGAACCCCGCGCCTAACCAGGTCCAAACTAACCAAGTGACGCTGGTGCGGACTCCGAGCGTGCGGACAGTGCGGCCGAGACGACCTGCACCGCGACCCGCTCTACCTGCCTCGCCTCGTCTAATCAGTCCGCTGGTAAATACATCACTTCATCACTATTTCTCAATCACACTCGGATGTGCATGAGCATTGAGGAAATGACGTCACACCGCGTACTTTGCCAGATCTGCAAAGTCTCAGTACGAAAGTGACTCAAGAGACCAGTGAGTGTTGTCAGTGATGACCACACCAGCACACGGAAAAAGCTATGCTGGAAGTTTCACTATGGTATAGAAATTAACAAGTTAAAGTGGCAGTCCAAATAGCTTGTAGAACCAATAACCTCTTCGAATAAAAACTATCAAATAGCAAGGATTTTCTGTAATATGTGTCAGGGCAAGACGAGTAACATGATAACTGTCTCATAGGCGTATTGGCGTCGGCTGTTTGTTTGTGTATATTTATCTTTACATTGTAAAAAATTAAGTGGCTTCCGCTGTCTGTTCGCTTATTAGATCTTTCAAACTACTCAACGGATTTTAATGCAGTTTTCTGCAATAGATTGAGTGATTCAAGAAGAAGGTTTATATGTATAATACATACATAATTTAGTACAGAAAAGCCGAAAAATGTCTGCTGATCATGCATAAATTCAGAACAAGATTGCTTCATTCAAGCACTAGTGGTCCATATCTCCATAAGTCTTAGTATTAATGAGCTCTGTGCGATACCCTATGTAAGAGCCGGTAGCACCCCCTTATCGGTTCCGAATCCGACAGAATATTTTGTCGTAAAAGGATCCTATGTCAACCAAATTTTGAATAGGCTAGTTTATACAAAGTGTTACATATTTGGGGGGTGTACCGTAGCATAGTCACTACGCTTGGTAGGTGGATTGGTGACCTCATGTTGGTTTTAAGTACCCAGAAGTTGCTGCTGCCTATCTTATGATGCGTTCTTTAACAAGACCACCAGAGCAGAGGCTTAACACGTATATAATATTTCAGATAGCGGCAGCTCCGACGCCGTCTCCGGTCCGTTTGGCGAGTGGAGGGCCGCGTGCTTCACCGCGGGTGCTGAACGCATCTCTCTCGCCGTCCGTCACTCAGCAGCGAGCGCCAAGGCCACGCATACCAATGCATCCACAGCAAATGCAGGTAACTTTACATAATTTAATAATTTTAATATTTTTAATAGTTTTTATAACTTTACATTAAGCTACAGTCTTGGCCTAGAACAGAACCTTTTCATTATTGAAGTTTGATTGAAACTTCAACCCCCGCTATACCCGTTCAGGGGTTGAATTTCGAGAATTCCTTTCTTAGTACACCTCTACGCACCAAGACGAATATACCCTGAAAATTTGTCTCTTGGATCAGTAGTTTAAGCTGTGCGTTGTTTATGTGTCAGTCAATCAGTCTGTAAGGACAAAGATTCTTATAATTGGTATAGATTGCTGTATTATAAAATAGTATTTTCTCAATTAACTGTTACAGCATCAGATCTCACAACAGCAACATCCACAACCACAACAGCAACATCCACAACCACAACAGCAGCATCCACAACCACAGCATCCACAACAGCAGCATCCACAGCAACAGCATCCACAGCAACAACATCCACAACAGCAACATCAATTGACTCAGCTTGGAATGGGCCAGCACCAAATGAATCAGCAACCAATGAACCAGCTCAAATTATCCACTCATTCAGTAAGTCAACACTCAGGAGAGAGGCAACTAAAAGCACAATTGCCTTAGCCCGCCAGTAAGTAAACTACACCATGTGAAAGCAATAAATGTATTGAAATTGAAGCAGCTGAATCGACTTCACACTCAACAGTTCCCACAGTACCAGCTTCGCTTAGGTTGAGGATAGACTGTGTAAAATATGCACTAACATTTTGTATTTGATAAACAACATTCCAATGTACCGGAGTTCAAAAGTAGAGCCCTTAGTGAAGAGCTCGCCCGGGAAAGTACTACCTCCATGCTTATTTCTGCCGCCAAGCAGTTTGCTGTGTTCCGGTTTGAAGGGTTTGGGTGCCGGTAAAATTATAGGCACATGAAGCTTAACACCTCTTGTATGCCTCAGGTTGATGGACGCAGAGCGTAGATTACGTTCTTAACGCTCGTAACCGGCAAGGCAATGTTTTGTTATAGGTGATGGTAACCACTTAACATCAGGTGGGCCATCTGCAATCACATTAACAAAAAAAATTGTTTTGTACCATGAACATTAGGCGGTTGAACGCTTTTCGAACTGACACATCAGCGTGATCGTGCCTCGAGGTGTCACATTAAGCTTTTATTTATTTCCAGCTTCTAAATCAACAAAACCCGGTACAGCAAACCACCCGTGTCATCACGCCCCAAGGAACTATAGTGACTCACAATCATATCAACCACCAAATCCCGCAGCCGCAAAATAATGTGCCTCAGAATCAAAACGGACCTATGCCGCAACAGACCACGCTACCTAGCATACAACAAAGGGCTTCCCCACATCCCCAGCAAGTTCAACAAGTTAAAAAGGTAATAACAATTAATCACCCAATATACATTATAGTCTTGACCTGAGAGTGTCAAGCTGACACCCACTTTTGAGTGTTTTGACATCAACATTTTTAGAGGCCTTTACTAAAAAGTTAAAATATTTGTTTATGACGGCATGTTTTTAATGAGCTTATTGTTTGTAATGAGTAGGCCATATAGCTCATAAAATCAACAACCCCTGTAAATAAAGGTTTTCCAATGGTGACTATGCACGAACCGGGAAACAAAAGGTAGTACAGTCTACCACCCGAAGAACTGACGATAATTGCTAGAATTGCTCTCGATATTGCTGGAAATCGGTGAATGAAAAAAAGCTCAAAATTGTTCATCTTGGAACGTATAGGAGAGACGTGTGTCTAGGAGTGGACTTTTACATGATGGTAATGATGATGAATTACCTTTTGTCGATAGCTACGCCACAACAGGATACTCGCTAGTAGTGCCACAGACCTTTGTGATGATGCTAGTTTTATTATCATATTTTGCGAAAGGATACCGACACGATGCACGAAAGGCCACATTTGTACTGTTATTTTACACTGTATTTTCACACAAAGGTTGTCGTACAGTCAAACGCTGGCGACATGGATGACCTGGAAGAAAGTATTACTGCTGCCATAGTGCAGAAACACCAACCGGTGGATGGAATGACACCTCAGCAATTCCACTCGCCATCTCCAGCTATTCGACCAAACCATGCAACAACATCACAGGGACTTACCTTCAGCACCCAGCATTATCAAATGACGTACGATCAGCAGCATATCCAACACCCACAGACATTGACACAGATGCTATTAGATCCCGACCCGGATGATGAAAGGCAGGTGGTGACTTTGAATACGGGCCAGAGAATCACAATGGCTGACTACAAACGGTTGCAGCAGACGCCAAGGACTCAACAGCAACAACAACAAGCTAGGTATTTGTTTATTTAGAACACTTTTATAGTTACATGTAGAACAACGACATAGACCCACAATTAAGATGAACATTATAGATAATTCTTCATTTGACGGAACAAGATGGGTTTTTGGCACTGCTATGTTAGCATGGGTATAAAAACATATCTTTATTTTGTACCAAAAAACAATACTAAATAGCCAAATTTTGTGTCCTGCAGTAACGTTTTCTGAGCCATATATTTCTTATGAAATATATTTATCTCAGAAAACGTTATTTCTTATGAAGTATCCAGATATCTGTTTATATACAGATATCTAGATTTTATTGATAGTTAATTACCAATTGTAAAATCTGAAATCCAGCCCGTAAACGGGTGCAGCGAATTAACAATAGTAGATGAACATTATCTGCGCCTCTCGCCAATGTAACCATACTATTATATTTGCTGAGCCCATAGAAAATAAGTATTGAAGAACTGAAATTTAATCTACTTTTGTCGGTGACTGTACATTGGGAGGCCTTTACCCAGTCTTCTGATCTTATAAATAACGCTTGTGCAGTTATAAAAAGGTTTCCTAATCTACAATACTATTCTGATCACAGGGGTTCTATAGATTATTAGATTATACTTACTTACAATTATAACCCTTGACGTATGTTATTCAGCCTAACAAATTTTGTTGATCTTTGCGTGTTTTATTGCAGGGAAAGTGGAAGGCAAACACAAATTGTAAGAAGTAAAGAGCAACCAAGGCCTGTACAAAGAGTCCCGCCAATGCAGACAGAACCGCAAGCGCCACAGCTTGGTTTGTAGCCTGTATTTATTATACACTAACTTCCTTGTAATTCCTTCATTAGCGGCTAAACGTAAAGAAATTCTAGGAAAACCAAAGGTTTCTCTAAGCCTGTGGAGCTCCCAGGATGCATCTGTGCTTTTGAGAGAAGTCGGGTACAAATTTAACCAGATCACCCTTCACGAATAATGAACCACCTTAGGGTCTGAATGTGGGTACAGGAGCCTAAAAAACGTTCGACAGCGGTTTTACTCGCTATTCCAGACCAGCTTTATTCATTTCAAATTTCATCCAAATCGGTCCAGCTGTATCTAAATCACATCCAATCTACTAAACAGATTTAGATGGAACATAGAATAATTATAGTGTGTAACCTAGCTCGATTAGCATAAATATTTATAATAAAAATTACCAAGTACTGAATAGTATTATGTGTGATGGGTTCATTCGTTTTTAAAAACATACGAAGCTTCTCTGTTTCGTATGTTTTAACCTAGCAGTTCAGCCCTTAAATACATTTTAAAGTTAGGAATTGCAATAAAATAATTTTGCAACTTTTTTCAGAAAACGCTGAGGTCCCTATCCAAGGCCCTTCAGAGCAGGCAGCAGAAACTCAGTCTGCTAAAATGTTAATATTCCTACAGAATGGAGAACAAAGACTTATTACATTTACACTACCTAAAGAAAGTTGTACACTTCAAGAAGTTCTTGAACAGGTATAATCAAAATGTTTTTTTATTTTCTTGTTTGAAGCCAATTTATGATAAACAACAATATTTCTGTGTTGAAAGATAAGGCCATATTTTAAGTGTTGTCAAATAAGGTTAATCTAAGAAAATGAAACTGCATAATTGACATCATAATTAATCAATACCATATAGTATTCAGTCAACATAACCTTGAATCGTTAAAAGCGTTGAAGAACTGGCAACAAACTTAACGCTAAACCTATTGATGCATTTTTATTTACAAAATAAAGAAGTTCCAGTGCCAAGTGCCAGTTTCAAATTAAATAATAAGTATCATGCAAAATAAAACTTATGCTAAGATGATCATTTCCAATACTGAAATAATCAAAATCCCTTTGACATTTCTGCAAATATTTAAATTGGTTTCAGGTCAATGTTCCTTTTTCTGATGACACTCACATACAATGTATGCAGAACACCAGTAGTGAAATAGATTATTTTGTATCAGTAGGATCAAACACTAGGATTGAAGAAATGCTGGAAAACCACCCGGTAAGTATTCTTTGCTGCAAGCGGTCTTTAGTGAAGAATAATTTGTGTGGAAATGTTGGAGTTCATGGAATTAGATTTTTATAATTTTATTTGAAACTTTCAGATGTTAGTGGGAGATATTAGTAGTACAAGTTCCCCAAGTGCTATGTCCCAGCCACAGAGTAGTGAAATGTCCACTCCAGAGAAACAACAACCATCTGATACTGGTAAGGGTAAATAGCAATACGCATGTCCTTGGTTTCCATAAACATTATTTAAACTGAAACTACAATAGACCTCCTTGTGACATGTTGGTCATCAACGATGAACGACGACCGATGTGGCGCGGGGGGCGAATGTCCGCCTGCGACGCGGAGGTTTCGGGTTTGATTCCCGCCTTGGGATAAATGTTTGTACGTTCTGCAAATATTTATTCCGGGTGTTCTGGGTGTTTTCTATGTATAATAAAAAAATATCTATGCACGTAATTGTAATGTATTCATCCAATGTGTGGGTACTCGCAAATATGCTTTTCTCTGGCTACCGTAGGCCAGCAATAAATCAGTCTCATTTCAATGGTGTTTTACTCCGCATCTTAAATATTACATTGGCGCCGATTTATGGGATTTAGTCATGCCTTTCGGCAAATTACCCGAGTTTGAGCTGGAAGAAGGCAAGAACTGGACATCCTACGTTCGGTTAGTTCGGCAATTCATTTTGTTGAACGAGATAAAAACCGAACTACGCGTAGCCACGTTGGTGACACATGTAGGCGCGCGCACATACCAACTAATGTGCGATCTGTGCGCTCCAGAACATCCAGAAGACAAGACCTTCGATACTCTCGTCGAGCTCGTGACTGGCCACCTAGAACCCAAGCGATCTGAGATAGCGGAAAGGCATACATTTCGTCAACGACGTCAAGCGGACGGCGAGGCAGTTGGTATATTTTTACAAAGCCTGAAGCACCTCGCTACTCATTGCAACTTTGGATCAACGCTGGAAGTGAACCTTCGCGACCAGTTCGTCTCCGGGTTACGCAGTGAGGACATGCGATCGCGCCTGTTCGCTGAGTCGTCGCTCGACTACAAGAGAGCTGTGGAGCTGGCACTCGCGCTGGAGGCGGCGGAGCGGCATGCGGCGGAAGCCGTGGCCGGCGCTGCGCCCTCGGCGATCGCTGGCGACAGCATCTCGGGACTCGGGCAGGGCGCCGCTGTGGCCGGGCTGCATCGGGTGGCGCAGGGGCCGCCGGCAGCGCGCGAGCCGAAGGGTGCTTGCTGGCGCTGTGGGAAGAGTCGTCACGCGCCTAATAAGTGTAGATATAAGTCCTACGTGTGCGACAAGTGCGGTGTTAAAGGTCACCTATCAGTGGTGTGTTCCAAAAATAAAAAGGACCCGCCCAAATCCAGGTACCAAAACTTTATACATAAGGATGCAGACTCCGATTCAGATTCAAGCGATGGACTATATCACGTAGTTTCTATTAAAAGTGACCGTAAGGACGGCCCGTATCATCATACACTCTCGGTCGAAAATACAAAAGTGTTATTTGAAATAGATACAGGGAGCAGAATATCGGCGGTCAGTAAGTCATTTTATGATAAATATCTATCTCACCTACCTATATCTTCCGATAGTAACAAATTTCATTCATACACGGGAGATGCGATTCTTCCACTGGGTCGTATCATAGTAAATGTGCAGAATGGCAATGAAACATTACCACTGCCGCTTTTTGTAATCGACAACGGCGGTCCTCCCTTACTGGGCCGACGTTGGTTACGCAAACTAAAATTAAACTCAATTAGCTTGCACCATTTGTCCCCGGAGATTGACCCTGAAGTAGCTAAGTTAAAATTAGATTTTCCTGATGTATTTAAATCCGGTTTAGGTTGTTGTAAAACAAAACTTAAATTATATTTGAAAGATGATACGCCCATATTCTGTAAAGCGCGACCGCTCCCTCTCGCCTTGCGCGATCCTGTTGAACAGGAGCTAGAACGCTTACAGCGCGAACAGGTGATATTCAAGGTAGATCGCAGTGACTACGGAACTCCAATTGTTCCCGTTATCAAGCGCGATGGCTCCATACGTTTATGTGGAGATTATAAAATAACTGTAAACAAAGTTCTTAAAGATTTTCACTATCCACTACCAAGAATTGAGCAGTTGTTCGCCGCTCTGAGCGGAGGGCAGCACTATAGCAAAATTGATTTAAAACATGCGTATTTACAGTGTATTTTAGAGGAAGGCTCGCGGCCACTTACTGCCATAACTACGCATATAGGTACTTTTGTATATAGAAGAGCTCCTTTTGGTCTGAAGTGCCTGCCTGAGATGTTTCAAAAGTTGATAGAGGAAACGCTGAACGGTCTTAATTGTGTAGCTTTCCAAGATGATATTTGTATAACTGGGGCCTCGAAAGAAATTCACTTGGCAAATTTAAGGGCTGTTCTGTCACGATTACAGGAGGCAGGACTTAGGGTGAAATTCGAAAAGTGCGAATTTTTTAAAGAAGAAGTTTGTTATCTTGGTTACAAAATCAATAAACATGGTTTGCATACCGATAGTAGTAAAGTCGATGCGATCGCGAAAGCCCCTAATCCACAAAATGTTTCTCAACTAAGGGCTGCTCTAGGGCTCATCAATTACTACGCTCGGTTCATCCCCAATATGAGTACCTTGTTACAGCCTCTTTATTCCTTGCTTAAGAAGGGAAGTAAATGGCAGTGGACTCGTGAGTGTGATGCCGCATTTGACGCAATAAAGGAGGTATTAACGCGGGAACCAGCGCTGGCGCACTACGAGCCGTCCCTGCCGCTGGTGTTGTCAGTGGACAGCAGCGCGTACGGGCTGGGCGCTGTGCTGTCGCACGCCTACCCCGACGGCTCGGAGCGCGTCGTGTGCTGCGCCTCGCGTACGCTCTCGGACACTGAGCGCAGGTACAGTCAGCTAGACAAGGAGGCCTTAGCCATCGTGTACGGAGTGAGCCGCCATCACCAGTACGTGTACGGCCGACCATTCATCCTAAAGACTGATCACAAGGCGCTTAGCTATATTTTAGGCCCAAAAAAAGGTATTCCGCAGACCGCCGCCAGCAGGCTACAAAGGTACGCTGTCAGACTCGCCGCTTACGACTTCGACATTAAATTCGTGCCGACGGAGCGAAACGGTAATGCAGATGCACTATCGCGTCTACCGTTGCAGCAACTCAAAGGTGAGTCCGACCGAGATGACGCTGCATATCTACATTTCGTGGAAGATAGCTTCCCGATCGGTCACAGGGATGTGGCTAAGGAAACTAAAAATGATTTAATCCTACGTAGGATCTACGGCTATCTAATGAGTGGGTGGCCGGAGGACGTGGAAATCGAGAACGAAAAACCTTACTTCCATAGAAAAGACAGCTTACATATAGACCACGACTGCATAGTCTGGGGTTATAGGGTCGTGGTGCCGGCGTCACTGCGCGCGCACATTTTAGACGAGATCCACTCCGGGCATCCGGGAGTGGTACGTATGAAGCAGGTGGCGCGCCACTACGTGTGGTGGCCTCTGCTGGATGCAGACATCGAGGCGAAAGCGCGTGCGTGTGCCGCATGCGCTGCCGTGCGCGACGCGCCACCGCGTGCTCCACCCGTGCCCTACGCCTGGCCTACGCAGCCATGGTCTAGACTTCATGCAGACTTCTTACATTTCCAAAGTAAGACCTATTTTTTACTAATTGATTCGCATTCAAAATGGATCGAGGTGGTAGGTATGACCGGGGGTACGACGGCCGCAAAGGTGGTGAGCGTGCTAAGAGAGAGCTTCGCTAGATTTGGTCTTCCCAAACAGTTGGTAACTGACGGAGGCCCGCCTTTTACATCAGCCGAGTTCGAAAAGTTCCTTCGATGCAACGCCGTGCAGCATGTCTTGGCGGCACCGTATCATCCTTCCAGTAATGGAGCTGCCGAAAATGCTGTCAAGACGGTAAAAAAGGCTATAAAGAAAGCTTCACTCGAAGGAGAAAATGTAGATCGTGCTTTGAGTAAGTTTTTATTCCAGTATCGCAATACAGAGCATGCCAGCACTCAGCGCTCGCCCGCTGCCGCTATGCTGGGCCGCCGGCTGCGCTCGCGACTCGACATGCTGCGCCCGCACACAGCCGACTTCGTAGAAGCCGCGCAGCAGGCGCAGCTTCGCAATGCAGGCGGCGCATTTCGCGATGTCAATAAAGGTGATGAAGTACTAGTGAAGGAGCTTCGTCCAAACAGTATCATCAAGTGGAAACCGGGCGTCGTTGAGAAACGCACTGGTGCTGTTACATATAAGGTACGTACCGAGGACGCAACAAAAACCAGACACATCGATCAGATCATGCCTATGCGTAGAGGCAATCGATTGTCGCTTGCTAGAAGTGTCCAAAGCATTGACAATGCTGTGGTTGAGCATGAAGGACCCGTTGCTAATCTAGAGCCTGCTGAGTCTACTGAGGCAGAATTTCATGATGCCGAGGTGTCCCCGTCGCCGTCAACAGCGACGTCGCCTTCGGCCCCACTGCCACCTACTCCCAGACAGGTTGATGACGAGGGCTATCCCACAGTTCCGAGCTATCTTCGTCCTCGTACTAGAAAACCTAACTATAAAGTTTAATTTTACTACCGTTATGCAAAACGTGTCTTGTGTATAGGTAGGCATCATATAGGTATATAGGTATTTTTGCTGTATAGGTAGGTATACATACCATACTTTCTTTTGAGTGTAAGAGAAGTATAGGTAGTTCGTATTTTTCATGTGTTACTTAGTGCAGTTAGATATAAGTAGGTACCATAATTCTAAGTACTTAGTATAAAGTTGGTTTTGCCTTTATATCGAATAACATGGCCCGAATATGTATTGAAATATTCTAGTGGTATAGCGTTATAACTCAGCTGTTCTGGCTGGTGCATTATTTAGTCTATAAGTTTGTTTCTCTTTATAATCTCTA
Organism: Electrophaes corylata; assembly: GCA_947095575.1. NCBI lineage: Eukaryota > Metazoa > Arthropoda > Insecta > Lepidoptera > Geometridae > Electrophaes > Electrophaes corylata. Next base: position 8,123,116 of record OX352701.1, read on the forward strand.
AGGGGGGAAAATTGTAATGTATTCATCCAATGTGTGGGTACTCGCAAATATGCTTTTCTCTGGCTACCGTAGGCCAGCAATAAATCAGTCTCATTTCAATGGTGTTTTACTCCGCATCTTAAATATTACAGTAATGTATTGTATTAAGTATATCAGTCATCTAGTACCCATAACACAAGCTCTGCTTAGCTTGGGGCTAGATGATGCTGTGTGGATGGTCCAGCATTATTATTATTATCAGTAACTATGAGTACCGACACCCAGACTTACTTAAAACCTGGAACAAATATTTGCTGAGCAAGCGCCACAGAAGTCGATACCTTTTCTGTCTCAGTTAGTTACGAGCACCACAGAGGTTTTCCAATAAACTTTCTTACATATACTACTAATACTAGCTGACCCGTGCCCACTTCGTTGGGCGGTAAACATTTTTACAAAGGTACTATGTAAAAATAAAGATGCACGGTGGCGCTAGTACATAAGTACTGATGATTGTAGTCATTATAAAATAACTGAAGTAGTACTCGGCGTCGCCAACAGATGGCGTTAATAGAGGGTATATGGCATAAAATAGCGGCCACTCGCAGATTGCGTGACAGATTTTGCCCGTTCCCGTTATTTTTTCGGGATAAAAAGAAGCCTATGTCCTATTCCAGATTACAATCTATATTTATTTCAAATTTCATCCAAATCGGTTCACTGGTTAGAGCGTGAAAGGCTGCACGCGATATTGGGCAGTACCTACTTGGACATTTTCTATTTTTTCTAAAATAAAAGTAGCCTAAGTTACTCCTTATTACATCAGCTATTTGCCAGTGAAAGTCCCGTCGAAATCAGTCCAGCCTTTCCAGAGATTACCCGGAACAAACAAACAGATAGACAGACAGATAGACAAAAATTGTAAAAAATGCTATTTTGGTACATGTACCGTATATACATTCATATGCATGCAGTAAAAACCGGTTATTTTAATATTACAGACGCTTCAATTTTATTTATTTGTATAGATGAAATAAACATTTTTATCTCTTCCAACCAGCTGCAGGGGTTGTTTTTTTGAAATCATGAAAAACTTGTGTAACAATATCGTATTTTGAGTGTCCGAACCAAAATTGAAAGAAATCAAGTCACGCATATAAGGTACCTACAGATCTTCCATATATGTACGTAAATGTTGACACCCGACCTTCCCCTTTTCGATAGGGTAGTTTTAAAAAATGTTAAGCGTTGTTATTACTATTTTTGTATTTTAAGAAGCCAAACTGAGTTTGAAGCAAATCACACCATGCATTATAACTTTTCCATACAAACGCCTTTTCGCACCCCTCATAAGGGTAGTTTATGAGTCCTTCCCAACGCGTGTTGGTAATGTACAACTATGGAAAACACGACCTGGGAATTGGTGACCGTTGCTCTGATTGGTCGAACCAAAGCTTATGCTTCGTTAAGACGCAACTAAAGAGTCAAGATGTACCTTAGTAAAGGTAGATCATGCAGTTTTATTTCTGGCGCTTTGGCGGCTACTGCCGCAGCACGCTCGCTCTGCTCGCTCGCCTCGCGCGTTTTTTTTATGTTCTAACCTAACCTAACCTATCCTAGTCGGATCCGCCCTAGAAAGCGAGTGCAAAAGACGCAACTAAAGAGTCAAGTTGTACCTAAGTATAGGTAGATCATGCAGTTTTAATTCTGGAACTTCGGCGGCTGCTGCCGCAGCACGCTCACTCCGCTCGCTCGCCTCGCGCGTTTTTTTTTATGTTCTAACCTAACCTAACTTATTTGAGTCGGATCCGCCCTTGAAAGCGAGTGCAAAAGACGCAACTAAAGAGTCAAGTTGTACCTTAGTATAGGTAGATCATGCAGTTTTATTTCTGGCACTTCGGTGGCTGCTGCCGTAGCACGCTCGCTCCACTCGCTCGCCTCGCGCGTTTTTTTTAAGTTTTAACCTAACCTAACCTATCCGAGTAGGATCCGCCCTAGAAAGCGACTGCAAAAGACGCAACTAAAGAGTCAAATTGTATCTTAGTATAGGTAGATTATGCAGTTTTATTTCTGGCGCTTTGGCGGCTACTGCCGCAGCACGCTCGCTCCACTCGCTCGCCTCGCGCGATTTTTTTATGTTCTAACCTAACCTAACCTATCCGAGTCGGATCCGTCCTAGAAAGCGAGTGCAAAACACGCAACTAAAGAGTCAAGTTGTACCTTAGTATAGGTAGATCATGCAGTTTTATTTCTGGCGCTTCGGTGGCTGCTGCCGCAGCACGCTCGCTCCGCTCGCTCGCCTCGCGCGTTTTTTTATGTTCTAACCTAACCTAACCTATCAGAGTCGGATCCGCCCTAGAAAGCGAGTGCAAAAGACGCAACTAAAGAGTCAAGTTGTACATTGGTATAGGTAGATCATGCAGTTTTATTTTTGGCGCTTCGGCGGCTGCTGCCGGAGGACGCTCGCTCCGTTCGCTCGACTCGCGTGTTTTTTTTATGTTCTAACCTAACCTAACCTATCCGAGTCGGATCCGCCCTAGAAAGCGAGTGCAAAGACGCAACTAAAGAGTCAGTTGTAACTTAGTATAGGTATAACATGGAGTTTTATTTCTGGCGCTTCGGCGGCTGCTGCCGCGGCACGCTCGCTCTGTTCGCTCGCCTCGCGCGTTTTTTTATGTTCTAACCTAACTTAACCTATCCGAGTCGGATCCGCCCTTGAAAGCGAGAGCAAAAGACGCAACTAAAGAGTCAAGTTGTACCTTAGTATAGGTAGATCATGCAGTTTTATTTCTGGCGCTTCGGCGGCTGCTGCCGCAGCAAACTCGCTCTGTTCGCTCGCCTAGCGCGTTATTTTTATGTTCTAACTTAACCTAACCTATCCGAGTCGGATCCGCCCTAGAAAGCGAGTGCAAAGACGCAACCAAAGAGCCAAGTTGTATCTTAGTATAGGTAGATCATGCAGTTTTATTCCTGGCGCTTCGGCGGCTGCTGCCGCAGCACGCTCGCTCCACTCGCTCGCCTCGCGCGTTTTTTTATGTTCTAACCTAACCTAACCTATCCGAGTCGGATCCGCCCTTGAAAGCGAGTGCAAAAGACGCAACTAAAGAGTCAAGTTGTACCTTAGTATAGGTAGATCATGCAGTTTTAATTCTGGCGCTTCGGCGGCTGCTGCCGCAGCACGCTCGCCTCGCGCGTTTTTTTATGTTCTAACCTAACCTAACCTATCCGAGTCGGATCCGCCCTTGAAAGCGAGAGCAAAAGACGCAACTAAAGAGTCAAATTGTACCTTAGTATAGGTAGATCATGCAGTTTTAATTCTGGCGCTTCGGCGGCTGCTGCCACAGCACGCTCGCTCCGCTCGCTCGCCTCGCGCGTTTTTTTTATGTTCTAACCTAACCTAACCTATCCGAGTCAGATCCGCCCTAGAAAGCGAGTGCAAAGACGCAACTAAAAAGCCAAGTTGTATCTTAGTATAGGTAGATTATGCAGTTTTATTTCTGGCGCTTCGGCGGCTGCTGCCGCAGCACGCTCGCTCCGCTCGCTCGCCTCGCGCGTTTTTTTATGTTCTAACCTAACCTAACCTATCTGAGTCAGATCCGCCCTAGAAAGCGAGTGCAAACGGAGCATAGGTTTTGGCATCCAATCCTAAGCTTGTGTTTTCCAAGAGTGCAGAAAATTTGGTATGACCTAAAAAGCACAACCACGAAATACACGACCATGGAATTGGATGCAAGAATGTAAACCAATTCCTGGCTGTGTTTTCCATGGTTGTGTATTCCATGATTAAGTTTGAAGCTAGTTGCAATAATCAATAAGATTTTTCCATACAAACTTTGACGTCTCATCACACCCTTAAAGGCATTTTATAAGGGCAATTAAAAAAAATCCATAACGCCTTTTAAAATAACATTTATCCTAAATTTCATTTCAATACGATCGCTAAACATGCATACAAACGTTTACACCCTTTTTCAACCCCTTGGGTGTAAATTTTCGTAAATAGTTTATTAGTAAACACCTAAACCTTTCAAAGAATGCCTAAGCCAAATGTTTATAAGTTGGCGTATTTATGAAATTAATATATTTCCTTTCAACCAGCTGTAGGGGTTGTTTTTTAAAATCATGAAAAACTTGCATAATAATAACGTATTTTAAGTGTCTGAACCAAGGTTGAAGTAAATTAAGCCGCACATACAATTTTTTACATATAAATGTTGACGCCCGACCTCCCCTTTTCATAAGGGTGGTCATGAAAAATTTTTAAACGTAGTAATTATTATATTTGTATTTAAAGAAGCCAAACTGAGTTTGAAGCAAATAGCACCACTCTTTATGATTTTTCCATACAAACTTTGGCATCCCATCACACCCCTAATAAGGGTAATTAAAAAAAACAATAATGCATTTTTGAAACCTTGACATTAGTAACATTTATCCAAAGTTTCATTTCAATGTGATCACTAAATACGATTCTGCATACAAACGTTTACGCCCCTTTTCAACCCCCTAGAGTGCGAGTTTTCAAAAATCGTTTCTTAGTAAGCACTTAAGCTTTTTAAAGAGTGCCTACGCCAAATGTTTTTATGTTGGCATAATTTTGTTTTGTATGAAATTATTGGGATAGGGGTAGCTGTAGGGGTTGTTTTTTAAAACCATGAAATACTCGTTTAGTGATATCGTATTTTAAGTGTCCGAACAAAGATTGAAGTAAATCAAGCCAAGCATACAGATTTTTCCATATAAATGTTGACACCTGACCATCCCTTTTCGTAAGGGTAGTGTCGAAAAATTTTGAATGTAGTCATTATTATTTTTGTATTTTGAGAAGCCAAACTGAGTTTGAAGCAAATCGCAATACGCATTACGATTTTTCCATACAAACTTTAACACCCCATCGCACCCCTTATGAGGGTTGTTTAAAAAAAACAATATTGCATTTTATAAGCCTTGCCATAAGTAACATTTATCCAAAGTTTCATTTCAATACGACCACTAAATACGATTTTGCATACAAACGTTTACACCCCTTTTCAACCCCTTAGGGTGCGAATTTTCAAAAATCGTTTCTTAGTAAGCACTCAAGCCTTATAAAGAGTGCTTAGTACACCAAATGTTTTTAAGTTGGCATAATTTTATTTTGTATGAAATTATTGGGATAGGGGTAGCTGTAGGGGTTGTTTTTTAAAACCATGAAAAACTTGTATAGTAATATCGTATTTTAAGTGTCCGAACAAAGATTGAAGTAAATCAAGCCAAGCATACAGATTTTTCCATATAAATGTTGACACCCGACCATCCCCTTTCGTAAGGGTAGTTTTGAAAAATTTTGAATGTAGTCATTAATATTTTTGTATTTTAAGAAGCCAAACTGAGTTTGAAGCAAATCGCAACACGCATTACGATTTTTCCATACAAACTTTAACACCCCATCGCACCCCTTATAAGGGTTGTTTAAAAAAAAAAAGTGATGCATTTTATTAGCCTTGCTATAAGTAACATTTATCCAAAGTTTCATTTCAATACGACCACTGAATACGATTTTGCATACAAACGTTTTCACCCCTTTTCAACCCCTTAGGGTGCGAATTTTCAAAAATCGGTTCTTAGTGAGCGTCTACACCCTCTAAAGAATCCTTGTGCCAAATTTCAGACTTCTAAGCCTTGTAGTTTCGGAGGAATCGTGATGAGTCAGTGAGTGAATGGACTTCTCTTTTATATAATAGATTATAAAAAGGAATGATTTGATTTTTGTTTGTTTATTTGCATTGAATACTGCAAAATACTGGGCTCCGAAGCTACTGGGACGATTAACAAATTTTTTTCAACGTTAGGAAGCTACGCTATCCCCGGGTGACATAGGTTATATTAAAGTTAAGAAAAAAATTGGGTTCCTTACTAAAACCCGTGCGAAGCAGGGGTGAGCCGCTAGTTTAACATATGTTAGAGCTAAGTAGCCAATGGTTACGGAACTTTTAAAGCCGGCCCCATATCTTATAACAGACAGAATGTTGCTTATCTCTTTTTTTATGCGATTTGCTGGTAGAACAAACAAGTAGTCCACCTGATGTTAAGTGGTTTTCATTATCTATAACAAAGCATTGTTTCACAGATCACGTGCTCTAAAATAGTGTCGAGCTTCATGTGTCTATTATTTCACCGGCACTCGCACCCTTTAACCGGAACACAGCAAGTTGCTTTACGGGAGAAATAAGCATGATAGTAGTACTTCCCCGTACGAGCCCTTCACTCAGAACTACTATTACTTAACGACTTCCTTAGTTGCTGATTAGAAGTAACCAAGCAAACATCACAATCGCTTCGTTTGTAATCTTTGTCTAAAAGCAATTCTTCTTTCAGCAAACAATGATCCTGAATCTCCCGGTCAGCGGTCGCCACCGCCAAGACGCGTAGACGGCATGCTAGCGGTTTGCAAGTCATGTGGCTACACTGGATATGATTTCAGTCGGTGTGAAAGGTAAGGCCAAAAAAAGTTGCATTTGCTTATAATGCGTGGTTCCTTCTTATATTTGAAGAGCATGCGTTAGTAGCAAAACGGATCTCTTTTCTTTCGCTAATCTTTTAACACAATAGATTACTATTTATTTACTCGTATGACTTATAAGCAATAAGCATAAATAATAAAAATAAGTACAAAAATTTAATCTATTGATATACCTACTAAATAAGCAAAAATAAAATTCTTTGAAGATGATCACTGAAGGTGGTACTTGCCACGAAAACTTTGGTGTCGCCTGAATAGGCTTCAAACAGGATTACTATGTGAACTGAGCTTAGCGATTATATTTCTATGGTAGTAATTGATGAATAGATTTTAGATGACAAGATCACAACGAAGTGACACTTGACATCTCTGCGCACGTGTTCTAACAAAAATTTATCGAAATTGCCAATCGTTTTATAATATCGTTGTTTCAACAGATGTAAACGAGTATTTACTGAAGAACCTAAAGGTGTACCAATAGCAAGTAAGAAAGCAGAACAAAAGAAGAAGGAACCAGAGAGGGTAGTGATTGAAAAACCTAAGTAAGAATAATTTATACAAAATCAAAAAGCAATCAAGAAATTGCATGAAAGTCCAAGCAGAATACGAATTATTGATACAAATAGTAGAACCAGGGTTGGTTATTGATTTCAGTAAATATTGTTTTTTCGTCAGTTGTTTCGTTATCAAAAATTACGTATCTCTTATTTTGATGTTCATATAAGATTAAGAGATAAGTGCTAATTCAAATCACATACTACACTTTATTATGTATGACTAAACTAATTGATTATTTTCAGCCTACACAGTGATGGTATTAAACTAAATTTATTAAAGACAACAGTGAAGACAGTTAGTACTAAAGCTGTAAGTATTGCACATTAAAATTATAAAAAAATTTTTTTTTTTATACAATTTGCTGATGAAACAAGCATATGGTATGTATACAACAAACGTTTGTATACATTTACGCACAAACATTACTTGGACTTATGCCATTATATTATTTTAGTTAAATTAAACAGTTGTTGCCCTGTATCAAGTGCATAATATAGTAATTTACAAAAATAATATAGGTAGGTAAGCAAGCACTGACAAAATAATGTAACTATATGTTTAATTATTTTAAATTTTTTACTACATAGAGTAATGAGGCGAAATTACAGTCACATTTGTGGCCATGCCTATATGCCCTGCAGGCTATGCAACATGGGGCATATTCTTAATAAATGTAACCTGCGAGACTACGTAAAGCGTAGTTTTTTTTGTTGAAGGTACCACTTAATATCAGGTGGGTGATTTTCTTGTTCCATCAGCAAAAATACATGCTTTATTATAACTATTATTACGTAGTTTAGGCGAGGAAAACGTCTGACCATTCAATAAATGTATTAAACTGGAGAATATCTTCTCTAACTTTTTCCAAGTTACCATATTGTTATGCTGAAAATCTCTGCCTATGGGTAACGAGATACACAGACTTATCTTTGATGTACCTAAATTATGGTAATGGAGTTAGCTTCTTCTATCCCAATCAAAAGTAAGCTTCAATAAAATGATGCGAGTGTTCAAATTGGCTATATATTTTCTTCAGCAGTCATAGTATCATACTCAGCAGCATAAATATTGCCAAGTATTTACCCCTTCTATGTAATTCAGGTTCATCAAATCTTACAAACCAAAGAATACGTTTTAATGCATAAACTAATACTTTTATATTTTATTTTTAACAGCCTAGCGAAAAGAAGACCCCAAGAGTGAGAAAACCACGAGGAAAACCTGAACCTGAGCCAGTTATATTGACTCTGAGTTCTGATGAGGAAGACTCAAATAGCTCCATGAGTAACCAGGTACTAGTAGAAAATAATTATTCTTGATATATTAATATAGATAAACCAGTGTAATTTACATTGATAATTAATATTGGGAATTGGAAACCAATACTTCTATTGTGCAAGCTATACTGGATGTAATGAGACCACTTCTGAATACTCCAGGAATGTGTAAAGTTACCTACAACAAGGTCTTATAGTATACCACTTAGCTGACAGTCAAATAGATTTAGAGAAATACAATTATTTTGCTGAAATTCAAGCAAATCAAATAATCAAGCAAATGTATTTCGTACAGCGCTCCGCCGCCGCTCAGTCGTTGACCGCCGCGAGGGCAAGATATTAGATGATCATGATTTCATTTAGATTGCTGTTTTTGGTGTTTCATCTTTTTTACTCGTTGTTAAATAAGAGATCGGAAATTATTCCTACTGTGCAAATTTGTTTCAAAAATTCAAAAAACAACGTAGACGAATGAGTGGGTCAGCTAGTTGTATATAATTAAAAATAAAAACTTAGTTCTTGTTTCAGTATGAACCACCGGTAAACTCGAAAGAACCATCCATGAGTGAAATTGAAGGAACCTCTAGTGACGGCCTAGGAATGGACATGGATGGTAAGTACCTCCTCAAAATATTGATGTAAACATTTCGTAGCTGACGTAAACCAACGGATTTGAAGAATTGAATGGGATAATAACATCAACTTGCAGCCAAAGCAAGTAGTCACATACACGTCTAAACTTTCTTTTTATTAAAAAAAAAACAGCTACACCCTATACCCTAATCTGCGTACCGAGGGATGCGTTAGGGTAGTGTACGACGAGTGTACTCACAGAAACCACCTTGGTAAGCAGCCTCAATGTACGTCAAGGAGCTCTGAGTACTCTTAAAAGACAGCTTCGGTGCCCCGCATATATCGCCTACAAAGCACGACCCGGGAATGACATCCAAAGTCGCGCCCCACTGCACCTGCCACGATGCCCCCTGTCCGGAGAGGGTACCGCCCAAGCCTCTCATGGGGCAGGCAGAGCTGGGTGGTCGTTACAGGCACAGTAATGCCAGATTAGGAAATTTATTACCCTAAGGCTCAGAGGGTCAAATGAAAATGTAATTGGTAATGGTGATTCGATAACTAAGGCTACAAAGAAATATAAAAGGCGATATTAGGTTATCGTAATCCTGCTTTGTTTCCAAAACATTTATTCCCATAGGTTTTAGGCTAAATATCGCGCTCCCTGATTTAATAGTTTGGTTACATTGTGCTACCTCAGTATATGACTTCAGCAGCAGGTTGCCACAGAGATCTTCGATAGCTTCGCTTATGCTCAGTCAGTGAAATTATTAGTATGAGGAAAAATATAAACTTATCTCACGTTTCAGGTAGTGCTAGTAAGCAAAAAATAAAACAAACACAGTAATTTTCCTGATATCGTAAATATGAGCATATAGATGATTATTATTATTACTAGCCCTACGGGTCCCGCTGCTGGGCAAAAGCCTCCCCACATTCCTCTAATATCCCCAGTTATATAGATATTTAAACAAAATATACATCTTGCTTGATTGGAGATATACCGAAACATCTAAATTTTGGCTTTAGGTTTTCTGGGATCACGTGCTGGCAACACTGTTCGGTTGTGTGTCGCCGGGTGCCGTGATTACACAACCATGGAATACGGAGCCAAGAATTTGTCGTCGTGTATTCCATGGTTATGCTTTCCAGGTCGTACAAAATTTTGCACACCCTGGGAAAACACGACCATGGAATTGGATGCCAAAACCTAATGCCTCGTTTACACTCTTTCTAAGGCGAATCCAACTCAGATAGATTAGAAAATAAAAAAACGCGCGAGGCGAGCGTGCTGCAGCAGCAGCCGCCGAAGTGCCAGTAATAACTGCATGACCTACCTAAACTAATCTCAAAATTCGGTTTAAAGAACTTTATTCTCACTAAGACAAATTGTCACTTACATGAGAAAGAATAAATAAAGATATAATGCTAGTTCGGTGCGGGTAGACAGGAATATGTCACACACAACAATCGGCCATCAAGTTAAAAAAGCGAGTTCAATGCATTCCTAAGGCGGTGGTCCAAGTTCATTAATTATTCGTGTCAATGGCTGATTATATCTCAAAATAGGATGGTACAACTTAACTCTTTAGTTGCATATGTGAACAAAGCCTAAGTTTTCGTTTGACCAATCAGAGTAATGGTCGCCATTTCCCAAGTCATGTATTTCATGGTTGTACATTCCCAACACTTGTTGAGAATGTACAACCATGGATTGCGTGTGTACATTTTGGCTGCGTATTCCTGCTTGTGCATTCCTGGCTGTAATTTCCTAGGCTGTGTATTTCATGGTTGAACATTAACCGGACTCCATATCGTCAATTGTCGTCGTCTAGAATTTATGATGATGTGATTTTGATGCGAAAAGTAGTTTTAGTTCTGTGTTTGTGATACAATACTTTGTAATTGATGAAGTTTTGTGGGAAAAGAACAATAATGAATGAAGTAACATCAACTTCAGGTAATCATCCATGTGATTTTGGTCTCCGTTCGTCGACAGGCCATGACACGGACGGCAACTGCACGGTGCGCTGCCTTCTATTGCGTGCTTTATTTTGGGGCCCTGGCATCTTGCAGCCGACATGCATTCTGCATACTTATTTATTTACCAGCCTCTTTAGATGTCAGGTAAAAAACATCGCCAGAGCTGTGTGTGCTACATAAAGGCACGCGGTTTACAACAATGTTCAGGGTTAGCCGTGAAAATAGTAATTATCAAAGCATCTTGCTTATCAAATAGGTATAGGTATTGTTTAGATCCTTAATCCTTATCAAAACAATGCTCAAACGTGAATCAAAAATAATAGATTTTGGACAGTTACAATGGAATGGTTGACACTATTGTTAGACAACCGCTAAGAATATCTGTTATCTTTTTTGGTCACCTTAATCAAGCCAACATAGCTGTTCTAGAAATGTTTTCATTGTTTTTTTTGCTGTAATATCTATAAAAACATGCAGATATAGGTATCTGTTTTTTTGTTGTTGGAGCTGTGTGACAATATGTCTGGCATTTCTTAGTCTTAGATATGTTGCTATAACAAGTTAGACGGCTGCAGCATGTGGAAAGATTTGTTTCAATGGTAACTAACATAAGTTATTTGAAAAACACTAAAAACAAGTTGTGAAATATGGTTAACAGCAGTGCAAACACAGACCACAACAAATCTTGAAATCCTTATAGAACTTAAAGTTTCCCGCAGTGTGATTGTAGGCACCAAGACAAGTTATGCAATTTATTATGTATAATATGTATTTTGGTGCATAGTTACAGTAATAACAGCTCCTGCTCAAAATATTTTTTCCTGGAAATACATCTTCAGGCTTAGTATAGCTATAGGTTCTATTAGTAATTAATACCTCTTTACGTTAGTTTCATGTAGATTGCATATTGTTGAAAACTTATAAGGTAATTTTTGAAATCGGTATTATTCCATGGTCATTCCATGGTTGCAGTTGGGACTGTTTTACTCCTTTTTCGACACACTTTTATCTTTTGATCTGTAATAATACTCTTTACCCTTCTTATTATTTTACTTCAAAACAATTTTTTATTTTACTTGAAAAAATAAAACATTGCCATCAAACGCAAGCATCAAAAACGATCACGACTTAGGAAACGCGAGTTTTCACTGCATCTCTTTTTCTGCGACAGTCGGGCGGTACCTATATGAAATACCTGATATTGAGTTGTCATAAATCATTTATTTACTTGAGTAGTCATAATTTCTGTTTGCCAGGTAAAGAATGAACCCCATTGTAATTTATTGTTCCACAAAGCATGCCATGTCATAAACAAATTCAAAGCAACATTCAAAGCGAAAATGGTACAACTCGTAGATGTCTATTTGAGCAAATGAACTACCGGGCTCTTACTAAGATTTTAATTAGGTGTATTTACTTACAGAAGTTTTTTTTCGTTGTGGTTTCAGTTAGCGTAGAATGCGCCTCTTAGTTTTTTATTTTTACGTTATCGAGGACTATTTGGGTCATGCCGTGCTTGAGGCAATCCCAAAATCCGCCCCTTATCTTTTCATCCACACTACACTCGTAATAGCTAACGCTTAAAGGTTCTTAACAGTGCTGAAATTGCAGAATCTAGCCCATTGACCAAGTAGGTAGTACCTATTTTATTTTGATACAATTTGTTGGTGTTACAAGCAGATGGCCTACCTGATCTTGCATTGTAACCATCACCATAACATAATAAAGCATTATCTCGTTCATGTTTGTTCAGATCCGGCCCTGCTTTTATCAATCTTATAGGTGTTATTATGAGCTTCATGTGCCAGTATTTGAAGGTACTAGTAGTAGGTGGTACTTCTGGGACAGGCCCTTCACAAAGAGCAAAAGCCCTACTTCTACTATTTATTGTTATATTATAAGTATGCCTACAAATTGCTTTTCTTAATTGTTTTAGACACCAGTCAAGATGAGGTGAATCATACTATGCAAGGATATGTCACTTCCATCGACAGTAAAACTATTAGAATTGGATCATATCGATTTACACCAAAAGAAAAGGTTTGATATTTTTTATACCATTATTACTGGCTCTTCATTTACTAGATATCATTATGTAATTAATAATAATAATAATTCTTGACAATTCACACAGCATCATCTAGCCCCAATCTAAGCAGAGCTTGTGTTATGGGTACTAGATTACTGATATGCTTAATACAATAATATATTACATACATAGATATTTTTTATTATATATAGAAAATACCCACAAAAAATATCTAGATATTTTTTGTTATTGACGACCGATGTGGCGCGTACAATCTAGTACCCATAATAACACAAGCTCTGCTTAGCTTGGGGTTAGATGATGCTGTGTTGATTGTTCAGCATATACCTAGAACAGCCGGAATAAATATTTGCAGATAGAATATAGATTGACATAATGTTGATTTCTTTGTACTGACAAAATCTTTCTTTTAGGTTTTAATATCGTCAAAAGGCATAAAAATAGTAGCACCATCACTGAAAAATGAGTCACGGGATGTAGCGTTACAAATAAATATGAAAGATGTTGTCAAAGTTCTAGTTCATAATGGTAAAATGGGTGTACCAGTTTTATTCATTTACACCACAAGCCGAGCAGGACAATACATTAGAACTTGTTTGGATATGGTTGAAGATTCAGGTAAATAAAAAAAAATCTAAACTGTAGTTTAGTTAGTAAAAAAACAAAATTCCAGTCATTAACAGCCTGAAGAAGGTCCCTCCCGTTTCCATAAAGAACGGTTTTGATCCTTTTTCGAACCGCCTTCCCGCGGTCCTAGCAATGTCCAGTTCCATCGGGTGGGAGGGCGTCCTATACTTTATCTTTCGGTTCGTGGTTGCCATTCAGGAACCTATCATCCCCAGCGGTGGTCAGTTCTGCTAGCTATATGTCTGCAATTGCCACTTCAACTTGCTGATTGAGCTTTGTCGGTAATCTTGGTTCTTCCACGGATTTCCTTATTTCTGATTCCATCACTTAGTGAAACTCCCAACATTCCATAGCCCATTGTGCAACTTGTAGCTTGTGTATGAGGCCAATAGTTAACTTAAATAAAATGTATTTTTCTTATTACTAATTTATTAATTTTTATTTTTAGGTCTGTACTATGACCCTAGGTCTAAGGTGGATCAATTCAAAAGAATAACATTATTCCAAGATGATATCACTGAAGAAACTAAAATATTATTAAAAGCAATTTTTGGCAAGAAAGTGGATGAACTGAACTCATCGGAAGCCAATGATATATTGGTCAGAGCATGTCCCAAAGAAATTACTAATGGTTCAAAGATGACCACCAGATCATGCAGTGTTTCTTCAACTTCTGGTGCCAAGAGGTACTTACAAACTACAAATAATTACATAAGTTTTAAATTAATATTAAAAATATTAAATAGTATATTTTTATTTCCTTCTATTAATAATGAGTAGGAGTATTTATTCTTTTTTTATTTTTGTAGCTCAAACCCTGCAGAAATAAGGCAGATTTTAATATACCCACCAGGGAAGGGTGGTATACCTATCAATACTGAAGATTACATGTGCCTGGCTCAAGATCAATTCCTAAATGATGTGATCATTGACTTTTACTTGAAATATTTAGTCCATGATGTGCTAACCTATAATCAAAGAGAAAGGACTCACATATTTAGCACCTTTTTTTATAAAAGACTTACAACAAAACCAAGTAAAGTGAATAAAAGTTCAAATCCACATGAGTGGGACAGTGCACTAACACCAGCACAAAAACGTCATGCTAGGGTGAAAACATGGACTAAAAACGTTAACATATTTGAAAAAGATTATATTGTAGTTCCTATCAATGAAAATTGCCACTGGTTTGTAGCAATTATATGCTTTCCCAGCTTAGAAGGCTGTAGAAGTATGGTTGACAACCGTACAGTTACCCCTCAAGAGATAAAGAAAAGAGGTATGTATGATCTGCTACTAACTTACCACATTATGCCTCATTATATCACATTGTATAATTAAGTTTAAAAAACTTCAACTTTAACTTGGATAGTATAAAATAGACAAATAAATATAATGGGTGTAATAAGACCACTTCCGAATACTCCAGGAATGTGTAAAGTTACCTAAAACAAAGTCTTATAGAATACCACTTCGCTGACAGTCGAATACATTTAGAGTAATACGGTAATTTTACTAAAATTCAACGGTCAACGACCGCGCAAAGGCGGCGACCTTAGGGGCAACGCACCGGTCAGATGATCACGATTTCCTTTAGATTGCTGTTTTTGGTGTTTCGTCGTTTTTACGCGTTTTTAAATAACATAATTAGGTACTTATGTTTATTCTAAAATATTTTGTCGATATTGATGCTGAAAAAACGTATAAAATATGTCGTTTTTTACTACTACGTAACTAACGTACTAAATACGCGTTTTTAATATTTTTTTTCAGAATCATGGTCTTAATGCAGTTTCAGTTTCGGAAGTAGATTTATTACACCTGATACATCGTACTATTCCGCCACTAGATATCTTGAATTTCCGGTTATTTTATATAAAACCAAATCACTGAACTGATCTTGATGTGACACCATCTCAAGAGTCAATCAAAAAATTGGGAAAGCAATCGCATTAAAGACATACATACAGTCGAACATAAAACTTGTTTAAAAGAATTATTATGCAGACAGCTTGTACACACAGATAAGCAACTATATATTCGAAATAAGTAATTATTTTCTCTATTCTGAAACTATAACTTTTCAGAACGGCGATCATCTATGCTAATAGGGAATACAACTATTACACCAATGTCAAAACAGGATCAACTTACATTAAGTTGTGATTCGGATAACTTGAGTGAGCGCGATGAGGCTGAAGCGGATGTGAGTACCCATGTTCAAGAGCAAGTAAATTATGAGCCGCTACATTGCACACTTTGGAAACCACTTCCTTACCTATATATACTCAAAGCCTATAATATATTTTGGTTCCATATACAAGCTGTCCCAAAATTCAAGGATAAGCCGGCACCAGCGGGTGGACTTGCTCAAGACTACCCTAAAAAAAAATTAAAAAAAATAAAAAACATTGTTTTTTTGAGTTAGCAAAAAATATAAAAATCCTTAGAAAATTGACACTTTGTTAGCTATTTTTAATTACCATGACCCCAATTTATCATTTATTTCAGATTTTTTTTTGGTAATGGCAGCCTAAGTAGCACTGTTATCCATCACAACCTTCAAAAATCCTAGGACGCCTGTAGTTTTTATACAAAACTCCATTATAATTATTTTTTCGCCGAAAATTTTCAAAGATTTTTACTTAAAGTCTACTTTAACGCATCGTGGTGTAAAAAAAAAGTATGGACACTGCAATGGCAAGTTTTTTTAAAAGTTGAGGCAACTATCTAAGATTCTAAAATGGTATAATACTCTAGAAAAACGAGCCACAGAAAATAAATATGCTTATCATTTCTAAACCAGAAACCAATTTAATAATAAAACCAACATTTTACATTAATTTTTTTATTGCATTTAATAGATGCGTTAAAGTAGACTGTAAGTAAAAATCTTTGAAAATTTTCGGCGAAAAATAATTATAATGGAGTTTTGTATAAAAACTACAGGCGTTCTAGGATTTTTGAGGGTTGTGATGGATAGCAGTGCTACTTAGGCTACCATTATCAAAAAAAAATCTGAAATAAATGATAAATTGGGGTCATGGTCATTAAAAATAGCTAACAAAGTGTCAATTTTCTAAGGATTTTTATATTTTTTGCTAACTCAAAAAAAACCATGTTTTTTATTTTTTTTTTGGGTAGACGTGAGCAAGTCCACCGCTGGTGCCAGCTTATCCTTGAATTTTGGGACAGCTTGTATATTCAAAACTGACCTAGAAATAAAAAAAATATGTTTTCTTATTACGCTTTCTTATATCATCAGTTCAAAGGTGACCTTCAAAGCTAAAATTTATGTTATCTCTTCATTTCACTTTCACACAGGAAATCACTTTAAATACCTAATCCACTACGATATTTTTAGGAAAGCGACTTGGATATGCAATGTGACTCTGATGAGGAAGAGGAAAAAGTGGAGGTGAAAGTCGAGGTTCCCGCTACTGCCATGAAATCTGAACCTATTAAGCAGTAAGTGGTAGTTTTTAAATCTCTTGGGCATAAATAACACTACGTCGAAAATAGTGGTAACCATTGCGTTACCGCGTCATAAAACCTCTTGTAGTTTACTCGTGACGAAATCAAAGTACACAAGACGCTTCTGTTGTCTTAAAATCATTATTAATTTGTTTTCAGGCCTTGCATACTGATATTTGATTCACTGGCAGGAGCCTCAAGATCAAGAGTAGTAGCTACATTACGAGATTACCTTACCTGTGAATATCAAGCTAAAGTAAGTCGAAGATTGTTTTAGTCTTAATTTTTTTTTAAATCTACTTTTAGATAATGTTTTTGGCTACTGCTTTTAGGTTTCGCCAGCAAAGATTTTCAACAAAGATAACATAAAAGGAAGCTGTCCAAAAATACCTCAACAAAACAACTTTACTGATTGTGGACTGTACTTGCTGCAGTATGTTGAACAGTTTTTCAAAGTGAGTACCTGTCTATTACATATAAGTGATAAATAGTACATTGTTCACCGAGGGAGAACGTAACCGTGACTAACAAGGGTGAAGTGTCTTGAAGCTTATCAACTGGAGGATCAAAAGGCACTTTTTTTTTGGTAGCATGTGTCCGTCATTCGGACGATTTTGCCAATGACAAGTGGGTTGAATTAAATACTTCTTAGTCAAGTCGACTCGGTAAAAAAAGTAAAGTCGACTGTCATTGGTTTTATAGAAAAATTGATGGCGGTTTTCTTCAAAACCAAAGGGAAACATTTTTGTTCAAATCAGGATGCCACATAACACAAATGTTTACACTCAAGGAATGATGGTTAAAATGCCAGCGAAATTACACATCAGAAATAACACTATAAAAACATTTGTAACGGAAATACAATGTTGCTTCCAAAGATGACAGAAAACGAATCCAAGGGGCACTTTAAATTGTCTGGCAGAAGATTGAAGCCTCAAGCTATCAGAAGACGTGGCTATAGAGAGATGGAAACTTGTACTGACATTTATATAATTATGATCATTATAAAACGAAACTTGCTCTTTTACAGGAACCAGTCTTGGACTATGCAATACCCATAAAACAGCTAGTGAACTGGTTTGACGAAATAGTGGTGACTAGAAAACGGGAAGAAATCTCAGACCTTTTGAAAACACTCATGCACAAATTCAATCCAGACTCGCATTTAGCTCTGCCGGACATTGCATTCCCTACATTGAATGGTAGGTAGAAGTGCAGTATGCAACTATAGGCATTCTACCGCACTAGCGCTAGTACATACATGTACTAGCGACTTCGTCTGCGTGAAGTTATTTTCATACAAACTGCAACTTCCACTGAACGAACCTATTTAGGTGTTAATTTCGGGAGTGATTTTCTTAGTACACCTCTACCTCCTTTTCTTACGCACCAATACGAATATACGCTGAAATTTCTAAGGCGAGTGGTGTAGGTGGTGCGTGCCAGTCAGTCAGGACAAAGATTCTTATAATTGGTATAGCTATAAGCATATCATTTAGTGTATAATTCATTGATAGAAATTTGTCTTTATAGGTAAACTAATTGAACCTGAGGAAGGAAATGAAGATTCAGAAAGTGAAAAAAGCTGTTCAAGCAAACCAAAATCAGATAATAAAGAATCAGATGGTTCTACATTATTATTGAGGCAAATGCCCATTGGTGAGATCGTCGTGAAACGCAACGCAGACAATACTGAAACCTTGCATTTGCGGAAAGCAATAAGACTTTCGGGTGATGTAGGGGAAAGCAGATCAATGTTACAAATTAAGCAAGAGATGTTTAAAAAAAGTGATAGTGATAATCAAATATTGATTCCTATAAAAATGCATACTAGTGAATTAGTTAAAGACATTCAAAATTCGTTAATAGGTAACAAAAATAATAAGACAGTGGGCGATAAAAAACACAGTATACACAGTCAAAATACAGCAAATCTAAACAGCAGTTTTAGACAAAGTGAATGTGACAGCAGCTCATTTCTCAAAGCAAGAAGAGTGTCCAAACTTGATGATGTCTTAAATGAATCAAGTAAAAAATTTAAGAGAAATGAATGTTAAGTATTCTGCACACAGCGCCTGTCTATTAAATTATTTTACTTTATTAAATGTATACATAGGTAGTTGATTTATGGACTTTGTAAATATTAGCAATTAGTAACTATTAACATGTATTTAATACTGTAAGTACCTATTTTATAAAGTAAAAAATGTAAAGTAAAATTTACTTGTGTATAATAATATTAAATAGCTTCAACATATTACAAATGAAAGTAAGTACCTATTAACTAATGTGACTATCTCTCACTTCGTGATTTTTATTTAATTAGTTAAGAGCGCCTAGACAAGCAAATAAAAAAATATGTTACATAAGTACTGCTTATTTTACTACGTAGTACTTAAGTTCCTCGCACTGTAAGTGAACTCAAGGTAAAACACAACATCGATATGGGCGCCCATATGTTCAAATTCATTACAAAATTACTACAAACATCACAGACTTCCCGCGATCTTACAATGTCGTCAGTCCATGTCGAGTAGAAAGACGACCTTCGCTTCGTCTTACCGTTCGTGGTCGCCATTCGAGAACCTTTACGGCGAATCCAACTCGGATGGGCAGTGTTCGGGCTGCCCATCCGAGTTGGATTCGTTGGCTGACCTCTGTCGAAGTTGGACTAGCCTCCTTGAATAGTCTGATCCAAATAAACATAATGGTTTACAACTTCTAGGTATAATATCGCTCCTAATATGTAGCGGCTGACCGGCTCGGGTGCGACATGAGCATTTGACGTGATTTGACCCTGTTGTGAGACAATATTGAGGTCTCTGTGTCGTAGTAGGGTCTTAGCGATACCGCCCATGATGACTATCTATTCGGTAAATTGAAGTTATGAATTCCCCACCGATGTTAATAATAATAATTGTTTGTTCGGGAGGTTGAAAGACGTCGAGCCTACGAAAGAGCGAGACGATTGGTAACAAAGTGCCTACCTACTCTCGAAAACAGCCTAATTGTTCTTCCTACTTATTTTACACAAGTAGGGCCAATATAATACACACTACGCCGCTGTTATCAAATTTATTTTATAAAAATAATCCACACTATTATTTTGTGTGAGTCATTTGTAACATGTGCAGGGTTTTTTGTATTTGTTTAGAAAACTTCGGCCTTTGGAGTCAGAGATTGAATTAGCCGCTGACAAATTGAGTTTCAGCTTTTTTTGGGAACGCATGCTAGCAACACTGGAATTAGATCACAGATTTTGTAGTGTCCGTTATGCTGACAGGAACGTAGCTCCGATCCTGTTTTTGACTATCCCATCATTTAGTCAATGTCTCGATAGTTCATATTTTCATAATTCTGGAATTTGTCACCTCGTATTTTCGGATATTTTCATATAAATACGTTTCCTGCTACCTTGACGTCAAGGTAGCAGGAAACGTTCTCAATCACAGCGATCACTGCACCTTTTGCACTGCTTCCTATGTCAGCATTTAGTCATGCATTTGTCAATCTTACATACCAAGTTTCATCAAATTTGGTTTAGTAGCAACGGAGATATTACGATGTGTTTATTTGAAAATTTAACGGACGCCATGTGACATTTTCAGCCAAAGTAATTTCACTTGAATCGAGTCACCTGCAGCTTATTTCCAAGAAATAGTTATACCGACGGATACTTTAGAATTTTATCTCTCAGATAGCAGTCCAACATCGTGGCTTTCTAGTGTTTTTATCCTAATAAACGATATATACAGTTTACATGCCTTTTCATACCAATATGTCCAGAGTGCAGTGCAAAGTGATACTAGGATAGGGATACTAAACTTCATAGAAAAAATCATACGACAGAAATGTATAAGTCATACACAGTGTTTCCAGCTTTGAAATTAAGATTAAAGTATTCATCATCATCATCTTAGATAAGTTCACAGCTTATTACCATGATTAAGATATGCCGATGCATTCTGCAGTATTTTTCAGCTTTACTTCACAAGTTATCGAAGACATATTCATATGCAGCACCCCCAAATCAGTCGAAAAAGACCCCCATGTCAGCTTTTTATACCATCATTTGTTTCCGCCATTTTGAATTTTAAGTGATAAGGTTGGTATCGACATGGCGGTAAGTCACACACAGTACATCGGAGAGGCAGAAACAATCATCATGCAGCCATGTTACGTACTGTGAGCAACCCTCGCTAGCTTGGCATGGTCGGTCAGTGCTACTGGCCACGTACCCGTGTTACCACATAATATCTCTTCGATAACTTGTGAAGTAAAGCTGAAAAATACTGCAGAATGCATCGGCATATCTTAATCATGGTAATAAGCTGTGAACTTATCTAAGATGATGATGATGAATACTTTAATCTTAATTTAAAAGCTGGAAACACTGTGTATGACTTATACATTTCTGTCGTATGATTTTTTCTATGAAGTTTAGTATCCCTATCCTAGTATCACTTTGCACTGCACTCTGGACATATTGGTATGAAAAGGCATGTAAACTGTATATATCGTTTATTAGGATAAAAACACTAGAAAGCCACGATGTTGGACTGCTATCTGAAAGATAAAATTCTAAAGAATCCGTCGGTATAACTATTTCTTGGAAATAAGCTGCAGGTGACTCGATTCAAGTGAAATTACTTTGGCTAAAAATGTCACATGGCGTCCGTTAAATTTTCAAATAAACACATCGTCATATCTCCGTTGCTACTAAACCAAATTTGATGAAACTTGGTATGTAAGATTGACAAATGCATGACTAAATGCTGACATAGGAAGCAGTGCAAAAGGTGCAGTGATCGCTGTGATTGAGAACGTTTCCTGCTACCTTGACGTCAAGGTAGCAGGAAACGTATTTATATGAAAATATCCGAAAATACGAGGTGACAAATTCCAGAATTATGAAAATATGAACTATCGAGACATTGACAAAATGATGGGATAGTCAAAAACAGGATCGGAGCTACGTTCCTGTCAGCATAACGGACACATTTTGTAGACTAATATACCTAGATTATGAATGTTTCATGTGTTCTGTGGTAGATGTTACTGTTGTAAGTATTCTGGGGATAGATAGTCAAAACAAAATCAAAATTATTTTTGGGTGTCCCGCTGATCTTAAGAATAAGAGAAGCTTTATTTAAATGCAATCAGATTGGAATTCAAATTGTTCTTGCTTGGATTCCTGGTCACTCAGGTATTTCAGGCAATGAAAATGCTGACCAGTGTGCTAAGCATGCTACTGAGATAGGATCTCTAGAATATTTTAAAGTTTTTTGTCACGATCTTGGTCCTATTTCAAAACTTCACTTATCAAGCTCTTGGGCTAAAGAATGGGAAGTTTCAAAAAATGTGAAAGGCAAATATTACGGTGGAATCCAACAAAATATTCCTGTCAAACCCTGGTTCTTTAAATTTCGTTCTGCTAACAAATCTACCACATCGACTATTTGTCGTCTCAGACTTGGTCATGTTTGTTCTCCCGTGTTTTTAGCTAAAATCCGGATAAGGGATCATGCTCTTTGTGAGTGTGGTCTTGATGAAGGATCAGTGGACCATATATTTTTTAACTGTCCAAAATTGCCATTGTCGCTGTACGATATTATGCCCCCTGAAATCTCTCGTCCATTTTCTTTCAAGTGTATCCTCTCCTTAGCATTTACCCCATTTGTAAATATTTTATGTAAATATATTAGTAGGTTTAAAATAAAACTATAGTTATTTATTAATAATAATAATAATAATAAATTTGTTTATTGACATAAAGTTTTTTGTTACAGCTTCCTATGAAGTCCCTGACTACTGAGCTAGGTACAATGACCTGTGTTACAGAAGTCAGTGTCTTCTCCCATTATTGGTACATTATTATGTGAAATAAACATTGTTATAAGCAAGCAAGTAGAAGGC
Source organism: Electrophaes corylata (assembly GCA_947095575.1). NCBI lineage: Eukaryota > Metazoa > Arthropoda > Insecta > Lepidoptera > Geometridae > Electrophaes > Electrophaes corylata. The sequence goes on from OX352701.1 coordinate 8,146,052, forward strand.
ACATTTTTAGTCCTATTAAATGATAATTATATTTAAACCTAATACAAAGTTAGATAAAGATAAGTCAAGTATCCCAAAGAGAAAAAAACAAAAAGAAAAAAAACATGTTGAGGGAGATTGAGAGGGATCTTGGAGCTATGTATGGTGTGAGGGTGTGTGTGTGTGTAGGGGTGTGTGTGTGTAGGGGTGTGTGTGTGTGAGGGTGTGTGGGTGGGGGGTGCGTGTGGGCTGTGGTGTGTGTGGGGAGGGTGTGTGTGTGGGTGGGGGTGGGGGTGTGTGAGTGTGTGGGTGGGGGTGTGTCAGTGTGTGTGGTGATTACTAAAATACTTTCATTTCATTGTCTCCAGCAATAGTTCAGTATCCTTATAATTTAGGTTTAACAACCAATTCTTAATCTTAAGTTTGGTCATGTGATTTGGGAGTGGGTGTATGTTTAGTAACTTATTAACTTTGTTGTATAAATGAGTAGCCATGGAAGGACGCTGACGTCTTGCAAATACAGTACGACTTTTGACAGGTGTGGAAACGTTTTTTATAACACGATTTTTTACGTAATTGTCTTTGTTATACGGAGTGGCTTTATGTTGTTTTGTCACAATTTTAAATACGTAAAGTTGTCGAACAGTCAGTACCTGACATTTCTCATAGAGATTTTGCGTTGGGAACCTGTAAGGGCTGAATGTCATTACCTTAAGTAAAGAGCGTTGCGCCCTTTCTAGCTGCAGCATATAAGTTTTGCATGCCCCCCCCCAGGTTTCAACACAGTATCCTATGATGGACTGAGCAAGCGCGTAATAAACTTTGCGCAACAGATCAAAACCCGCAGCTTGTCTCAGCTTTTTAAAGACCCAAATCAGTTTCCTAGCACGAGAAATGGTGACATCAATGTGTGGCTGCCAGCTAAGTCTACTATCTAACGTGACTCCAAGATATTTAACAGTTGGTGATTTAGCAATGACAAAGCATGAGCAGTTTGTATCCATTTGGTAGTTACAGGAGTGTATTTTGATATCGACATCATCAGTCGGTCTCAAGCTAGTCGTCGAGAATTGAAGATATGTAGTCTTGGAGAGATTAAGAGTCAGTAGGTTAGCTTCAAGCCATATGCCAACTTGATGCAGTCCTCTTTCGGCCGCAACAAGAACCTCGTCCTAGGTCTTACCATGAAATACGATGGCTGTATCGTCTGCATATGTAATTATCTTTCCACTGGGAATTTCTTTCTGACAAAGGTCATTGATATATACAAGAAAAAGACTTGGCCCGAGTATGCTGCCTTGTGGAACGCCAAAAACAATTGATGAGTCGTTACTTATGTTGTTTCCTATTTTAACACGTTGCGACCGGTCAGTCAGGAAGTCTTTGTATATAGAGAGTGCACTACCACGGATGCCCATACGCTCTAACTTGTCGCTCTAATTTATTAGATTTTTGTAGATAATAGTGTCAAAATAAGTTCATACTATAGCGAAATAGTTTTATGTTTTATTTAGTTTTTCCAATGTGTTTAGATATTGTTATCTTTTTATTTTATTTAATAAATATTTTTGCTTGGATTTATTAATTATATTATGTAACTCAATTCACCGACCATTACTTATCTCAACCGGTCATTCTCCTTCGTGCTAAGGTCTAACAAACGTGACATTGGCGAAATTGCGGGCAACACTCCGCAAATGCCATTTAACAAGAATTGAATTGAATTATTTTTGGGTGGGTTTATTTAGGTTATGTAGCATCATATAGGTAGCTATAATGTTCTGTGTGTAGCATAAAGTAACTTTGTTTAGGTAGGTCTGCTGAACAAAGAGTTGGAACAAATCTTGGATTTGTAACACTTATTTGCTTTGTAATGTTTGTAGTCTGAACCAGGCAAGCCGTATTTTAAATAAGTTACAGTACATACTATGAATAATCAAGTGGATATCGGAGTTTTGGAAGAAAAAAGTGGATGGCTTCTACATCCAAGATTTTTCCCAAGCAAAGTAGGAGGGAAACCAGCTTGGCTAGATCTGAAAAACATTCCAAACCCGAGTGAACTATCTTGTAAATTATGCAAGGATCCTCTCATGTTTTTGTGTCAAGTAAGTAGTTAAGAGGTATCTGCGCCGCGTGGTATGTTAAACGTACACTTATCTACAGGTTCTACCTACCTAACTCGTGAACATAAATTGTCTTCAGATTTACGCACCCTACACGGAGTCTGATGATTGCTTCCATAGAACAATATTTATCTTCATATGTAGAAATGGATCTTGCTGTAAAACCAATACATGTGATAACTGTTTAGTGCTTCGGTGCCAATTACCACGGAAAAATGGCTACTATTCATTTCACCCTTATGAAGAGCTGAAAGAACCGGTACTAAAACATCCATGTAGACTGCCTAAATATAGTTATTTAAAATATTGGTATTGTTTACAATTTGTAAAAAATGATTTTAGTTTCCAATGGATAAATGGCCAAAACTATGCGAATTGTGCGGGGCTAAAGCACCTTCTCATTGTTCAAAGTGTAAGAAGGTATACTACTGCAGTCGTAACCATCAAATAACAGATTGGAAAAATGGTCACAAGGAAAAATGTCCTCAAGTGCAGGTATTTTACTTCGATGATGTTTGCCATATCTTACCAATTGACTAACAATGGTGAAACAGCTGGAAAGGGGCAATGTTTTAAAATTTTCTAATCCTTTGTTATGTTTCAGAAATCAGAATCAATAGAATCCAATGACTTTATTGTGACATTAGCTGGTAATTCCATCCTATTTAAGGAGTGGGAACTTGTGGTTGATGAAGAAGATGAGGTACCTATAATTAACTATTTCATAACATCAAATTATTATTATTTTACTTAATTACTGATTGTGTGAATAGAAGATCCCAGCTTACTTGGTTGTGATGCTGTTTTCATTTTAACTTCAACCCCACCATAACCCTATGTGGGTTGAATTTATTTCATAGTAGGTACATCTCGTAATAAGTATGTAATAATATTGGTCTACACAACACCCTCCTCTAGCCCCAATTATATTTTTTTTGTTATATACTTCCCTGGATGAGCCTGTCACAAAAAACTTTACTGCTACTAGATAATATTCTTCAATTGGAATGCTTTTTTTTAGGAAGATGCAAATGATGTTGATGTCAATCAAGAAATGGACAAACTAAAAAAACTAATGCAAGAAAAGAAAGCAGGAACTTTAGATGATGTTAGTGAAAGTGAACTGGAGGAATACGCAAAAGAAATGCCAGAGGACAAAATTTTTAAGAAATTCAGTAAACGTGTTGCAAGGCATCCCGATCAAGTGCTAAGATATGATAAAGGTGGTGCCCCATTGTGGATAACAGAGAAATCAGATGGTCTTGCACATGTACCAAATTGTCAAAGTTGTGACGGAGAGAGACAATTTGAGTTTCAAGTAATAAAGTTTTTACTTTGGTGCATCTATGCAACACATTTATTTAAAACATAAAAAATACTAACTAGCATTATAATCTAGAAGAATAATAAATACCTGGTTTATTGTTTACAGATAATGCCACAGCTCCTGAATTTTATTGATGTTGGTATAGATTTCAATAGTATAGACTGGGGAGTTTTAGCTATTTACACATGCAAAGCAAGCTGCAACAAAGGTCCGGCTTACAAGGAAGAGTTTATGATAAAACAGGACTTGACAAACTAATACTATATAAACTATAAATACAATAAACTATTGAAAAATTATATAACATCATTTTTCTTTAGATGATTTCCCATAATCTTCGGAGATGTAAGTCAGCAAGTCATTGAGTCCGCTAAACTCTGTTCTTGATTGAGGGGGGTTATTTTTAGGCAGGCTTGGCAGGATATTCCCCATTTTTATTCGGAAATCTTTCAGCTGCAATGAACAAAGCCTACATTTTAAAAAAACATTAAGTATCAAACTTTAAATGTTAGGTAGGTGGGTGGTGTTCATCATCATCATCAACAGCTTAAAGATGTCCACTGCTGGACATCGGCCTCCCATATTTTTCCAGGAAGAATGGTTTTGAGTTCTTTCTTTCTATTGACTTCCCGCGATCCTAACAATTGTCAGCCCATCAGGTAGGAGGGTGATGTTATCAAATAATGAATATGGGTGTAAGTAGATGTTTATAACATAACATGAAAGGAGTGCACTGGTGGTCTAGTAGAAGTGACCCCGCCTTCTGATCCTAAGGTTGTGGGTTCTGATCCAGTAGGGCACCAATGGATTTTTCTAGTAAAGGAAAACAACGTGAGGAAAGCTGTTAGTATGCTACCAGTGGCGATGGGCTTGATAGAATATCAACTACTGCAAAATGTGGATTTGTACCAAATATATCTGACTGTCCTTCATAGATATCCTCAAAGGATCATGAGTAGTACTTTGTACTAAGAGATCTGAAAGGTGTTAAATTATCTACCGTGCCTGGGGAATAAAGATGTGATGCTATTTCTTTTATAAGATGTGTAACTCACATCTTTAGCACCAGAAAGCTTCCAGACTCCATAGCATAAACATGAAGTCCCTGCCACAGCATACAATGTGCCCCAACCAAGAGCCCTCAGTGCCAACATTGCTCCGGCATCAGCCATTTCTGCACTGCCTTGTAATCCTGCAAATTTTTATACAATAATGAAAATGTCTAAATGCAAAATGTATAATGTTTGTTATTTTTGGGGATCACAGCTGATGGCTGTGGGATGTTATGGGATAACCATAGTATCACATACATAACTACCTTTGTTAAAGTATTTGGGATCAGTTTTCTTTGCAGCTGCCAGTGTAGCACTGAATCCGACAAAAGCAGATATCCCAGCAATGGTGGATAAAAAAGCACCAGCTGAAAAACAAGCAATTGTGGACACTTTTACACAACATCTAGTCCCAAACAAATCATAACTTGTAGTAGGTATAGAAACCTGTCTGATAAATTGTTAGCATTTTTGCTAACTAATATAAACAAAATACCATTGCACTATAGTACATATTAACTCATAATGTATTACATACACAGAGTCCTTTTTTATAGACTGACATACCTTTTATTCGTTGGAGTCTTTCCTCTTTTTCCATGGTAGGAAGGTTAGGTTACCTAATTAAATGTTCAAAAGTTGTATTAAATTATCATAATTCCAGGTTTATGTAGATACTAGGAAGAAACAATGAATAAAATTATGGTATTAGTTCATAATAAAATTAAACATCGAAATAACTGCATAGAAATTGCGGAATATAGAAACGATAATTTAATTTAGGACCCATGAGAAACAAAATATCAAAACAAAGATCAGCTGACTTCTTTTTTTTTTTTTTTTAATTTTCACCCCTCGGTGCAGGCAAATAGGTCTGACACTTGTAACCGAAGAATATTATAAAAAAAGTTCATTAGGTGGCCTAAGCTGTCGAACAATACTAGCCGATACACTAAAGAGTCCGGTTATTGTTCGTCACGTTATTTACAGCATGATAATGTACACGCAATAATTTGAATCCAAAAGTGGATTCGAATTATCAGGCCGTACCTACGTCATCAGCTGTGGAAAAAATTGATTAAATTTATTGTTATTGTACGGTATGAATTCGGAGCCATGAGCGAGTTTGACATGCGTTAGCATCCTAGGTTGTCTGTGAGTTTGACTGCCGCGCCGCATTGCCTGAGCACTGGCTCTGCTATATCGTCTATGTTTTGCTAAAAGCTTATGCTTCGTTTGGGTGCAACTAATGAGTAAAGTTGTACTATCCCATTTTGAATTAGTGTAAATAAGTCAAACAGATCTTTTTCTGGCGCTTCGGTGGCTTGCTACCACAGCACGCTCGCTCTGCTCGCTCGCCTCACACGTTTTTTTATGTTCTAACATAACCTAACCGATCCGAGTTTGATAGAAATGGTTGTACTACAGTAGGTACATACAGTGCAAACGAGGCTCGACGATTTTGACAGTGGCTTCCAATAAACAGGATGTACATTATCAGGCCGTACAATAACAACACGGTATGTACAGGGCCGGTTTTAGCACTACCAGCGCCCTAGGCGAGATTTCTACGGCGCCCCCTAACCCCTAACCATTCATTAAATAAAATAACCATTTATTAAAAAAAAATACTTTTCTAGCCTTTTTTTTTTGTGGCATCTGTCCGTCTTGCGGATAATTTTGCCAATGTCAAGTGGATTGAATAAGTTCTTTTCAGTCAAGTCGAGTCGGTAAAAAAAGTACAGTGAGCCGTCATCGACTTTGAAGAAAAAGATGGCGTTTTTCTTCATAACCAAAGGGAAACATTTTCGTTCAAATCAGGATGCCTTATAACACACTTTCATTTCAATTGTTCGCACTTGTGCTAAGACCTCAAGTAATGATGGTTAAAATACCACCAAAATTACCCATCAGAACTTAAAATAACACTAGAAAAACAATTAAAATTAAAATACAATGTTGCTTCCAAAGATGACAGAAAACGAGTCCTTTTCTAGCCTTTCTACCAGCAAACTCTTTTATTAGGTTATCAAAGTCGATGTTTTCAGCAATTTCATTTTCGATTGACAAAGTTGCCAAGTTTGTCAATATAAATTGGGATATTGTCGATCGCAGATAGGTTTTAATCAGCTTAAGCTTAGAAAAACTCCTCTCCCCACTAGCAACCGTTACAGGTATAGTTAATAATATTCGCAATGCTATCCATACATTTGGATACAGTTCTTGTAAGTTGCGATCTTTGATAAAATTTAAAACAAATACAGGAGAAGCCACATTCTGATCAGACAAAAAATATTTCAGACTTACGAGTTCATCACATAACATGCATCCATCTATATCTGATTTAGAGTCTACAGTTAATTTTAATTGGAGATCACCACAGATCAGGTTTTTCCGGAATTTGTTTTATATTGTACAAGAAAGACCAAGATTCTGAGTACTCATTTAACTGTTCAAATCTTTCATTGACTGAAATTAATGTAGTGTCTAAAAGACAGTTAAAAAATTCAACCTCAATTTTTTTTTCTGGAGAAGTTATAGGCTCATCACGGGCAGTTTCACTAGCTTGACGTTTAATAAATCGAATTCTTGTTGTAGCTTTAAACACAGGTTAAATTTTTAGTTCTTCAGCTAATTCTTTTGCTGTTAACATAGCGTTTTTAATATAGAAATACAGGCTGTATTTCTATATTCTTCTAAGAAAGTGCAGCATTGTTTCAACATTTCCGTGCATTTACTGAGATCCATGTCTGTTGATGGTAGAAATTTACTAACGACATTAATTTGAAAAAGTACCTACATCATACCAAACAACCAATGAAACTATGAAGCTGAAATCTCTTAAATGCTCGGCTGTCTGTCTGTCTATCTGTCTGTCTGTCTGTTTGTTCCGGCTAATCTCTAGAACGGCTGGACCGATTTTGACAGGACTTTCACTGGCAGATAGTTGATGTAATAAGGAGTAACTTAGGTCCACGCGCATGCCACCACTGCGCCGCTACGTCGGGCGCCTCCCATCCGCTTTTATTTCCGTTGGTTTATTTTTCAATAAAACAAATGCGAAGAACTAAAAAAAAGTAATAATTAAAATATAAGGCAAAACGAAAAAAAAAAACGAAATGCCTTTTTTGTCAAATCTCGCGCGGACGAAGTTGATGGACATAAAAATTTGCCTGAAAATTTACAACTTTTTTTAGTCAATTTTTGAAGTGAATTTGCATTCTAATTAAGGTATTTAATTTCGATTGTATAGCAAGTTGTATACCAAATTGTCGTCGAAAACGGAAAAAACCCGATGTTGAAGGACATTTTTGACGAAAAATTCATGAAACTTTTGTAAAGTAAACTTTTAGCAAACTGTGGTATTAGGGTAAGTAGGCCTCGCTCAAAGAGTAAGCCCCTGGCGCCCTAGGCGGTCGCCCAACCGCGCCATACCCTAACGCCGCTACTGGGTATGTAGGTATTGTACGGGCTGATAGGTACACAATAATTCGAATCTAGTGCACGCAATAACAGGGTGTACATTATCATGCTGTACATTATTGGCTGACGTCTACCTATCTATTATTTATACACAGTACAGTACCTATTTATAGAGTACCTACCTAAATAATAATTGAACTGAAATACCACATTGACTACCTTCGATAGGAGTAATAATATTCTGTGCTCACGATACCGAGAAGCCGAGCTAGGAGCACAGTCTACTTTTAATAACCCAGGAGTAACAGTGTTCCGTGACTGATCAGCCTGACCACGCTTTACCTACCAACCAACCAGAAGACTGTACACTTATAAAAAAGTACTCTGTGCTGTACACCACTAGGCAGACAGGCGCTATCTAGAATTCGATAAAGTCTAGTTTTTTGGCATTATGAAATCCAAAAGCAGTATCACAGATCTATTTGAAGATGCCAAATACTCTAATACTTACATTAAAGTGTGTGCACCCATGGTTAGGTACAGTAAAGTCCAATTCAGGACCCTCGTGAAGAAGTGAGTATTTCATTAGATCTAATCTACATAGCAGGGAAGTGTTTATGCTTAGACCTTATTATGCACCTCTATTGAAATGTCACCCAGGATCTCATTGAGAGTTAAACTACCATTTTAGTTAAACTCTGTATTTAATAGTTAAATTGACCTGCCCCTATTGTAACTTGTTTCAGCTATGGAGTAGATTTATGTTTCACTCCAATGATACTTGCAGACTCCTTCTGCCAGAATGAAAAGGCTCGCTCCAGTGAGTTTTCTACTACTGTGGATGATTCTCCATTGGTTGTCCAGTTTGCCGCTAACAACCCAGATGTGTTAAACGATGCTTCTAAACTTGTTTATCCATATGCAGATGGCATAGACATAAACTGTGGCTGCCCGCAAAGATGGGCTATGAAAGATGGTTATGGTTGTGCACTCTTATCAAAACCTGAATTAATCCATGATTTAGTGAAAGGAATAAGAAGTAATCTACCAAACAATTTCAGTGTCTCTGTCAAGATACGCATAATGAAAGAATTAAAAAGAACTATTGATTTGTGTCAGCAATTAGAGAAGTGTGGTGTAACCTTTTTGACAGTTCATGGAAGGACCCCGTCACAAAAGAGTGGTGATAAAATAAATGTAGAAGCATTAAAGCAGGTGTGTGCTTCAGTCTCAGTGCCGGTGATAGCTAATGGTGGAATAAAAACATTACTTGATGCTGATAAACTGCATGAAGAGATAAACTGTGATGGAGTCATGGCAGCCAGTGCTATCCTGTCTAACCCAGCCATGTTCAGTGGCATCAATCGGACACCTGAAAACTGTGTGAAACTCTGGATGGACTTAAAAGACAAGGCTAGTGACAAAATTACATTTCAGTGTTACCATCATCATTTAGTTTTTATGCTGGATAAGTTGTTGACGAAAGCACAGAAAAATGAGTTCAATACAATAAGTACATTTGAGTGTGTAGATGAGTATGTACATGAACACATTTTAGATAACTCTGATTGTGTATTAGATTACAAGCCTAGATTTATTGAATGTAAATTTCCTAAGGAAATAACTATGAAACACTCTACTAAGTGTAGAAGTTGTGATAAGAGTACTTACTACTGTGTTTGCAGTGTGTACGATTATGATGCCACAGATGGCAGTTACTTTACATCCCATGTAAAAGATGATGCATTAGATTATATGGACAGTTTGTTTAATGAAAATTTATAAATAAATAACTCAAAATAAAGGTTTCCATCTAACACATGACCCTTACAGTACATTTCATATATCCCTAAACCAATGAGCATGAATAAAAAATGTAATGAGAGTAAATTAAGCAAAATAGGTCAGAAATACCTTTAAAAATCAGCAAGTTGGTTATGGGCAGGAGCTCGTAGAACCGATAATCGCTGGGAAAAAAAGAACCACGGACCGAAAGACGAAACGTAGAACGCCTTTCCACCCGATGGACCGATGACATTGCTTGCATCGAAGGAAGTGGGTGGATGGAAACGTATCTGAAAGGCCTATTTTCAGCACTGGACTTCTACAGGCTGTTGATGATAAATGCCAAAGAGAAAGCAGGTAAGTACGAGTAATACATACATAGGTAACCAAGTTAAGCACTTAAAAAAGATAACCACTGCACTAAATCACGTTAGGTAAGTATCACTTTTATCGTGTATTAAGATCATTATCAGGATCATGTGTAATTAAGCGACAAACGTAATTCCCAGAAGTAAGTGTAATTCCTCTCGTATATATAGCCACGTCCGAATTACGAGGCTACATTTTTTACGCTAAAACAGCTATTTAAGGTCTAATGGGTCCATGTCACTGTGTTCATAAACTTAATAGTTAGAATGTTGTTAATTAGTAAAACGTGTCTTTTGATAGCAGGCACCTACCTAGGTAGTTACTATGTCGATAGTATTTTTTATAAAGTGGGTAGGTACTACCCAAGCCCATCCAAAGATATATTCTTTTGCTAAGGTAGGTTACTTAGGTACCTATAGGTTACTTAGGCGATAGCCTTACCTACAGAGTAGTACCTACCTACTCTGTAGGTAAGCATATCGCTGATTACGTATTAGGTATCTATTAATGTCCTCGCACGATAGTCGCTACCACCATGCCTATTTCTGCCGCCAAGCAGCTTGTTATGTTCCGGTTTGAAGGGTGTGGATGCCGCCGTCGTCGGTGCAATTACAGGCACACGAGTCTTAACACCTCTATGCCTCAGGTTGATGGACGCAGAGTAGTGCATCGTAGGGCACGTCAACGAGCGTGACCTGCGCAATACTTTGTTATAAGTAATGGTAACCACTTAACACCAGGTGGGCCATCTGCTTGTTCCATCAGCAAGCCACATAAAAAAAAAACAAAAAAGAATGTTTAAAGTCACGTCACTTCCCAGGCAACATGCTCACGTGAAAAATGACGACAAACTGACGTCATCTTTGAAAGAATGACGTTATTTGCTGTATATGACGTAAAAAAATGACGTGATTTGGAGCTATATATCGTCGTTCGCTATAAATAACGTCATCAAATGACGTGACCTTGCGCTGTGTATCGTCATTAGCCATAAATGACGTAATTAAATGACGTGACCTTACGCTATATATCGTCGTTCGCTATAAATAACGTCATCAAATGACGTGACCTTGCGCTGTGTATCGTCATTAGCCATAAATGACGTAATCAAATGACGTGACCTTAAGCTGTGTATCGTCATTAGCCATAAATGACGTAATCAAATAACGTGACTTTGCGCTGTGTATCGTCATTAGCCATAAATGACGTAATCAAATGACGTGACCTTGCGCCGAGTATCATCATTAACCACAAATAACGTCATCAAATGACGTGACCTTGCGCTGTGTATCGTCATTAGCCATAAATGACGTAATCAAATGACGTGACAATAAGCTGTGTATCGTCATTTGACGTAAATAACGTCATCAAATGACGTGACCTTGCGCTGTGTACCGTCATTAGCCATAAATAACGTCATCAAATGACGTAACCTTGCGCTGTGTATCGTCATCGGCCATAAATAACGTCATCAAATGACGTAACCTTGCGCTGTGTATTGTCATCGGCCATAAATAACGTCATTATGACGTTATTTATGGCCTCGCGAGCCCTTATCTATGCATAACCGACATTTTCCCCTGGTGTATGTTTTAGCGATTACTCACGTTCCCGTTTGGTCCTAAGAGGTCGAATTTGGTGTCTGCGGGTTTGTCTTGTGAAAGCGGAAAAGACTGTGTATTCTGATGGCTATAGGGAGGCAGGTATACATTTTCTGAAAAAATGATTAATCCTTCTCTTTTTTTTATACCATCTTGTGTACACTTAAGTCTTTAGTGTACTCAAATTTGAATGAAATCCGTCCATAAATACGCTAAAGCAAACATACCAAAGTAGGTACGTAGTAGTTAATAAAGTACCTATATACCTATCATGGTTATTTATATAATAAAACAAATATGTACTACGAAACAATAGCCTTTTACTTTAGAACGCGACAATACCCGTGCGTGCGCAGACACCATCCCCTCCACTTTCCGATATATCAAAGTAGGTATTCTTTGCCCTCCACTATATTATATAGCTCCTAAGAATATGGACTTAGAAACGTTGGAATAGTTACACCGATTCCTATTCTATCTCTTTCGATCTTATGTGAAACTTCCCGTCAATGCAAAAGAGAAAACACGGTGTAACTATTCCAACTATAGGTACACCAAGTAGTAAATAGTAGTAGGGTAGTTATTAAATTGGTACGTGATTACATTACAATTTTGTATTTTTATTTTGTACGACCTAGAATACACAACCTCGGAATATGCAAGCAGGAAATCGTGTACATTTTGACATTCAATTCCATGGTCGTGTATTCCATGGTTATATTTTCCAGGTCGTACAAAATTTTGTACACCCTTGGATTATACAACCATGGAATTGGATGCCAAAACCTACGCTTTGTTTGCATTCACTTTCTAGTTCGAATCCGACTCGGATAGGTTAGGTTAGACCATAAAAAAAAACGCACAAGGCGAGCGAGTGAAGAGAGCGTGCTGCGGCAGCAGCCACCGAAGTGCCAAAAAAAAAATGGCTTGATCTACCTACACTACTCTCAAAATGGGATGGGTAATACTCGAATCTTTAGTTGCGTCTAAACAAAGCAAAAGCTTTCGTTCGACCAATCAGAGCAATGGTCGCCAATTCTTAGGTCGTGTATTTCATGATAGAATTGGCGACCAATTCAATTCCATCCATGGGATACCACCGTGAATTTCGTTTTCATTTGTCTGCGTTTTCCTGGCTGTGATTTCCCGGGCTGTGTGTGCTGTGTTTCATGGTTGTACATTAACCGGACTCGAACGGTGTGACAGTTTTTATGGAGGGAATTTGGTTGTCAGCATCGGCATTTTTCGAAAGAAACGATAAGCAGAGAATTGAAGCTGTTAGAGGACTTGTGTTATGTTCTGGTTATGAATTTATAAATAAAAGTCAGTTGGTAGTGAAAAGTTTACGATTCCGAGGTGGTAAAAGTATGTATGTGGCTTAACTCAAAGTTTTCTGCTCACTACAATAAACTTCTAGTCAAACATGAACATCCAGGCGAAAATTGGCCTATCATATAATTGAAGCGGAATTTTTTCGAGACTGGTAAGTACAATCGAGTTGTTACTACCTAGCTAGGAAGGCACATATTTATTTTTCACCGGTGTCTGGCACTTTAAATATTTTAGGTTAGAATCCATTGTAGGTATATCTTTGTAGAATGAATATCTGCACATTATTGTTTCCAGTGTCGTTTTAGTGTACAAACTGCAAGTAACAGGTTAGTTGGTTCATTGGTTGCGTTGCGTAACGGTTTTAAACTGCAGTATGACTGGCCAATGTATAGCTGGATAAAGGCAATGCACGCAGCCTAAACACCATTGGTCGGGTTTATTGTAGAGACTAGAAAATTTAATGGTGTATTTGTCTTGGTATGTAGGAGTGTTCTGAGAAAGAAGTTCCTGATTTATGTATAAATTATGACTGATTGATTTTATATTTATTTATAGTGCAACTATTTAACATAATTTGCATCTGTTTCCAGAACTTGGACAGTCAATACCACTTTAAAGCATTGCCTCACAAATAAATTAGCTTCTACCTATAGCTATAGAGGAAAAAAAGGAAAATTTGCCTTCAAAGGATTATCTTTAAGGACTACAATCATTCGTAAGTATAAAAGATACTTTTTGTAATTATAAAGGAATTATTACTATTATTTCCTAATTGTTACTGTTACAAAAACAAATATCTATTATTGTATATTTTTTCTAGGCACAGTGAAACGGATGTTCAAACTGCCAACAGAAAAAGAAGTAGAAAACGATATCAAGATATGGCTGAAACATGCACCTCAAAGATTAGCTATACAAGAAAAGAAAATAATCTAGTGTTCGTTATGTAAGCAGAGTAGAAGAAAAAAAATTATAATCAATTTTTAAAGAGTTGTCCCAGCCGAAAGACTGAAAGTGCAATAATATCAAAATCAAATTAAAATGTTTATTTCAGAAAGGACATTAAATGGCTGTACTTATATTAAAATTTTTAATTATCACACTAATTATTCCGCTATCTGACATGAAGAAATTCAATACTTCTAGGAATACGCACACCTGAAGATTAATTCATCCCGATGCGAAAACTTGATGTAAGTTGCCAGCCTACGAAGACCGTTTTATCGTCCTTGTATTTGTCTTGACAATCACGTCCCAAATGGCGTCAAAATCATGACAAATTCGACGCCATTTGGGACGTGATTGTAAAGACAAGTACGACGGCATTATAGACGTTATAGTTGACGTCAAAATCACGTAAGCTAATCACGACAAATTTGACGCCATTTAAGACGTGACTGTCTGGACAAATACGACGATATTTTAGACGTTATAGCTGACGTCAAAATCACGTAAGCTAATCACGACAAATTTGACGCCATTTAGGACGTGATTGTCTCCACGAATACGACGATATTTTAGACGTTATAGTCGACGTCAAAATCACGTAACCTAATCACGACAAATTTGACGCCATGTAGGACGTGCTTGTCACGACGAATACGACGACATTTTAGACGTTATAGCTGTCGTCAAAATCACGTAAGTTAATCACGTCATTAATGACACCTTAATTTGTGACATCCTCACGTCAAAATTGCCGTCTGTAATGACGTGATGCGACGTCTTTCGATGCCGTAAAATTGACGTCATTATTCACGTGAGCATGTTGCCTGGGTTAACTACTAAAGCACCTGTACTTTTGATATAGTGAATACAGCTATTATTCCTTACAAAACCATAGCTATCATCTTCAACATAAAAATGTATAACTGAAAATGGGCCACTTGATAGCCCTCTCCCCAGGTTGCCGAAGCCAATGACCCCGGATGGCAAGTCGTAAAATGTGTGGTCACTCAGCTCGCACTGCACCGGTTAGCTGAGCCTTGGGCGAATAGATTTATGATTTCTTATTGTTTTTGAATAAGAGAACATAAATAAAAAAATCAATGTCTCATGTTGTGTGACAGTATTATGTTAGTGTGATTGGCACACGAGAACAAACAGGCAGTTTGACAGAGTTTGACTTTGGAACCATTCGGCTTTTTTTGTTTTTACCCATGCATCTAACACAATTATTATTAAATGCTACGTGGACTTCATCACAGAGTAGGTACTTGTATAAAAACTGAAAGATTTCATTTTCTGTCATCTTCGGGAAAAACATTACTTTTTCATTTTAATAATTGTTTTCATAATGTTATTTTAAGTTCTGGTGTGTAATTTCTGTGGTTTTTAACCAACATTACTTAAGGTCTTAGCACAAGAAAGTGAAATCGATTGAAATGATTGTGTTTTACCGTGGCATCCTGATTTGACGAAAATGTTTTCCTTGGATTTTGAAGAAAAACGCCATCTTTTTCTTCAAAACCAACCACAACCGACTTTACTTTTTTACTGACTTGACTTGACTAAACTATTTACATGATCCACTTGACATTGGCAAAATTGTCCGGCTGATGGACTCATGCCACAAAAAAATTATACGTACATAACTCGTTGAAGTCTTTTGTATGGATAATAAGGTGTTTTCATTTCAGCAAGGCTGGGTAGTAGTTTTTGTAGTGTAGCTTTTATCTTGCGAAAGTTATTTTACTTGAAATATAGTAAAATGAGAGCAGATAAGTAGATAGATAGAGTTCGGATAATTAATTGCTTGTGTATTTCAAGCAGCTAGGTATGCAGGTAAGTTACGAACGTGTAAATTATTTAAAAAACGTGAAGATATTGTTATAGAGAGCGTCGTATATCCGTACCACTCGTAAAATACTATGTTAGAATAATGAATTGATTAATGTAATAAAAATACAAAAAGTTTTTTTCTCATCGGTTTGTCTCTAAATAAATATTAGTTGACATAACGTACACAAATCACATTAATTTTTAAGAAAATGTGTGTGATGAATTTGTGCGATATTAACTTGTTTTTATTCATTTTATTTATTGTCATGTGTTTTACATAATAACGTACCTAGGTAACTACTAGGTGGGTGGTAGGTAATTTTTTACATTTTCTGTATCGTAATCATTAACTAAGTACTACTAGGTACCTACTATATATTCAATTGTTTATCTTAAACTTTAATCATTGAACGATGTTACAGCTATTCTTTGATTTACTGTCTCGCTAGCCTAACACAAAGTGTGAACAAATACAAATAACGCGATGGTATGGTTTAGGTAAGTACTTAGGTAGTAGGTACCTTACTTGGTAGTGTGGTGTGGTATGGAGTAGAACTGTAGAACCACACTACTCGGTGTTGTGGCATGGCATGCGTGTTGGGCACTCGCATCCGTTCCTAGGATTCGTTCGCAGCGGTCGGTTCCTGTGTTTGTTCGGAAAGTTATATTAAATATAGTGTCATTAAGTTTTAGTTCGGAAGTTCAGCGTAAAAATATACGTGAGTATTAAGTTGGAATATTATTATGTAGATAATTTAAGAAATATCACAAGTGGTGTAGAGGTAGTAAGTAGTACATAAGTATCTTAAACATCAAAAAAGAATCACTCAAATAATCTTCATGAAAGCTTTTTAGGTTTATCTTGTTTTTTATTGGGTGAAAATTGGTACTAAAATTGGTACTTCATGAAAGCTTTTTAGGTTTTCTTGTTTTTTATTGAATGAAAATTGGTACTGAGTAAATACCTACCTACGTATTTCAGTGCAGGTCAACTACAAAAGAGCACGGCCCGTGCCGGTAGGTATTGTAGGTATATTCCTAATTGAATGGATGGCCGTGTGTTTTAAAAATATGGTTAAAATTTTTTACATATATGCAGATTTTCAGAATTTGTTGCTGAAAAGAGGCTCAAGATGGAAATTTTGTTCGAACTTTTCAGTACTTGACGAGGTACCTATGTACCTACTTAGCGTAGCAATGCAGCCAGCATCTTGGGGATGCTTCCGATTGGTATTGATAAAAAAGTAGTGTATGGGGCAGGTATAAACAGCGTATATCATTTTGTGTTATATATTAAACATCGTTGACACAAATCCTTTACTGCTTGCTGCGGTTTGTAAATCATATACACTGGTCAACAAAATTAAATTTTCACTGTGCCACACGAACTTTTTTATTATTTCTACTATGTATTAGGTGTCGTGAATAAAAATATGCGCTTATTTTTTTTTAATCACGTATAGTTTTATTTAGATGTAGATAAATTAATTACAAAGAAAATATTAAATAGTTCTTCAGAAATATGTTAATAATGTGGTGTGTAAACAAAAGGTCTACGATTTTTTGGAATATTTGGCTTTCGGTTGGTCCCTTTTCATCGTCCAGCAACAGTCAGCCAACATCCTTGGACTCCATCTACCCTGGTAACGCTTTTCCATCTTTGAAATGTCCTGATGGAACCTTTCACCATGCTCATCACTTACGGCCCCTAAATTTTCTGGGAAAAAATCCAGATGAGAGTCCAGAAAATGAATCTTGAGCGACATATTGCAACCCAAAGCTTTATATGTCGATAGAAGCTCATCATCGTCGTCAGAGTCAGAACTCAATTGGCTTGAAGTGGAGGGTTGTGATTCGTCAACTTTACACGATGTAGACGGAATTGGTATAGGTAAATTGTCATTATGAGGGACAGGTCTTATTGCTGAAGATAAATTAGGGTATTGAACTGTGTGTTTTGCCTTTGGATTTATGCCTTTTATTGGAGTAAGACAAAAATAGCTGTCTGAAACATGATTTTTAGTCTCAGTCCATATCATAGGAATAGCAAACGGCTTATGACGTAATCCTTTCTTCCATTCAGTAAAATTTTTTACACATGTTATGCAACAAATATGTCGTGCCCAATCTTTGTCTTGATGAGCCACCGAAAATTAAAATACTCGTGATAGCACTTCAAAATTAATTCAGAAAAATTTCGCCTTCGATTTTTGAAAGTCAGTTCACCACAAATATAACAAAAAGAGTTAGGATCGTTAATATACTTTTTCGGCATATTTTCAGAAGCACAGATGTTAATTCAATCCAAAACAATTTAAATTAATTACGAAAACAAAATATAGCACGCTTTTTACAGCAGTCTAGACATGCGTTTATCGCTACAATACCGAAAATGAACTTCACCTCATCACAAGAAAACTGAGGGTGATTGAAACAAAATAAGTGTGATTTCTTAATGAGGGTAGGTAGTCAAAACACAACCACCCATCAGAGTTCTTGTGGCATGACCATTGTTGACCAGTGATATCCGTCATCGTGTATGAATTATCGGGATATTTGTAGCACCAAACAAACTTACCGGCTTCTTAGTTGAAGCTATGAATCTAATTTCATGGAAAAAAGTTGCTGTAGTTAGTATTTAGGAGGGGTTTACTTTAGTAATTTCATTGAGTAGGTACCCAGCTAAAATAGCGTAGTGTATAATAATATATTTATTTATTTATTTGCAAAAAAACTTGCTATTCCCGTGTCACAACTAGATGTTGCTACAAGTGTTATCATTGGCTGCTTTATACCTAAATCTTACGAAACCAATAGCACACGTTTACTACACGCAGTTTTGTAAATTATGGTCATAAATTACTGGTAGGTATCAAATAATTGACTGTTTTGTAACTATTTAGCTAAACATTTTATTGTACACCTTCCTAATTTTCCATAGGTCTAATTAATTGAATAAACTTTATTATACCTAGGTACACCAACTAATAATATTGTACCTACCTAAGTTATACCTATCTGCTCCTCTCCTTTTCTGGTACTGTAAAGTATTGAAATAAAGTTAATTTAAGCTTGTCACGCATCTACGCAACAAATTGAATGTGACGATACTTTTGCTAGGTAAAGTCTTACGATGCACGAGCGAGCGAAGCGAGCGAATATTTATTACACAACTTTGTCCATTTGGCGTCGCTTGTTTGTCCGATATTCCCCTGTGGCATCCTAATTTGAACAAAAATGTTTCCCATTAGTTTAAAAAAAAACGCCATCTTTTTCTCCAAAACAACGAGGCTTCAGTAACCCCTTCCACAGTCAAGTTGTCGCTGCCTGACATACCGCGCAATGTAACTCGAAACGACAATACGAAACTTCGTTTATCATTTTCAAGAGTAGACAACCTGTCTCCGTCTCCAAACTGCAAGTAATATCTGCTATGCCAAACTCAATAATCGCTTAGATGGTTTTAGCCGCTAGCCGCAAGAGCGCTATCAGTATTTGTGGAAGCACTATTAGCAGTCACCTGTAGGTGTTGGTAGTTTGTAACTTATTCAGAACTTACTAACTTTGGAAGTATTCTCTGTGAGTCTGACCGACGCGACCTCCAACACACTCAACAAGCTCGTTGATCTACATTGCTAGCCACTTATCGCCTCTCTGAATTTAAAACACAGTTTACATAAGTACATTGAAAACATCAAAGTAAATTGGCTCCATTCAGAAAAAGAAAGGTTCCGTGTTGGTTAATTCACCTTTTACAGATACTAATTGATATTGCGAATTGTCGATAAGCGTTGCAAATGTTCCACTAACAGCTGCATGTGTTCTGTGATATACCACACGCTGGAAATAATCGATAAATGTGCAAAAAGCTAGACTGTAGCTTTCTTTAACTTTTTATAGATTTGTTGGTATTTACGTGCGGTAAAGTTGTCGGTTTAATTTGATTATCCGGGACATTTGATATAGTTGATGATCAGAGAGGCTAACCAAAGTTCGTTAGCTTCGAATCAAACTTTAAACACTGGAACTGGAGTTTGTTTAAATTTTTGATTGAAAAATATGATAAAATGTATAAATTTTGGAAGACACGGATGAAATTAAATTATTGTTCTTGAAAGGGATCGAAACTAAAGTAATAATTTCAGGACGAACGATTTTACGAACATCATCCACCTGTAGAAATCATCTACTAGACAGATAGTTTGTTGACTTGGCCCTAAAGAAAAAATAAAACATTCAGAAATGTATAATAAAGAAAGATTTTGAGCCATTTCCATCCACCGACTTCCTATCGCCACTCCATCCACCACGATCCTAGAAATGCCGTCAATCCATCGGGTACGTGAAACTCTTCGTTTTTTGGGTTTGTGGTCACCAATCAAGAATTTTTATTACGAAACGGCTGTAGGTTCTACGAGAGATATATGGTCTGCCGCATGTCATTCTAACTTGCTGATTTTGACATCTACCTAAGTCGGTAACCTTCATTGTCCTTCGGAGTTCCTCATTTATGATTCTATCGCGTATGTAATGAAACTCTCAGCATGGCTTGCACAGCACTTAATATAAAAAGTAAAGTAAAATAAATACTAACAACAGAAAAATTATATATCATCAAAAATAGTCACCACTCAGCATTATGCTAGTGTAGAGTGGTAGATAGTAGGTACTGGTGCAAGGTGCGCGCATACGCACGGTGCACTTTCAGAACTTTGATACGTTGGCACCATATTGCGTGCGTGTACTCCTATCGTCAGTTTGTGGGACACTGTGTACTTACCTATACAGCACTTACCAATATCAATGATGTGTTAATTAAATTAACTTGCACACTCTAAGTCTAAACAAAATAAGTGGTGTAGGATGTCGATGGATCATTGAGGTAAAGCTTCTTTTTTTCGTCTTATTTGATCAAAACTATTTGCACTTTCACATGTGGTGCTACTTTAAAAACGTTGACCTGGTCGTGTATGTTTGGTTAATTTTGCGTTGGGTGGCATTATGTGAGGCATCGCCCGGTCCCACGGCATTTTTATTCAGCACTAGTAAAAAGCGCGACTTTGTCCACGTGAAGTTATTTTCATGCAAGCCCGCTGTATCCGTTGTGTTTCGGAAATTACTTATCTTAGTTCTCCTCTCCTTGATGCGTAATCAAGATAAATATACACAAAAATTTCAAGTCTCTACGACCAGTGGTTTAGACTACGTATCTATAATGTCAGTCAGTTTGTCAGGATAAAGATTTTTATAACTGGTATATAGATATAGATTTGATAGATTTAAAGAGTCTAGTGATGCCACCTTCTGATCCTAAGGTCGTGTGTTCGAATCTAATCATGCACCAATGGATTTTCCTATTCGAAAAATTTATGTCCGTAATGCCAGTGCTCTCAAACGGTGAAGGAAAACACTGTCAAAAAACCAGTCAGCATTCCAGCAGCGGCAATCGACTTGCAACCTGTCACGCATGGAATATGAATTACAGCAAAATGTATGTATGTGCAAAATGTCATATTGAATTAACGTACCC
Source organism: Electrophaes corylata (assembly GCA_947095575.1). Classification (NCBI taxonomy): domain Eukaryota; kingdom Metazoa; phylum Arthropoda; class Insecta; order Lepidoptera; family Geometridae; genus Electrophaes; species Electrophaes corylata. The sequence goes on from OX352701.1 coordinate 8,167,354, forward strand.
CTGACTAATCCCATTAGACATCCTCAAAGAATCTTGAGTTGGTACTAAGAGATCTGAGGTGATATCTATCGTGTCTGGAGATTAATGTCTTGAAGCATTCAATATTTCTCTTTTTTTTTCTTTTTTCTTTCTATTTGGTAGAGGCCAGTTGAGTGTGGTCGCACCAAGGCATCGCAATAAGTACACCATAAATATAGCGTGTTTGTGTCTCGATACTTAAGTACTTTCTTACCGGAGAGCAATCCTAAATTACACGAAAACTGCGTGAACGTAACGAGCTTTATAAAACATCTGGTAACGGTATACTTATTTGCTCGTCCTCTTCCAATAATTGGCTTTTTCATTACTTTAGTAAACAATACATTTTGTTGTTTTAATATGAATAGAGTTCTTAACTTTCTAATTTGTTTTATTGATAGGGTTGTATGTCATATTATTATGTAGTTAGGTAGGTACGTTGGGGTAGTTAGGGTAGGTTAGGGTCTAATATAGCGCGTCTATAAAAATATGTACGCTTTATAAAAAATCTGTTAGTTAGACCCTCAGATTAGTTGTGAGCCTATGTATTTTTTTTAGATGTTCGTTTACGTCGCCCCAGCACGACCTTATTAAGTACTATAGACAACTGTATATTTTACACATCTCGCTAATATATTGTAGTAAAATAAGCATGATAATTAACATGTCACGTCAATTTTGAGTACACATGTAAGTTTCCACTGTTCCACCGAAGAATAATTACTTAGTATTTTTTAAACTTTCGCGATCGGAACACATATTGAAGACTTATATTACACGGGTATTTACACATAGTCGAAACGTCGGGAAAATAAATAAAAAAGGTAATACGCGATAAATACCCGTGTAATATAAGTCTTCAATAATTACTTAATTGTTACGTTTTACGTTTTATTTGTTGACAGAATGTGTGAATGGCTTTCCTGCGGTGAATGGTGCGATGTTCGGCTTTTGTGTGGTGGACGTTCTTTCAGCGCACACCGAGCTGTTCTTGCGAGTGTCAGCACTTTCCTTAGGGTAGCTATATGTGACAGTATCTTAAATTTTAATCATTTCATCAATAGAACAATTTTTAATTAGATGTTAATATATAATTTCAGCGCATACTGTTATCCAGTTCTGCAGAAGAACCGACTACATGTATCGTGCTACCAGATTTCGATATAGAAGCGATGTATTCGGTTCTGTATTACATTTACAACGGTGAAGTGGTTCTGCTTAAGAATAAACTGGGACTATTCTTAGACATCATCCAAGCTATGCAAATATACATAGATTGCCAATGTTTGTCCAAAATACAGGAGTATGTTGAACACAAAAACTTCGATTTAAGAGGGTGTAGTAAAACTATTTCCTTGCATAGTGAGATATTTACCCTGGGATTCAGCAGCGATGAAAATCAAGATATTTATAATATTAAAAAAGGTAAAGAGTCGCTGGGAGCACATTTAAAATGTTCACAGAGCTATTCAGATTTTAATGATAACGTCGTACGATGTCAGAATAAGAGTGAACTCGACGAGTCTCGTTTAGGAAATCTGAAATCGCCATACGAGAACCGACAAAGAAACTCCTTACTACGTGATTTATTTATCGAGACATATCCTCCAAACGGTAATGTTAACGGTCTGGCAGAAAGCGTGCTAGCAATATCAAATGAATGCTATCAGTCTCCGGCATCTGTGCTCTTAGCGAATGCAAATTGCCAACATCTCAGCATTGACGATGCGCTCACAAGAGATTCTAAAACAACAACTTGCCACTCTTTACATTCGTCTACCGTCGTTGACGAAGACAGACAGCATACTCACAACACTAACTGTAACATGGAATGTGATGGGGTACTGACGAGTGATACCGCTGATTTTCTACTTCCCAAATATTCTGCAAATATGAAAAATCCAACATTGCCTTACGGTAAAATCAAAACGTTTTTGGATGTCAACAAGCTTATTTCTATCGATCAATATCAAATAGGTGATAGACAATTTCATGCACCGTTTGATGTTAACAAATTCGTTTCTAATTCGTTGGAATTTCAAGTGAATAGAAACACAGAAAATCTAATTACAGATCATGCAAAGTATCACAGTGTTCGTAAGAAGGTTGACTTAAAATCCAAAACCTCAAGAGTAATATTTAACCATGTCTTAGAAAGCCCTTGGAATGCGCGAAAGCCAAATAACTATAAACCATTTCGAAGAAAAGAATCACTCGAAGGTACATTACCCACGGACGAGGTAAGTCTCTAGCCAACTCAAAAAAAATGTACAAAAAAATGGTTTGAAATTTAACTCCAAAAATAATTTTAGGTTAATTGTGTGATATTATATTTCAAATTTCAGAAAAAGAAAGAAGAAATCAAAAATGACACAAATAATAATATCCAACAATCACCGTTAGATTCGGGAGCTAATGAAAGGATAGTTGCCAAAGTACATGAACAAATTGATGGTCAGTCAATTGTCGAAAACAGAGAAAGTTTTAAATGCATTCATTGCGACCAGGTATTTATTTTAATGTACTTAGTTTATGAGTTTTGTATTGTGTATCTCAAGATATACATGAGATAAATTAAAGGTTTAAGCTAGCTTCGCTTATGTATAGAGAGAAATGCGATCAGTAAAACCTTTCTCATTCATTTTAAAGCAAAACACGTCTAAAATATACACAGGTACGTAAGACAAACAAGTTACGTTTCCTTGTGCATATCCTTATATTTTTTAAGTTATTTAAGAGCTCTTAGAAAATATAAGAAACTTGGATTAGATTTTTATCGAATTTTCAATTGGGTAGGTATACTTGAGTAACTTTCGCCAGTTTTATCGAAAAATGCAAAACTTGAGATTACGTTTAAATGCAATTCATAGTCCATGTTCGTAAAGCAGTTTACTTGACGACGTTTATTGCAGATAAAGCACTTACCTATTTAAAATTTTCCGGTAGGTTTCTAATATTATACTATAAATACAAATAACGAGAAAAATATTATCAGTCTTTTATACTGTATTCGTAAATATAGCTTACTTCTATGTAACGATCTTCTGGGCCCATGTCATGATTTCTTGTTTACAGCAACGCAAATTACCGCTGCTTATTTTAAAAAATAATAGACCATTTACGACAAAATTTGTATTTTGTCGTAATATGGTCTATTATTTTTCATCATCATCGATAATATCAAACAGAAACTAATAAGCTTGTGTTTTATTAACTCGCAATAAAAGGTGATGATTGTCTCCCAGGTATTCACAAGTGGTGAGTCACTGGCTGTTCACATGAGGAGGCACTCGACCAACGCTCGATATACTTGCGGAGAGTGCGGGAAAACGTTCTCGCAACTGAGGAACTTCAAGTACCATATGTCAATACACAGAGGAACTCGTGAGTTTGCTGCAACTTGCACCGTCTGCGGAAAGTATTTCAATGATAGGGGATACTTGAGCAGTCACATGAAGATTCATCGGTAATGTCTAAGTTTTGAAACTAGAAATATTTTTCTCTGACTACCAAATAAATACTGACATGCATGACACATCGCTATCCAACCCCAAACTAAGCAAAGCTTGTACTATGGGAACCTGATAACTGATAGAATACATAAGTACTTACTTTTTTCTAAATACATACATAGAATACGATATAAGACGCAGACACAACAAACATCTGTGTTCGTCATACAAATGTTTGTTCTCGGTGGGGACCGAACCCATAACCTACAGCGCAAAACGCAGAGCTACTACCAACTGAGCTGTAACGCCCTCATACTACATAATTTATTTTTGTTATGGACCTTTTTCAATTCTTTTTTTTATTTTTCCAGAAATCGTAAAGAATACAAATGCTCGTTATGTCCGAAGTCATTTAACCAACGAGTGGCCTACAATATGCACGTCAGGATTCACACAGGTAGGTACGTGCTTTATCATTGTCTTAGATTTGAGTGATGTGATATAACTTTTACACTCTCGAGAGGATTTCGTACATCAAAATGGGTTACAATAAATTAAGAAACAGATATATTTTAAATAGAATATAATGGACGATCTTAACGCTAGAGTGATCTTACTCTCCTGATCTTTTGTTTTAAGGTTAAAGAAGATCATAATTGCTATGTATTAATTTCTTTTTGTGCAATGTTTTTTTTCTATATACCTACTATAAAAAATCAACTACGGAATGTTCAATGTTTATTTTTTAAAACAGGTGTGAAACCGCATATTTGCGAAGAATGTGGTAAAGCGTTTTCTCGTAAGATGCTGCTGAAGCAGCATCAACGCACACACTCAGGCGAGCGACCCTATGCCTGCCCGCACTGCGACAAGCGCTTTGCAGACCGATCCAACATGACGCTGCATCTTAGGCTGCATACCGGTGAGGCTTCCACTAAAATCACAATAAGCACTCAATCTATATCTACATCCTATCTATACTAATAACAAATATATTTATAATATCTTTGTCCTGACTAAATGACATAGACAACGCACAGCCTAAACCACTGGCCGTAGGGGCTTAGGTTATATATTGTCTTGGTGCGTAAAGCTGTAATAAGAAAAGAATTTCTGAAAATTTGCCCCTAAGGGGTGGCAACGGGAGTTGAGCGCACGCGTTCCGCTCGTAGTATTATAAAGAGACTAGCAACACGCGCAATTTCGTCCTTGTGAAGTTTACTTTCAACTTCAGTTCTCTGAAATTCTGTTTTAGGGTTGAATTTTAGAAATTCCTTTCTAGTATACCTCTAGTATACCAGGACAAATATAACTTGAAAGTTTTAAGTATCAGGAGCAGTATTTGAGGCTGTGCGTTGTCAATTAGTTAGTTCTGACCCTTTCTTTGATTTCCTTGTAGTACCTTCATAATAATTGTATCCGTGCAGAAAAAAACATACGGGTGTTCTAAAAAGTAATTCATGAGATTGAACTTCACTTGATTGATTTGTAATTGATGACGCAGGGGTTGCGGGTTCGATTCCCGCCTTGGGATAAATGTTTGTACAATCTGCAAATATTTATTCCGGGTGTTCTGGGTATTTTCTAAGCCTCTAACCACTAACTTATCTTATATTTTATTCGTACTTAATTTACTTAGGTACAATAAGCACCTAGACTCAGAACAAATATTTAATTTGATGTTATTCACGTAAATGTTTGTCCTGGGAAAGAATCGAACCCACAATCTACAGTGCAGAAAGTAGAACTACCAACCAACTAAGATGAGATAGCTTCAGAATATAATAAAAGACTTTTTATTCAGTTGTTTTTCTGTCAATTTCAGGAGTAAAGCCATTTTCTTGCCCCATGTGTCCGAAGTCATTCACTAAGAAGCACCACCTGAAGTCACACCTAAACTTCCATACTGGTTCCAAGCCGTACTCTTGCCCTCGCTGTGGCCTCGCCTTCACGCAATCCTCCAACATGCGCACCCATTACAAGAAGTGCACAGCACCAGAGCCTAGCACAAATTACGAATCTCCAAGAAGCATTGTACTACCTATTTAAGCCCCCAGCCGATCGACGACATTGTTAAGATCCCGGAAAGTCTGTGAATTTAAAGAGTTCAAAATCCATATTCGCTATGAGGAAACTTATGGGAGAAACTAGCCGTGGATGATAGTATACCACACACACATAGCACGTACCCTACATCATCATGTAGAGTATGTGGCGTAGACAAATGATGATGATGATGATGACACCAACATAAAATAACGTAAACTCTCACAAAATACCCTGGAGGTAGTTAAGTTATACAACGATTTAATAAAATAATTTCCCGATCATCAAATGACTTCTGCGGTGTTTAAAAAGATTTTTTGTAGGACTTTAACAACCCCAAAATCCACTTTAACTAATCCATAGTTATATCCATACCACGCATAAGAATCTTTTTATTCGCTGATTAACTGACTGACATATAGACAACCGACTGACAGTAATATTCTTAGGTAATAGAGTTCTATCTTTTGGTAGTTCATGGGAACCATAGAATATAGCCTTTTTGTGAAATTTTTAGAATTACTGTGATTGTGATTTACATTGAGAAGGTATGAAAAAGTTTCTTTAGTAAACATTAGATGGCGTTGGTATAAGCTTAGAACTATTTCTGTATAGAAACAAAGACTATTATAATCGCGGAAACTGGAAATGACACAGTTTACAGATTGAAATGACTAACGGTTAATTTGTGACAGGCACCTATTTCTCAGATTAATGGACGCTGAGCAGTGCATTGTAGGGCTCGTTCCTTACGAGCGTGAAGTACAAGTTTGTAATAATCGATGGTAACCACTTATCTTCAGGTGGATCATCTGCTAGTTCCATCATAAGCAGTTATTTATTGCACATTTTAAGTAGAGCTATGAGCTACATATGTGAACTGTACCCTATCATTTCACTTTATAACACGAAAAGTTTAAACTTTTAAAGAACTTTGTTTTTGTTTTTATGATTTTGTAACTGGGATGTGTACCATTAAATGTCTAAAATAATTAATTCAACTGTTAAAAACCCGTGGAGTTTTTGTTACCTATATTTATTAATTTAGAAAGTACTTAAGTAAAATGAAACTGTAAAGTTTGTATTAAATATAGTAAAAAATTAACACATGGTTTCAGTTTTACCTCTTTAAAAATAACTAGCGGCCCGTCCTGGCTTTGCGCCGTGCAAACAAAAATTTAAAATATTATAAAATCAATAGTTTTCGCAGCGCACGCGCACGCGATATAAAGAATTATACCCAAGGATCCCAAATTTTTTTGAAAATATAATTATAGCCTATGTCACCCGGAGATAATGTAGCTTCCCAACGCAACAGTGAAAGAATTTTTCAAATCGGTCTAGTTTTTTGGAGCCTTTTCAATGCAAAAAAACAATCACATCTTTCCTTTTTGTAATATTAGTAATGACTTATGAATTTTGTCATGCAATGAAAGGTAATAAAACGAAAATGATTATTTTTACATGTTTTAATAGATTTGGTGTTGTAAAATTAATTATCGATCAAAGTGTACAAAATGACGGGCTTTACAATAGGTAGGTAAGTTTCTGGCATATTTGATCATAACATTAGACTACGTGATGTATATGAGCTCCATACACATAGTATGTAGGTACGATTCATAGTATTAGCCAAATAATTTGATACATAGATACATTTATAATAATTATTGCAAACTTTACTTGAGTTACTTATATAAACATTTGTTTCACTACCGTTGTCTCACTTACTTCACACGTTTTAGGTGTAGAGTAACTGATACAAAGATTTATAAGAAAATTTGTTATGGTTAAGTACGAATATATTTCGACCGAAGTTACTTTTTTGAACTTTTATTTACATGTATGTCTTATCATGTGGTATCAATACATTTAGGCAAAATTTCATATAATTAGGTATTTCTTGTGGTATAATTTTAATGTGCATTTTAAAAGTACTCAAATTATGAGTTGTTCTTACATTTTGGGTTTTGCCCTATATAAATTATATAATATCTCGTTATAGTTCTTGGCCACTAAGATTATTAGTATTTAAACTTCAAAAATATAGCTTAGGGTCTCTTGCCAAATTAACATTAAAAATTTATTAAATTAGTGACATATAACGCAAAGTAGACATTTAAAAAATAACAAAATATAACTATAGTAATGAGGAATGCCGAGAAGTATTACAAGATATACATTCAAGAAGCAAATTTTTTGTAATATATCTATCGGTTTCGACGTTCGGTTAATCATCGAATTGACACGGTTACCTGAAGCAATAGTTTGTATAATATCACAAAAACTATAATTCATACGGTAGACAATTTTTTTTTAATTTACTGAAAAGTCTACATTTATATTCGCGATAGATACATGGTCATCTTGATTTCAGCAATGTTACTGATGTAATTAGGCGTGTTTACAAATTTTTAATCAAGATTATTTTAAGCACAATAGAAAGTTTCATAGTAAAATGATAGCTATGTCACATATATAGGAAAAACGTAAATTACAATATTTAAAGTAGGTTTTGGAGTTTAGGTTTTTCTACCTTGCTACGTAGTCTGTAGCGCTTGCTACGCGGCGTAGCACAATATCAAAATACAAGTGACCATGTTTTGATGCAACGCATTAATACTAATATATTTTATGCATTTTAATCTAGAAATTCCAATGATAATTATTGTTAACTTTGTTAATTTTGATAGTTTTTATTGCGTTGCATCATATTCAATACAATACCATTTAAAAATCTACTAAAACCCTGTACATTGAATATCCCATCTGCGTATACTATAATCAAAATATTTGATGAATTGACAGAAATAAAAAAATGTTTCACCTCATATTGTTAGATATAGAACCTGATAGTTGGTTTGAATAAGCTAGTGGCTAAGTCAGGTGACCTAATTAGAGATTGCCCAACAGCTACTGAGAGAATCTACTTTGCCAGAAGATTTCTCTGTCTTTTATTTTCTAATACTTCGTCATCATAAGTAGATCTAGTTAGATTGTCGAGATTCAGCAGATTCAGTAGGGTCTATTATTTTTTGGACGGGTCTTAGCAAAATCAGACGAGAGATTAGAAGGTATACGCTGATGGGTTTTCCCTCATGGTAAATTTAGAAAACGAAGTTTCCCCTCAAGTTAATAAAGTTAAAAAAATATGATATTTACTTTACTTTGCACTTTAAGCCAGGTAGCTCTAAGAATTATAATGTTTTGTATGTATACAAACTCACAAGTTTTATTCAAACATTTACAATGACAAAAGTTAACCCCTATAGTTTTGGTTGTAAATTTGCAAAACATTTATTGGATGTTTGATTTTGATTTATCGACATAAAAATAAATAGAACCACAATGAGTATTAGTACATTAGAGCAACAACGTCGAAACTATTCTTATCTATACTGTCACTAATTAATTACAATCAATAGTACAAAAAGTATTAAGTCTGTAAAATACTTGCAGTATAAGATATACAGTACTTTAACTACAATGAATGCATGTAAAAAGTTTACATTTAATAGAAATTTACAAAAAGCTACCTTACTTACGTTTGGTTTTACATCACGTTAAGCTACGGGTACCTATCATGCTAGTATACAAATACATAACAGCATACACATAATATATAATTCATAAACAGGTAGGTATGTACTAAAAGATCTAACGCAATTCTTCTTTACATTAGTATACTGAACTGATAAATCCTAATTTTAATATTCGCCAAATGTTACATAATATTTCATATCAGCCTTTTTGAATAGGAGAATCATAATTAAAGAGAATATAAAATACGTAGTAACTAGTACATTCTGGGAATTAAGATTACATGTAGTATGGAGCCACTTGTCGAAATGCATGAAATCGAGCGCACCCAACTCTAACAACTGTTCTACGACGTGAAGCACCATTTTGTTCTAGCGTAGGGATAATGTACACGATGACAATTTTATTCATTAACATTAGAATTAAGTCCATGCACATAACATGTGCGCTTACTCTCCGAATTAATCATTAGGAACAACAATTTAAAATACTATATGAATATCTCCATAACTTAAAACATATTAATGTGCTTTTGGCACTTAACGCTAAACTTTTAGACACTTTCTTTTGTTTAACGTATGTACAAATTTTACTTTCTTTTACGATTAGCTTCGGAACTCACGGCAAATCTAACAAAGTTCAGGTTGTTTGCAGCTGCGGTCGCGTTCTTTGGTGTTAAATGAAATAATAAAGATTTTTTTTTTCCAAAAAAGCTTTTGGAATTATAGTGTTACATAGTATATACTATACCACTTTAATATACTAGATACTGACGATGTATATTTAATAATAGTTGCAAGTGAAAACGCGTATTACCTACAAACAAAAGTAAACAACCTCGATGTGAAAAAATATTTACAGAATATAGCATCTACACCTACAATATAAAATTGAGCATTAGTATAACACAAAGGTTGACAGGACCTCGATGTAATACTGCACTGGAGACAAATGCTTACTTTGTGCCTATTATATATTCATACTCCCGAAGGGGACTAACGTTACTCAAGTACTTAGTACTCATAAACGCGCTAAATTATCTATACAAAATGTACAACTTAGAGTCCATAACATAATCTCATAGCCACAGAGTGCGATCGGACGAGGCGGCTGACTTCGTCCGTCAGACGTCCTACACAGTACTATCGTTTGATCACAAGGGCGGAATCACATGTAGCGGCGAGGGAACACGCGCCCGTAAATGAAGGGCGGCGGCGACGCCTGGAGCCGGGCTCAGGTGCACTCAATGATGAGCGGCTGGTTGGATTCGATGACGCTGGGTCGCGGCTCGGTGGGTTGCGGTGGTTGTGCGTAGTGTGGCGGCGGCTCGTGCTCAGGCAGCAGCGCACGGTACTGCGGCGAGCCAGCACCCGCACCTAGCCCCACCAGGTGAGGCGTCGTGGAGTGGGCATGCCCGTGCGCGTGTGCCAGCTGTCCATGCTGCAGCAATGCCTGCGCCTCGCCATGTGACAGCGGTACGCGCGCCCCTCCGCTGCCCATCAGCCCTCCTTGCGAGGGAGAGTGGACCTCGTAGCCTTCGTGCCCCTCTCTGTCGAGACAGTCTTTGTCGACGTTACCTGCGAAGTGCACGCGAAAATGAAAATGCGCTCGTTTAGCGAGAGCGCAAGTGAAAGTTGCGGTTCACCTACGAGGAGAAAGTGCAGCGCACCGCAGTCAGTTTCGCGTCTGCGATCGCGCAATATTATCTTTTATTCAAATTGTGTAAAAATATTGTTTCTTTAATAATGAAAGTTTGTAAAATATTTGAAGATAATGTTTTAAAGTAAACTTACCGATACATTCTGTGTTGGCAGCGTTTGTGATCGCCAGGACTTCCTCGAAATTGTTCGGCTTGCAGCTAGTGGTTTTCCAATGTGTCCGAAGCCCAGAAGCGCTGATGTATTTTTTATCGCATCCTTGACATACGTACGGCCTATCATTGGTGTGAAGTCTCTTATGCAATTTGAGATGGACGAATTGTGTGAATTTTTGCATGCACAGATCGCACGCATAGGGTTTTTGACCCGAGTGTAACCTCAAGTGGGTCTTCAGATTCGATGTTGATGAAAATCGTTTCTTGCAAATATCGCATTGGTGTGGTTTCTCTCCTGTGTGCACGAGGTGGTGTTTTTGCAGGTGAGCTAGCTGCGTGAATGACTTACTGCAAACATTACATTTAAACGGCCTTTCGCCTGAATGTGTTCTCAGATGAACCTTTAAATTCGATAGTTGGCCAAATGTTTTGCAGCATACATTGCATTCATAGTGCATTTTCCCATCTTTTTTCTTCAGCGGATACGGTAAACTTCTGTAACCTCGAGATGATTGTGAATTAGGGCTCAGAGGACCAATCATCAAACCGCAGGATTCATCGGGGCTCATGCTACCATGCGGCACGAGCTGGTTATTCATGTGTGAATTTTGAATCAAACTCAATTGTGAACAGTTTTTGAGCGTGATAACACTAGTCGACGAAGGATAGTGGTGGTTGCTCTGACCGTTCTGTGCTCTGTCGTACTGATGAGATGATGTTACTGTAGGCGAGTACGTACTTGGAGGTGATCCCAGTTGCGTGATGATTGTTGAATTTGGTGGGGAATAAATATTGTACGAATAATTAGGATAGTGACTTTCGTATCTGGTTTCTCTGATTTCACGGATTTCCCTGATCTCACGAATTTCCGTTGTATGCGGAATCGTATGCGGTGGTGATGACGAATAAATAGAGGAAGCACTTGGCGTCGGCAACTGCTGCGGCAGAGGAAGTAGTGAAGGCAGGGGTGTTAGATTTGAACTAGAATCTGGACTGCAAACGTTGCCGTACCGTTGACTTTTCTTATAAGAGTATGCCATTTCTGTAGGGGAAGAGGGTGGCGGCGTTGCGTTGGGTTGACGCCGATTGGGATCGTTATTATTCGTGTCAATCCGACTTCCAGTCAGTATGGTTTCTAAAATACGCGTATCTGGAGGTGTATATCGTAGAAAAGCTGGTTGCGGGGACGGCGATAAGGTACTGTCTTCGTAGTACGGTTTGTTTATTGGCACCACAGTATTTTGAGATGACTCCAGCACAATGACAGTGGAAGTAGCCGGGTCACGACGCGGAGGAGACAAATTCTGCGGGACCCCGTCTGAAACTTCTTCCGCAATTATCAATTCTTTCTCACTCTCACAATCCATATCTTTATGATTTTGGTACTGGTAAGCTTTTGGCATTTTAATTTTTACTTTTCTATATTCATTGCGATTTACATCTTGATCAATTTTCTGAACGATGACCGTTTCTTTGGGCTCATTTGTTTTATTTGAACAGTCTAAAACATAATTTTCTACATCAGAGTCACTTGAATCTTCTGGTGGTGTGAACTCATCATGGTATCCGTTACTGTGGTAGCCTTCATCAGATCTCACTGATCCATCATTCGGCGTTAACTGATGCTCATAATGTGGGCCGGCACCATGAGTTAAATTAGGAGAGTTGTTCCCTAACTTTTCTGGGCCATTCAGTGCCATCGGTGATGGTCCCCGAATATCCCGTAAATGGTGATTTTGTGCTGGAGATCTATTACATTGTAATCTAGGATTTTCCATTTGGTGGATTACAACATGGGATGTACTTTCTTTGTGTTGAATAATTAAAGTAGGATTTTCTCTGTGATGAATTTTCATTGGCAACGGACATGGCATTAAACTATTAGGAGATAAAGGTTCGCTGATCAGTGAGTTTTCTGATTTATTGTGAATAATGTTTGTTGAAATATCAGTCCGGATTACTCTCTCATTTTTATTGGCACATCTTGGATCTTCTCGATGCATCACGCTTGGAATCTCATGAAATGATTTTTCAATCGATTCTCTTTTTCTACGACGACTAGGGATTTCCGCCTCTAGTAGTTCTTTGGCATTGGTCAATCCAAGAACATATTTCATATGGTTGAATGCGATTTCTGGGTGAACAGGTGCAGGAGGAATTCCATAAGCTTTTTTAATGGTTTCTTCCTTGCCTGGAATCAAATAACATTTGATGTAGTACTAAATCAAAATAAAATATTATATTAGGTAGGTACACAAAACTTAAAATAATTGAAATAAACTTACAAATAGAATACGTCGCTCTTTCAGGATCGATATCGTAACCCAATCTGCTCGCAAAGTCCTTGCAATACCACACCATTAGTTCTTCATTTGGCATAATATCTCTGTGGAAAGCAAAATGGGATTTATAAGTGAGCTCAAGGTGACTTTCAAATAAATTGTTTTGTTGTGATTTGTGAAGTGAAAGTTACCTTATCGTGTAAAAGTAAATGTGTTCCTGGTGCTGGCAGGCCACGAGGTTCATCACAGGGAGCGAGTACGCCGAGGCGACATATCGCATCCAGTTGGCAACGCTTGTATCCGAACCATCCAGGTAATAATAGTCACTATCTTTGAAAATCTGCAAATAATACAACATACTTATTATACTATAATATTAAAATAAGTAGTTTATTTGTTTTTATAGTGCATATCGCACTTAAGGAAAGATAAACAAAGATTTTTATATTATCCCAAATATTATTTTCCTCAAGTAGGATTTGAACCCACGACCTTTCCCTTGATACGGGGATGCGATACCAACTTCGCCACCGAGGATTCAAATGACTCAACGAAAAAAATCTAAAAAAAAAAAACTGCCTAAATCCTACTCGAGGAAAATAATTTTTGGGATAATATAAAAATCTTTGTTAAAATAAGTAGCTCAAAACTATCATATAAATATACAATAGTGTAGATAATTTTATATTTATTTTTTAACAAAATAACCCGCTGTGACTTGGTTAAATACCGGAATGTGATTCTAAGTTATCTAATAGCTCTGAATTGTGGTGCTATAGTTTTGTCATCTATAAACACGTTTTGTGGTGTACGTGGCACGTGCAGGATATTTGCACGCACGTGTAACTGATAGCAACATGCTTGCATATGCAACGTAGAGTCAAGGACGAGATGCAATGTCAGGAGGTACTCGTACCTAATATAGGATGGAAGATAACACAATTTCAAACAATGCATAAGAGCTTTATTCATGTTACAACATTGAATCGTTACGGTAACTATTCAAATGAGTAGAGTAAGAGATTCAAAGTGAACTGCGTTTTTTAATATCAATTTTAGTTCACAGTTTTATTTTAAACCCTGATAAATCTGGCCTCATTTTATAAGTATACTTATTTTATACCATCACCGAAAATTCTAGTTAGAAAAGCCGATCTCACCTTTATATTTCCAAAAGTATGATGTCTGACAGTTTCCTGTACCTGGCCCAAAATAGAGAGGAAATTGGTTAGTTGAAGGTAGCTAATAGGTGCTGTAAAGGTATTTTATTTTGTTTATAGGATACTACAAAATATATACATAACTTAATAGTGTGTGTTAAAGCTTAAAATCAGTTATAATGTGCTGAAAATATTTACACATGAAAGCTTTAACTTATCCATAGGTAGGAAGCAAAGTGACAGAAACTATTCAGGTGGCTTATAGAAAGGAAACATTTGACCTACCCTCCAGTAGTAACGCCAGGAAACCTTATCATTAGGTTTGTTTGGGGTTCGGGTCCCTTCGAATGGCCCAAAACGTGTTCCTTTCGGAATTACTCCTATGCTCCATACACCTTCAGTCTGTAAAATATATTAAATTTAGCTCTAGTCTCGATTAAAGTCACAACCGGTAGCTAAAGTTACTGTCTGAATGATACTTTAATATGGTGAGATATTGTAATGAAACAAACCGGTGTGTTTGGAGTGGATAATACTGCTGATGGTCTGAGGGTTAAACTGCGGGGCAGCGTCCTCTCGGCTCTGCTGGGGACTCCTCGCTCACAGGGTACGTCAGGCACGATGTAAACAGTGAGCCTCTCAAACTCTTCTTCTCGCATCCGAGTGACATCGTAGGCACTCGCGCTGGATACCGCACTGATGGCAGCTGCAGCTGCGGGGCTGCCGGTGCGGCCCACTGTCGTGCTGGCTTCCTCGCTTGTAGACTGTACACAATAACAAACAACCACTAAGTAACTTACAAATGCCGGCGCCGCGCGGTACTGTTTAACCTTATAAAACCGGCAGATCTTGATTCATTTAAAAATACTAAATTATGGTATAACAACGTTTTTGTACGTTTTTCACCCAAAATGTTTTCTAACTACGTAGTTGTGATACCTATATGCACTTCTTCACTTTTCAGCCGGTATGCATCTCCTTCGTTTCTTTACTGGATTTTGACTACTATGTCTTAAAATATAAAGGTTATTTTTGCACTGCTATAGTAGTAGTGGCGTTCAATATAGGGGAGGTGCCACTACTGACCCAGTTTTGCGACAAGTGCGCACTTTCCACTGCGCATCGATATTTCCTGTTCCCTTATTTATACTTTTCATAATTTAGTAGCTCTAAAATATATTTTGGGCTAACTTAACTAGTCGCTTCAACGTTAAAATGTCACTTTATGTAGGGCAGATTCTGCTAAATTATTTTTAGATGCATCTTATTTGAACCGATAGCTATAAGTAGTGTTTGTGTTATTTTTTTTATAATGTATATAAAATATTTGTGAAAAAGGTTTACGACTGTAATCTCTAGGTAGAATTCCACTTATCTTTTCAAAATAATATAATCTGACGATCTTTATAATATGCATGGGACGCATGTCCTCACACAATATACTCGTAGTGTATGCACATTTTTTTATAATTATATTGTTAACAATAATATTTTGATTAATTAATAATATTTAACATCATTTATGAATTATTGATCACATTATTCAGATATGTCATATTGTTGGTAATCTAGTAATAACAGTATCGCCTTCCGATCCTGAGGTTATGGGTTCTTATTCAAGTGTGCACTAATTTGGGCTTAATTTTAACTAGGTGTTTTAAACTTTTTACTTACCAGTCTCATCTTGATTGTTTTTTTCTTATGCTGATATTTTCATAATTAGTTTAAATCTATATCTTCTTTGACTCGTAGACAGGAGAGTACCTGAAAAAGATAAAAACAATTAGCAACTACATTAAGGTCAGATAATGCAAGTATAAATAGCGTAGCCAGAGGTAGTTTAAACATTGTTATAACCCACTCTTTGTTAGCGGAGAAATTGAATGAACTCAATCAAAAATTGAACTGAACCTGTATTGAAAATTTGCCAATTTGGCAGAGCAACATGGAACACGGAACATGTAGAGGCAAATCGACAATGCAATCACTATTAATTATTACCAGAATGTGTAAAGTACACTGCACAAAATAAATATTGAATTTCAAAACTAGGAGTTCGTTCTACAGCGGCTTGCGCGTAGAGCGAGGTGTGCTCAAGGTGCCATGAAGAATGCATCAATAATGCCGTGATGCAATACCTACTAAAGTTCAACATTTCATTGCACAATTGCGGAAGCGAAGCGAGTTGCGGCCATCGACTCTATGAGAGCTTCAATTTTATTTTTCGAACCGGGCCCTTTTGACATCCGAAATGTTGCGCAAACGCCAACCAGCCGGCCGACTTGAGTGCTGCATTGTAAACATTATACACTGCATTTGTAATGGGTTTATTCATGAGTTTTGTAACCGTAGTAGATGTACATCATAAATATTACAATCTTGTAGTTTCTTCTTGTTTACATTACCTATACTTTCTCTTCGGGTATTGCATTCAAACATAAAAAGCCTGGTAGATTTTCTTGAAAATATTTATGCTTAATGGGTTGGTTGCGACAATTTATCACAGTTTTGCCTAATATGTAAAGTTACATCTATACAAAAGTATTAGTAATAGTAAGTAGTATGTGCAAAATTTACTACGAATAAATAATATAAATTACCAAGAATATATCTCCTCAGATCTAGATCTAGATCTAGAGACCTCAAAGAAACATAAAAATATCTTTAGCATCTCTAAAGTATTCTAACGTTTATCTGAGATCTATGAATAAATTAAATACACAATAAAATCTGGAAAACTGCTTGTTGGTTTAATAATAATATACATACATATTCGTAATACACACGTGACCGCGAGGGCAGATTGCGTAATACGTCTGCGCAATGTCACAACGCGCACGCCACTCGATCCTTACAATTAAATGGCGGCGGCGCCTAGACTTCGAGTACCAACATTAATACTATTGTTTATTCAATTAATTGATAAGTATTTCAATTGCATAGTTTTTTAGTTTATCTATAGCAAATTTGATAAAATTATGGTTAGTCATTTGATTTGTACCCAACACTGTACTTTTATCGACGGGAGATAAAGACAGTAATATTAGAACTAGCAAGAGAAAACTCACTCTGCAATCAATGCAAGGTGAACGATCGTTTCTACTTTCACAAGTGCAAAAAATGCATCGAGTGCGCATGGTAGCGCACGGCTGCGCATCGGCGCGCGCGCATCGCGCACCAGGAAGCAACCTTGCGCACGCGCACTTGAACTTGCCCTGTGCCGATCTAGCGCGTTACGTCGTCGTCGCATGCACTGACATACTTGTACGTTCATTTATATGAATGCATGCATAGCTTTATATAATGCTAACAATTGAATAATTTCAAAGTCATCCAAATTATTTTAAAGTATGTATGACATGCTAAAAATAAACTCTTTTAATTTGATTATAATTCTGCAGTCTTTTTTATGTTAGAAATGAAAAAAAAAATATATAAAAAGGTTGGTTGATATTATCTATTACTCTTAATCTAATTTTATTTTAAGATCACGCTATTGCCCTTCACCGCAAAGATTGACGATGAAATGATAAAACAAACAACTAGCTTTGTCTATGCCCTTTACGGATCATAATTACTGATAATGTAAACATTTCATTGAAGTACGAATAAGTACATAGGTAATCATTTTATATAAAACTTATGAATAATAATTTATGATATAGTATGTACCTAAGTAGGTACTTCAATTTGTAGTTGTCTAGTTAGTAGATAACGTTCACAATATCACATACTTTGTAATAGCATAGATATGGAAATGGAAATTAAAAATGCAAAAACATCACAAAATCTAGGTTTGGAAAATTCAATAATTTCTTTTCGATTTTAAAACATTCACGTGTTACTTACTAGGTTAACATCGTAAGTTTACTTTCAATATGAATGTGGAGTAAGAAATCTAAAAGAGCAAGGCATTTGGGCACTCAATAAAGAATAAACAAAAACTAGCATGAAACCATTTTGTTTACTACAAAAGCTATGCATAGTTGTATATTAGTCAATGACGTCCTTCAGATATTAAGTTTTTTAAAACTAGTGAGAACTATGCAACGTTTTGATTTACTTACTTGAAAATTACGTGATAGGCTGTAGAATTTTAAATTCTGCAGTAATATAACAAAATAAATTTCTGAGTAATTTATTTTGTATATTGTTTTTTTTGTATGTTCCTGAAAGGTTTACCGTTTCACAGTAAATTATTTTATCTGATTTCTCTTGGAGTTTTATTGTTTTTAATTTAATGACATAGGTATTTATATTATTGTAAATAATTTAAAAAAGATGATAAATTAGCCAGGAACAGTCGTCGTGATCAACTCACTGATTCAATAGCACATGCAAGTGTGCATTGTGAGCACTAACCTTGCAGACTATTAATAAGTTTAATACGCTGATATTTCCTCTACTATATCAAATATATGCTAAACTAGTGTATGTGAAACTACTTCCTAGATGTATCGATGAAAAAATAGGGTTTTTACAAAAATGCAATAATTAAACCGTCGTTCTTTAAAAGTTGGTGACCAAAAACTAAAATGATTGCATACCTGATGCTAACCCAAGATTACCAGTAACACTCTTAAAAGTAGTATGATTTTCATTAGTATTCATTATTATTATTATTACATCGCATCCTGATGAAGTCCTATGTGTAAATAAATTACTACGGCTAGTAATACTTACATAAAAATTTAATGTTCATTAATACTCCAAAAACTTTTACTGGGTTCGCTTATAATTTTTAACGCGAGATAACAGAGAGCTCCAATAGTCTTTGGTGTACAGCGCTCAGACCAACTCAACAGTGAGAAACAACGTCGAGTGACTTGAGGTACTCAAGGAGTTTACGAAGTGCCAGCAGGAGTACGAGAGGCCAGTGCCGGCGCGCTGGTCTCATGTCGGCACGGGTGGCAGCGGTGGCGCGGCGTGGCAGCCGAGCTAGGTACGCGGGGTTCGC
Organism: Electrophaes corylata; assembly: GCA_947095575.1. Taxonomy (NCBI): domain Eukaryota; kingdom Metazoa; phylum Arthropoda; class Insecta; order Lepidoptera; family Geometridae; genus Electrophaes; species Electrophaes corylata. The sequence continues at coordinate 8,186,622 of OX352701.1, forward strand.
TAGCGGGCGACGGCAGCGGCAGCGGCGTGGCAGGCGGCTGCGGAGACGCGCCGTACTCGCCGGCGGACCGCACCGCGCATTATGCAATGCCGGGGCTCCGACCTGCCCCACGTCTAGCCGACGAGAGCGTCGCACTAACCCGACGCCGCCGCCGTTCAGCCCGCCGACCTAGATGCACTTTTACGATGCCGAGAATGCAATCGACACACATATTCGCGTCTCGTTCCGATAAACGCATCGGCGACGAAAGCGGCCTGTGACAGAGAATATGGGAAAATTTGACAGCGAATGCAGCGAGTACGTCATGTTTGCGCCTTGTATTGAAACGTCGCAGTGCAATGCGACCGCGACTGCATTCAAGTTCATTACTTCCGCGGTGGCTGGCGCATGCCGGTCGAGCACCCTGACTCTGACCGTGCCCCTAACGGAGCTCCTACTTCTTGATGATGATTATATCTCATAACTATAGGCAGAATCCTCAAATAAAGGGATAAACTTACCGTGCGTGATCTACAAGGCAATGCTTTGTTTATAGGTTATCATTACTGCGTAACATCAGGTAGGCCATCTGGGCCATAGCATAAAAAAAATATCTTTGATATATAAGTAAACACTTTTACGGTATGTTATACCACTATGAATAAACACGTTTATGCCTACGGTAATAGGCAAAAGCTTAAAATTTCATATGTAGGTACACGAAATATCTACCTACCAAGATGCTAACTGTCGTTGGTAAGAAACTTACGTATGTTATGTATTAGTAATGTTTATAAAAGATGCAGTTGGATATTGTTAAGGATATAAAACAGTTGGCTTGTGAGCCTGACACAGCATATAGCTTCTTGTTTACATGCATATGGTATTTTATTAAAATTGTCCTATAAAGCTATTTTTAATCCCCACGTCCCACCACCTACCTATCCTTAACATATATGATATAGTGAGAACAATCCTCTAGCAGGACTAATTAAAACAAGTTGAAAACAAGGCGAGCGGCGTGAGAACGGCATCGGCAGCGAAAGGCTTGGTAGGGCGGGCGGCGGCCTCCCCGGAACACGCTTTCACTCTCACGGGTCGACGACACGGCCTGAACCACCCTTACTTCGCGTACTCGAACCCTTTACTGAAGCCATTCACCTATTTTGCAGCTTTTTTTATGTTTACAGATGAGATATCGTAATTTTCAGACTTGTAAAATGTTATCACATCGCTACTGAATTAAAATATATTTTGTTAAGGAAATTAATTATCATGGTAAGGGATATAGTTCTCGCTCTCTTTCGTGCCACCACCGCACCCTACCACCATCCACCTACCATCCAATATTGATTTCCGCTATATTTACACCCCCATAATCTGTTAACAGACTAATAATAAAGCCTGAATATGAAACAGAACATAATATTCCTGTAGAGAATGAATTAGGTACCTATGCCAGACATGGGCTCTATAATGGCTACATTGATTGATTTCTTTATTTTTGCTTTTTGTTTATATAGACGTATTTTGGGAAGGATAGTGGTAGGAAGCTCGGGATAGGGAGAACCGAAAGTTTTTTTTATAAAAAATAATAAAAAACATTTACTGATGTCAGATTTTTCTCATTACTTTATCGAAAAATTAATTTCCTACTACTGTCTACTAGAAAGAAAGAAAGAAATTATCCTATCTCTACTTACCCTTATACAGATCACTATTTTGAATCGTTGTAGTCACGAGGCGATCCATGTCCTATCGCCCTCCTGACTGAGATGACCTGCCCTAACGTCTGACTCGTAGAGACGTTTGGTTCCTAAAGAGTTTGGCCCTTTTTATGAGTAATAGAAATATTTTAGGTACCTACTGAATTAGTTACTATTTTTATTTAAAGATAGAGCGCTTATCTGACTATACTTAGTTTAATTTAGGATTAAATCTGACTTTTTTTCCTTACCTGCCATTAATATTTAATTTACTTGTAGGTATTATTTTTAACGACCAACTAATAACGGGATCATCACATCAAAAACACGAACCACGACAAAATCTACTTTTCAAAATGGTATAACATAAACTCACTGCCGGTGGTGGCTCTAGAAAAATGAAATCTTTGTATTGGCCGTCAATTAGAGCATGAAAAGCGAAGCGCATCATGGAAAATGCTGTTTTCCATCGTGACGGAGGCTTGCGCGCTATCAAAACACTGAATCTTCCGGGGTGAACGGCCTCGCCTCTCACTAGCCCCGCCGCCCGGCGTCACTCGTCTCACCCCGTGCCGCGCCCGCGTATTAGTCGCACTGTGCTCGTGTGCGGGAAATGCGTTCACTGCACAACTATTGGGCTCAGGGTCGTTGACATTCTAGCAAATTTTCTTTAGGATCGTTGTAAACTGAACGATTAAACATCTTACATGACTTTATCTGAATTTTCTTTCGTATTCAGTTTTTACAAAATGTGTGTAAGTTCTACGAAGTATTGTATATCTTCACAAATCTGATCTTACCTATACAATTGATAAAATGCAATTGATTTTTATATGGAGACAGAATTACCGCTCCTATTACGCATACTGAGAACTTATAATTAATTTATAATTATTAATATTATAATCGTGTCTCCATACAAAAATCACTCCCATAACACCAAAACAATACCTCAAAAAACTCCCAGTCAGTAAATTAACCGTGAGGTGGAATCGCCAATGGCTGCTGTTAGTTGTTTAATTTACGGGAGGAGTGCAAACACACATGCAAGCAAATGCCAGTAATGGACTTTCACATAAAAAGTCACTAGCATACTAGATATAAATGTCAGTATTTTTTTCAATGAGGATTTATTTTTTATAATGGAACTGCTAATGGAACAAGCAACCTGAAACCTGATGTCAAGTGGTTACCTCACCTAAAATATAGCATTGCTTTGCAGGTCACGTTCGTTAGGAACGTGCCCTACGGTTATTTCGCATCCATTAACTTGAGGCATAGTGTTAAGCTTCATGTGCCTGTCATTTCATCGGTACCCACAGCTTTTAAACACACAGCAAACTGATGGCAGCAGAAATGCATGTGTAATATAGTGGTATAGTTACTTCCCCTTGCCTAAGAGCATAGAATCAACTAGTACAATTATGTAAGAGATATTTTTCAATCATTAATTTTTAGATAATTTGTAACGATGGAATTTAATTTTTTTTTCATATTGACAAGATTACCCTATCAATTCTACTTGGTACCTACTCTAGATTGCATGGTAACCGTATGTCTGTGGCAGTGCTGGTGCCCGCAGTGCAAACTCGATTTCCCCCATCTTAGGGTAGGCTTCAATACTCATTCATGTATTTTTCCTGCTCTGGCAGGGTGCGGGCCGTATTGTGCTCCCGCTCGCCGCTTCCATGTTCCCTACATACGCATACGCGCCTCTACTAGACCTAGCCCAATGCAGTGAATTTTGCGTAGGGTCGTCGTCCTCTTCTACATCTGTACTAACCGATAAAATTTACGTATACATCGCTTTGTCGCGTTAAATCTAGCTAAATTCTAATCCCTGGGGCACCAGCAGCGCTAACGATCTGCATAGGAAAGCTGGCGTATTACAATGTGTAATTTTACTTTTAGAGGAACTATGCAATTTCCTTTGTCGGGAAGTTTGCCATTATGTCGAGTCGGTTCATTACGGCGATGAAGGTCGCAATGATACGTAACAAAGCTCCGAGAAACAATGGACCCTCAGGTTTTATGGCCAATTTCTTCCAAAACAAATGATATATTAAAAAAATGCCATTTGCACAAATTGCATTCCCTGCGCAGAATATAATAGAAGTATACTTTTATAAAACACATTGTAGTTACAATGTGTTTTATAAAAAGTGCAAAAATCTTGGAAGGATAGCAAAAAATCTATGGGACAATGAATTTAAATGGCACTTTTATTTGGATACTGTTTTTGTATTAGACAAACGGCCCAAGGTTGTTTTAGCTTGTAAAGTTAATGTTTTTGCAACGGAAGGTTAACATTATGATTGTGGGATTGCGTCGACAGATGTAAAGGCTGTTTGTGTATAGGTACTCATTACTTCATACCATAATAGTCATAAAGTCCTGTCATAATGTCGGTGTTCTGGGAACTACATCAGTATTCAATCTAGCCTTTCTGGTGTGACAGGCATTTGTTCTAGGTATTCGGGTAGGTGTATAAATCGAGTGCATAGAGGTGTGAAGTACTAGTCTAGAATGTGCTAGGGTCAAAAGCCGCGCAGTATGTCAGCGTTTAGTATTCCGTGAGCCTGAGCTCGGGCCGGCTAACGGGACCCGCCGTCCGTCTACACAGGCCTTTACTTTCATCGATCGAACAAACCACCATCGACGGTTACTTTCCTTTGTTAGTTTTGAATTCTGTACCATCAATATTCCATCTACTTTATTAAATCCTGAGTTACTCTATATTACATGTATACAAGTAGTTTGTGGAGACTAAATTGGTTCTTTAATAAGATCACATTTTTAAATTATATATATCATTGCCTTTAAAAAAACGTACAGAAAATATTTTACTGAAATTCTTATTTTTTAAATAATCAACGACATTATAAAGAGATTATTGATCATAAGTAAAAAAAACATGAAAAGGAACGGCAAGTGTTTGGTTAAATGCAGGTAGAGGCCGAAAGTTATGAGGTTTGGGACAACGGCTCCTTTGTAAGGAGGTACCGTTAGATCCATTTGAGAACACTATTAGGCGGACAAGAAGTATGATCAATGTGTGACTATTTATTTATAATCACCTGTTCTATGTTGTTCACATTATGATACTTATCGAAGTAGTCTCAATAAATGAAAACATAATTTATGCAAGTAATATTGTCATGTGACAATGGTTATAATAAAATTTGATTGCTATCAAATTATATTTTACATAATAATTGAATGTATTGTTTATTATTGACATTAATTGATGCTATCAAATTATAAAGTACAATTATTAAATATTTAAAGATCTGTGTGTTTTATATCACAGACAGATCAGATATACAGTTGAATAAAAGCCTTATTACTTATTAGATTTTTGTTTTACTATTAACCAATGTTGTTATAACGGTTAGTTTTAACAGGAAGCATCAAATGAAAAATGTTCTACATATATCATGTGGCCCTTACGATGCCCATAGGGTCTGGCAACCGTTAGGTTAGATCGATAAAAAACAAAAATAGGCGGGTGAAATCAGAGCGCGTTGGGAAACGAAGCTAGCAGGCTTCACTTTTATGTGCGTCAAGCATGAAGCGTACCTAGGTCAATTTAAATAGAAAAAGACATTACGTTATTAAAAGCACATTAATCACGAGCAAATATTACGACATTAATCCTCAAGCACGGTAGATATTCCCTCAGATGTCTAAGTACCAAGTACCTATTAGAGATTCTTCAAGTGTGTCTAAGAGGGCAGTCAGAGATACGTGTAGATACATTTGGCACATACTCACATTTTGCAGTAGTTGGTATACCATACGTGACAGGTGGCGAGCCCATTACCGCGGCTAGAATACTAAACTGAGCACTGGCATACATTTTTCGAAACATGCCACTTGAAATTTAGTCAAAAATGTTTGTAGTAAAACTTATTTTAAAAAGAGAGTAACGTCATTTTCAGTTAAGATAACCTAAATATAGGGGAGGCCATACAGCAGTGGACTTATTTAGGCTGATAACGTGAGATGTGACATGACGTGTAAAATCTCCGCATAAAATGTAAAATACAATTTACTAGCGAAAACGCTCGCAACTTCGTCCGCGTGAAGTTTTTTACTCACAATCTTCAACCCGCGCTGAGTTCCGAGAGTTTCTTCCATATATGTCTATGCGCCAAGATTAATAATACCTTTAAAATTTCAGGTCTGCAAGTGCATTTTCTATGTATGTCAGTACAAAGACTCTTATAATTGTTTTTTATATAATTTACTTTCAACTGGAGCCGTGATTTACTGATGACTAGTGCGATTACTGTTAGCACCGACCACCGGAAGGAAGGCACACATTAATACTCGCCACCACATACTTCAGCTACTTAGCTATGCATATGGGACACTTGCACAGCCATCGATATTTTTATAAACACGTGCTTATTGCACTTCCTGTAAATTTACTTTCATAACCTACTCAGAATAAGAATTAGTTGTATCAATAAAAATGTATAAACATTTTTTTTCTAAAATATTCCTCGTCTAGGAACCTAGTAGAGTTTTTATATTATTTAAAAACATTAGTTATATCTAAAGTATTATTAGCTGGATTATATTAAGGTATTATTACTAAGAAAACCACTTGTTGTAAAGGACCTACACATGCTAAAATGTAATGAGGGCACGTGCTAAATCTAATGTGCAGACGTACCTCTGACAATCCCCCCCTTAGTCTTCTTAAAAGATGTCGAGTAGGTAAAAGAAAAGTACCAAAAGATTTGAGGGATGTAAAATGTGCCGGGAATAACAGTCACTAGCCTTTTTTTTTACAAAATGTCAATCGATGCTCAAGAAAGGTCAATAAGATGATTCAGTGAAGCAAGAAAAAGGTTATTACATAATGGCTGCGTGTGCGCCGAGGGCATGATATCAGGGTACCGTTGTAACAGGTTCCACGCATTGCTGCACCCCCCTTGCCCTCCTGCCATATGCGCCTGCGCCGGCCACGCATGCGCAACGCATCCACATTTACTTTCTACCTATCAAGGACCTTTCCGGCACTCCCAGTTTACCATGGAAATGATGAGTTGAGAGCACATATAATATAGTTGATCACCATGGATAAATCTAGATAAATTTTAAATTGCTATTACGTGGATACAAGTTTAGCAAAAATTTAGCACTTACGGTTAATAAACAAATAAGTCTTTAAGCTATTAATAAAAGAGGAAAACGAGATAAAAGCTAAATATTGGTGCACGATTAGATTCAAATCAACGCAATGGGAACAAAGAAATCTTTACAAATTTCTGTTTGCTTTATTGGGGAGTTTATGTAGTTTTTCAAGTACATATTTGAGATATAGTATACCGATATAAATACAATTTGTTAAGTACTTAGTCGTTCTGAAGTTATGAAAGTAAAACTAATTTATCACAGTTATTTACTGATAATTAGTATCGCTTGATGAATCTAACGTTGAAGAAAATATTACCCTAAATTATTTAATATGAGCTTGAATTCTTTTTAAAACTTTACTTATTTAAAACTAGTAGCCCGTTCCGGCATCGCACAGGTTTTACTTAGGATGCCTATTTTTTTGAAAATATAATATAGCCTATGTCAATTTTTCAAATCGGTCTAGTACTATTGGAGCCTATTTAATGCAAACAAACGAACAATCAAATCTTTCCTCTTTATAATATTTGGTATAGAAGCATAGATATCAAACTCTGTAACAAGCCAACTTTGAACTTTATGATCTACAGCATAAATGCAAAAATTGCGCAAGCGAAAGCGACTCGAAGTGGGGCTGAGCGCAAGCGTGAGGTTCAATGACCGAGTTTTCACGAGTTTGACAGCCTTCTGTTATATCATCGGTCGTTGTCATTGTCATTGCCGAAACCGCGGCCGACTACAAGTATGCAAATTTGAAACTTGAGCGCTTGGAAGTAAACTTACTTTTGATTGATACTGGTAGGCATGTTTTTTGCTTTGAGTGCTACAATTTAATTAAATGTGTGGTTGCCTGGTAATTTATATTCTAAACTGGTAGCTGCGGAGATTCATACGCAAAAAATATTTAGGCTAGGTTGTTTTTTATTTGTGAAGTCAGTATCTGAAAGCTGCAAACAAGTATAATTCCTGGTGGGTCTTTGGGGGTACCATTTTAAGTTTGAAAACCAATGGTATAGTGGAAATTACCTTGTCTGATGACAATTAAGGTCACGGGTTCAAATTCGGTCTAGTACCAATTCAATTCTATTCAATAATGTCATGTGCTCTCTAACTGTGTTCTCTAACGATTAAAAAAACAAAACGAGGAAAGGAAACCGGTTAATTTTCTATCAGCGGTGGATACAAACTGTGTGATGTTTGGATATGCCTCTGAGTACCCTTTCTTAGACTTCTTCCGATGATATAAATGATGAATACTGGTAAGTAGTGAAAGATCTAAGAGAATGCCTACTGTGCCTGGAGACCACAGCCACGAGCATGCTTACTTTTATTTAATGTTGATAGTTAAGAGTATTTTCATTAACTCTTTAAAAATACTCTACCTACTCATAATGTCAGAGATTTTGAATGAGCAATGAGGTCACCCATTGTAGGTACTTTTGGTGTGGTTAAAGTATATATTTTTTATTATTTTTGGTCTGATGTATATACGATATATCTATTCTAAGCGGTCCCAATTGGAAAGCGGGTAATTGGTGGTCCCAAGTTAGAATAGGACCCATCCAGGTCCTCTTATAGATATCGTAAGAGGCGACTAAAGAAAGGCACCAAGAAATAGGCAGCAGCATTTCCTGAGTACGAAACACCGACACTGCGGTTATCAATCTGTCTGCTTAGTGTGGTGACTATGGCAACACCTCCCAAACATGGAGGAGGCCTATGTCCAGCAGTGGACTTTTTTGGGTTGACGATATGAAAATGCACGATAGAGTATGTTTATCATTCATCATTTCTCTCAAAACCTTTGAAAAATCGTGTTAAAGTTTTATTATTGCATAAATAGATCTGGTAGAAAAAATTTGCCGCCAAACAAGTGTATCGCTTCAAAGCGATTGTTTGAAAGGAATCCATCATTCTTCGTGGGGATGGTTACGTAATCATCGTGTGGGCACACCACGTGCTCAAGTGTTAGCCTTGGGAGTGAACTCTGCAAGTTCAAGGTTCTGTTTTTGCAGATTGTGAGCCCCAACACAATAGTTACGTCTGTGTGCGTCACACTCACATGTTTTGATTGCTAATAATAGGAAGCCGAAAAAATTGAGGGCTTTTGCGTTTTATACCTGCCGTGGAAAAGTTTGACATAGGTTTCAAAGCTTTGTCAAATATATGATACCATGCACAGAATTCTCAACATGTATACAAGTTGTATGTTTACAAATCAATATTTACTAACTACAAATCTTATCTAAGCATTTAACTTAAGGAATTCAGTTGAGTCCATGAGCTACATAATTAAGAGTATATATAGGTAAGTATTTATTAGGAATAGTTTGGTACATAATATAGATTAAGCAGATATAGTTTTAATAAAAATAGAAGCATTATATAAAGCGGGGTAAAATCTAAGATTTTAGTTTATGCTAGTTTAGTTGGTAAATTCACATGTATTAAAAAGGATTCAAAGTGGAACGTATGTGAGTTCTGTGTTTATGTAAGTGGTTATAGGTGGTTATATCAACAACTATTTTAAATAAATACAGCCTGAATAAAGCAAAACTTTATAAGCATATAATGTATTTCCAAAAAAGTATTTACAGTAATGTAAATACTTTTTTTTGTAAATACACTTGTTATTATAACCCAGTTATGTGTTACCCACAACTTATAAAGCCTACCTAATACCTAACATACCTAGACACAGAACAAACATTTCTGTTTATTTACACACATATTTGTCCTTGGAATTGAAACCACCACAGGTTAAAAGATAGCTTTGATTTGGCAAAAAAAGTAATTTGATTGGCAAGACTAATACTGGATAAAAATAGTATTTGGCCATCAATACAGACCTTGTATTTTTAATCTAAAAAATGGCATGCTGAAGCAGGGTAGTTGGGTTCCTTCAACTATTAGTTCACCATGTATTTAGTGAGAAGTTGAAACATATTCTAAGATACCACAGGAAAAAGGCGCGCGTTGAAGTCTTTTCCAGGAGTAACCTGATCAAGCGCAATGCTCTTAAAAATATCAAAATAGTCTTACATAAAATTGTTAGTAATCTTAGAAAATAGATGGTATAAATACTAACCATTAGTCACCTAATCTGCGCCGAAGATCTTGAAGAAAATCCAAATTGAAAATCCTAGTGGAAAATGTTTGTTTATGTTTTCACTGTCACTTATAAATTAATCCACCTCACTGAGAACCGTCACTTATAAATAGAAATAATAAAATAAGTCTTATTGTTGAGATCTATGTTGCTTTTCAGTCTAGATAAATGCAAAACGTCACGTCCAGTATCGTACTAGAGTGTCATGGTGGTGAAGCGGGAGCGGGCCGCGGCGTAGCGTGGCGCACCGACACCTCCGGTTAACTGATAAAATGTAGCTCGGTTCATGGTCGGAGACGTCCTTCCTACGCCACTACCCGTGTACAGCGTCCGCGCTCCACCCGCGCCAGTACCTGCGCCCGCGCCGTCGAGCTCTTCCGCACTCGCGGGTGAATGAACCTCTGTGCCGGAGCGAGACAAAACACCTATGCCTCCTGCCTCCACACCAACTCACTCCCAATGCCATGGGCGAGGCTAACACTGAATCTTCACTCCAGCTCGCGAACCGATCTAGAACAAATTGACAAACAATGTTTACATAAATAGCAAAATGCTTTCGCTAACTGATAAAGGTCCAAAAATGAACTAAGACTAAGCTACCTAATAAAATCTAAATGTTACCATTTTCTCATAAATACAAATGTATGGTTTATCTCCAATGTATGCACTTAACATGGAAAAGTTTATAGAAAACTAACTGAGAATACAAATCTCCTCGTTGACAACATGTTAGTTTGTTTTAATTTACATGTTGCTGTAGGTTTTGAATGCAATATTCACCAAGAACATTGACATAGTCTGTTCTGTGTGGTTTTGGGTATCTGTTGTGTGTTGTTTTGTATTTTAGATACCTACTACTGTATTACATATGTATTACAAAAAAAAATATTTTAATATTTGATCTGGGTCCCATAGTTACAGACTTTGCTTAAGTTAGAACTAATTATCGTTGTGCGAGTCGTTTATTTATTTATATAGTATTAAATAAATCTATTATTACTGTTAATAGTCCATTGTAATTATTTTGAAATAACAAGTACTTATATAACAAAAAATTAACTAGTTAATCCATCCTTGGGGTCGTAAGAGGTGACTAAGAGAACGCAACAGCCAGCTCTTATGTGTACTTAACACCGATACTGTGGTAACCAATCCGCCTTACAAGCGTGGCATAGTCATCACTCTTGGAACCGCAAACCCCTCAAACTTGGGAGAAGCTTACTAGGTCAAGCAGTGAACTTATTTAGACTGGTGATGTGAAAAACGGTAGTCAGAGGTACATCCAAATATAAGATATGGCACATACCCGCACATTTTATATATTTTATTATATATACACATATTTATATGTGCAGGTTGCAGGCCCATCGCCAATAGGTTATTTTTTTATGTTACTTGTTGATGGAACTAAGAGATGGCCCACCTGATGCTAAGTGGTTATCATTACCTATAACAAAGCATTACCTCGCAGGTCAAGCTCGTTAACGTGCCCTACGATACACTACTTTGCATCCATCATCCTGAGGCATACAGGTGTTAAGCCTCGTGTGCCTGTAATTACACCGGCACCCACACTCTTTAAACCGGAACACAACAAGCTGCTTAGCGGCAGAAATAGACATAGTGGTAGTACTTACTCGGACGAGCCCTTCACTAAGAGCTCTATTTTAATTAGTATTAGTATTAATGCTATTTTTTTATTATGTCGGTGACATTATATGCTACTTAATAGCAGAACTGATATTCATTGGGGAGGCGGGCGTTAAGTCTGCTGCATAGTTTTTTACTTTCGCAGTCACAACGGTTTAGTTTGTAATTTGCTCACCCTGCATTGTTCTGAATAAACTATTATTATTATTATAATAAATGCAATACAAAAGTATTTAGACCTTGAAATAAAAATGAATACCAAGAGCGTTTATAAGAAAAAGTAGCAGTAAGTAGGTAATTATCGATGGATAACAAGATGTTTCATCGAGACCGGGTAATTTTTTGTCATTTTTTGTATGAAACTGTTAAGTCAATACTGGAGAACTGCATTCAAAGGTATTCGTGGATCTGACCCAACTTTATTTCTGAACATAAAATCACTATATCCATATTTACTTTTATTTTTGTTGCTTACTTACTATAATCATAAATTCCTTTCAAACAAAAACACAGCTACGGTATTTAGTGATACGAGATTTTTACAAAGAGCTCTACTTCTATCAATATATTATATATTGTAACTTAGACTAGGTGTTTTTTGCATAAAAATAACACATACATAAGAACTTACTGGTTAGTGATGGAAATAAATAAATGATCATGAAAACTTATGCAATATTACCAGCACTCCTTTCCAATTAAGCTCAAAATTTCCTTTACCTTTGTCGAATTTACCTTAGGTACGTTATCTATGAATTAACTATTATTATTCACATTATTGTACGAGTACTCTTACCGTTCTACGTAAATCATGTTGTGTACGTACATTGTACATTGACGACCGATGTGGCGTGGCGGACGAATGTCCGCCTGCGACGCAGGAGGTTGCGGGTTCGATTACCGCCTTGAGATAAATGTTTGCACGATCTGCAAATATTTATTCCAGGTGTTCTGGGTATTTTCTATGTATAATAAAAAATATCTATGAAGTATATCAGTCATCTAGCACCCATAACACAAGCTCTGCTTAGCTTGGGGCTAGATGATGCTGTGTAGATTGTCCAGCATTATTATTATTAGTGTGTTTTAGAGTGCCATTTAGCATAGACTTATAATACTTTACCTTAAAATAACTTACTTATACTCTGTTTTGTGTGCCTTAATAAATAAATAAATCAAGTTTGAGCCATAAACCAAAAATTTTTTAATAATAGAGAATAGAGTAATAAGTTACCATTGCCCTTATTTTGTTTTAGGTTTGAACCTTTTTTGAGTTTTTCTTAAAGTCTAACCAATCGACGTTTATTTAAAATTGCAGAGTATTGCTAGCAAAAAAATTACATGAATAACAAAATGCACAATCAGATCAGATAAAACCATTTCCTTTTAAAAGAAATCCTGATCCAAAATGCCTACTTAAGGCCATCAGAATGTTTACAGTTACGTAAAGGCAAAACGTGCAACACAAAGATGCATTATGTAAGATCAATCGAGGTGTAATCGCAGGCTTCGATCGAGAGATTTGCTCTACCTGCCGTCTCCGACCGTTTTTTCCCTTCAAAGGGTGCCCGTTATAATGCACGGTGAAAAAATCTAACGGTTCTTAAAACCAAACACACATTGCAACGACAAAAACACAATGACATTACAGACTATTATGTTTCCTGTGATGAAGTTCTGTGCGCTTGAACAGAGAAAGAACGTACATTATAAATTTATGACGTCAGATACTGTAGGTAAATTGTACAGAGATTTGTATGTATATTTATGTATGTGTCATCCACAAAGTATACATTTACTTACTTTTACCTATATGACGGGATTTCTACCTAAAAGTAAGTAAATGTACTAATATATACTAAGTGCTTCTGTATATTACAGATGAACAGCTTACGGTCGAAGTGGTTTCGACTTAGAATAGAGTGGAATAATGGAGAATAATAAATGTGACTAAGAAAACGCACCAGAAGATGGGCAACGACACTGCGTTACCAATCCGCTTACTAAGCGCGATTACTGTGACAAACCTTTCCCCATGGATGCCTATTTTCTGCAGTGGGCATATCTAGGCTTGTAACGTGACTACAACGCATGCAGTGAGAGTACTAATCTACATTATTTTATTAATCAGTAAAAGCACTCAATAAAATATAATGCAAGCACAGATTTACAAATAATTTAACTCACTTAGATGCCTTGACCCACGAAAAATTATAAAATAAGTATGAGGTATTTGCAAAAAAAAACCGCAGTAATAAAACTGTAAATACGAAAAATAAAATGAGAAATATACAAATGAAAATTATTTAATAAATAAACCAACAGCTGTAAAATATGCGCACGGACCCAGAAAACATGTTAGAAAGAAAAGCACTGCAAAATGATTGGATCCGCATGACTTTTTTACTTGTTTACAACAAAATATAAGTAGCTTTATTAGGCAGTAGCTGCTTCGAAAAAGAAAGGGTTACTTTCATAGACTTCTTTCATTGTTTAGTGACCACCCTTAACTGTGAAGAATCGGTAATAAATTAGGGGATGACTTTCTCATTGATTTATGATGCCAGTAGCCGTTTTGAATTACAATAGGTTCGTTTCTTAACTTGATTGTTGGGGATTCCTAAAATCTGCCTAGCTTAGGCGAAATTATTTTGAATTTTAATCGGATTTTACGAGATTTAAATATAAAATGCTGAATTAGGACGAGTCGTAATTCGAGGATTACGTCTGTTTCTTCAAAATATTTACACTTAATATTATATTGCACTCAAAGCTACTTTTTGTGTGAAACTATTATTGTAGAAACATTACTTGATATTAGAGTAAGAAAGATTATTTTTTAAATGGGATGATGATGCCGACATGTTTGTCATGTGTTTTATGTTATTTTATGTAACATGGTCGTAAAGCACCTATTTATTGTCTATAGGCCTTTGTTTTTATATTGTTTTACTTAACTTACGCTGCCTAACATAAATATATTATATAACTACCTGACTCGTTCGTCCGTGTGGTTACTGTAGTTTTTTATATAAACTTTCTTTCTTTTTCACCTTTCTTAGGTATGAAACAAACTCTGTCTTATATCAAACTTTAGCCTAACTAATTCTGAAAATCACATCAACATTAATTCAGTCGTTTTTGCATGATAGGTGTTCAAACAGTCGTATAATTTAATAGTAGATTTCGTCATTTTGCCTTTTCTTAAGTACCAAAATTTTATTTTCACTTCTACAGTTTTTTTATTGTAATTTATTGAAATTTTTAGAACCACCTTTGAGTACCAATAGTAGGCTCTCGTATTGTACTTTATTTTTGGCTTCAAATAAATGAATTCATTGTTATTATTACTTTCTTCAGAGAGTGGGTCAGTTTTAGCCACTTTGGTTCTTAGTTAGATCAAATCCTTACATGAAATATATTCCACACACCTAGTTATCTCTACTCCTCTGTCGTTTGGCATACAACATTTCTTGTAAAATGAACTATAAGATTTCCACGAGATAATGCAAAAATTAAACACGTGATAAATAAGAATAACCTCTAAAAACTCATAGTAAGTATTACCGTCCAAGGTTGAATTACACCATGAAACTCGTAGGTACCTCTAGAAAAACTTATTGAATTCTAAGCTAGCTAGCTCTATGTTATTAGATGTGTATTAGTAAAAAAAGAAGTGGACGCCCAAACTGGCCTGGCAGAGTCGCCCCTCCACACCAGGCCAGGACGCGATCAGCGATTTGGGAGCAACGTCCTCGGCCTTGAAACTAGATGAACTTACGTAACCGCCGCGCCGCCGGAGGGCACAAAGCCTCCACCACCGAATATTCCGACAGTTTTTGCACGTCCTGTCAGATTACACCAAGGCGCGCCGATAGAAAAACTACCTCTTATGTATGTAGATAATTGATAAACTTTTAAATTGCCTACCAAGTACACGCAATCGGCACACATGATTCGTTTCTACTCTCATTGGTTCCATGAACACATAAAATTTAAAAGACCTGTAAAATATATACTTAAGCCAATCGTAATAATGCCTTGATATAACGATAACAATCTACCTACCTACTTTATTAGAACAACGTTAGAGACAATTCTGCATATCATAGGTGAGTTTATTAAAACACCAAAACTAAATCCGAACGTCCGCCTGCGTGGCAGGAGGTTGCGGGTTCGATTCCCGCCTTGGGATAAATGTTTGTACGATCTGCAAATATTTATTCCGAGTGTTCTGGGTATTTTCTATGTATAATAAAAAATATGTATGTATGTAATTTATTGTATTAAGTATATCAGTCATCTAGTACCCATAACACAAGCTCTGCTTGGCTTGGGGCTAGATGATGCTGTGTGGATTGTCCAGCATTATTATTATTATTAAATAAATTGAATTTAGTTTTGCCTACCGAACAGAAAATTATTGGTATATATAAAAAAATACAAATAGTACATTACTGTCCAAACCTGAAAAAAAACAATTGACGACCTAGTTATATTGAAGGATTGGTGGCGTAAAACATAATTCTCCTTTCAATAGTATATAAATAAAAACATCCACTTTCCACAACATAGTACATACCTACGGATTTACATTCCCGCCAATATGATTGACTACGCGCGATTTTTTTTTCTGAAGTTAAAATGCGCATGTTCCTTTAAAAAATAAATGTATTTATTTATTATTGATGTATACATTGTACCTAAAACACCTAATTTATGTTAGTGCTCTTCCGAAATCGCCTTATATACTAGCACCACAAGAAAAAAGTTATTCTGCAATTTCTGTTACTGAAAATTGCTAGCGTATTACTTCGTTTCGTCACAATTTTCAAGCAATAGGGAGAAATATTATATCCTGGTTTTAGAATAGTCCTTAGTTATTTTCCAGTTAATTGTGTGTTTTTCAGCACAGATCTCTGGAAAACTTATTTGCCACTAGCATTCTTATTAACTTAACAATTTAAATTAACATATTTCAGAAAACTTTAGTTATCCGTTTTGAATTATATTGTCATAATCTGCACGTTTATGTAAGAGATAAATCTATCTTGTCTTAGGTTTTTCTGGGAAGACAATGTGCACCACGTTTTTTGGGACACTTTTAAACTTACTTCAGACTGTTTAGCATCTAGCGGAGCCCTTTTTTTCTCATTCTGCATTATTCAATTATCTTATAACAATTCATATGAATGTTTGCCCTGACTGACTGACACTGCTGCACGCATTTCTAAAATTTAGCTCCTAAAAAGATGTTGATCTGATGTTTTTTATAAAAATAGTTTCACTCTAAAGCATACCTATATATTTGTAGCTTCACACGCGTTAGCAATTATGTCCTAATTATGTTCGCAATTATGTCTAACATAATTAGGGCTAACGCGTGTGAAGCCTTGAGCTTACGTACACTAAAAATTCTTACATAAACCCGGTTGCCAACAAGTAGACAGGTCGAAAGCCAAACTATTCGTTTATTCAAGTATGTACTCTAAAGCAATCAGATATGATTATACATCGAGGATGTTGTTCGTAGGTAATACCTAAGCCTAGTCGAGATGATGTCATAACCAAAAGACGGAATGCACAAAAAAGCTATTGTACAAAGAGTCGTGAGACTACCTAGCTGAGCTACGTGCGTTGAACTCTTTTGAGAGGCGAACAGAGTCAATGCCTGCTATTAGCCAATTTATATGACGGACTAACGACGTTTGAATTGCTTTTACAGACCTCATACTTAAAACCCCAAAGCAGATAGTTATCTTTAATTTTGACAAAGCTTTTGAGTAGGCTCTAGTTTCGTTCGCTGTTTGAGTAGGCTTTTGACAGCTTTACCGCCTTTTTTAGCATATGAAAGATTATGCGTACTAAGTTACTCAATAAGCTAGTACCCTAATTATAATTATAAAAACATTAGTAAAAGTATATCTGCTACATATACACTGACTTAACTTAACATCAGGTGGACTATTTGCTTGTTCCATAAGCAAATTGTATAAAAAACTCGACAGATCTTGAGAAAGTTTACTCTGTTGGATAAAGGCCTCCCTTATACGTTTCCAGGGAAAACGTGGAGGCCCTACGCATTGTCTTCTAGTTCGTGGTAGCCATTGGAGAATCTTTATTCTTCAGGGGCTAGGCCACTTTACGAACTAAATGGTCTGCCACTACCACTTTAACTTGAACTTGGTTCTTATATTGGTACATTTTTAATAGTTATAAATAATAATAATAATATTTATTTATTTGCAAAAAACAGTGAGATTGCTTAGTAAGAAATAATAGCAATGATGAATTAGTAAGTACATAATATATCATATATTTATGTAATAATAAGATATTTGTCATGCGTGTGTTATAAAAGACAATTAACTTTCAGACCAAAATAATACTTTTTGTTATCTCTTGAGTCATTGTATGATTTTGAACTTCTTTGAACAGCAAGGTTTGTTTTCGTAAAGTATGTGACAGATAGTATTATGTATCTGCTACATATATAAAACCCGCATTACCTAGGTTATTGGCACTGGCGACAAAGACCGTGAATTAGATTGCAAATTAGGTTTTAACAATACGGGTTTAAAAGCACAAGCCAAGAAAATCTACATTCTAGATCTTGTACATTTTATTCGTTCTTTATGGGTTTCCGATGTTCTATGCTCATGTGATTAATCTATTTAACATTTGCAAAGACGTTGCACGTCAAGCTTACTTAAAAAAAAACCAGTTGTCTATATTACATAATAATATCATTCACTTATTTGTTCTCTTTTCCTATCGAATGCCTACGTCATACAAAGAACACAGCCTCCAAGTTTCAGGGTTTAGGAGGCTGTGCGGTGATCCGTCAATCAGTCATTTAGGACAAAGCATTATAAATGTATAGATGTATATTTTAGCTGTCCCTAATCAAGTATGGAACGTTTATTTTTGAGCAAAAATTTGGTATATTTATAATATAACAATGCTAAAAGTCTTTGTCCTGACTGAGTAAAAACGCACAGCGTAAACCACTGGTTTATTTAGTTTTTCGGACAAAGTAAAATACTGGTATGTATAGACGCCTAGTGATTCCCGACAACATTATCGAGCGTTCGTAGAGACTTGAAACTTTTTGAATATATTTGTATACGTTTTAAAGAAAGGAGTACCTTAAATTCAACTTTGGAAAACATGCAATTTGGGTTGAAGTTTGTAACTAGCTGCCGTGCTAGTTCCACCAATAACATTATTAGATGTATTTTTGACTAACCTTTGATAATGAGTGTAGGTACTTAGAAGTTGGAAAATATATGTGCCTTCTTAAAAAAGGCCTGGTTTAAGTACATATAAAAAAATAGAACGCTTATTTTCCATCTTTCTTATTATTTTATTATTTTATCTAAGACAATCACTACTCTATTATAATGGTACTGTTACTTAGTACTAATAATAATAGACCTCAACGATCACTAAAATAATAATGCTAAATATTTTAACCTCATTTGCAAACCTTAACATCTATTAAAAGGCGAAACGCGCGCGACTTCTCGCGCTCGCATGAAGTTATTTTCATAAAACCTTTTAACCTCTGTTATTCCCGTTACGGGGTTGAATTTCGGGAATTCCTTGCATATCTCTACGCATCAAAACGAATACTTTCTTAAAATTTCAAGTCTCTACGACCAATGCTTTAGTCAGTAAGGACAAAGATTCTTATAATCTATTCAAATATTGTAGAGGCAAGTTGTTCAAGGAAGTCGTGTGACGCAGAGCCTGACCGGAACAACGAACTTTGTGTAATTAATTTCAGGCTCAGAAGCTATGTTTATCTAGCGGACGAACCGTAGCCGATGACTTTTGGCATGAGATAGGTTGCTAAAATCTTTTTTTTCTACTTTACAAGTTACATAAATAACGTTTAGAACGTGTATTAGTATACCATTTCCTTAACTTATCAGTGGGATATGGATTCCTTGAGAGTAACCGCCTCATTGCACAATATCTACCTGATTTTGGTTGTCCACTTATAAATCATATTTTTTAAAGTATCTACTTGGACGAATTGGTGTTGTATGTATATAATATATGTCCGAGCATAATTGTCGAACAGTTTATCCGATCTACGTGGAATAATAAAAATTACTATATAATAAAACCAATTCTGAAAATGTACTAAATCAAATTATCCAAGGTGTAAGTCTCAACAACCTTTTAGCGCCGTTTAGATGTGGAGAGTTTTTAGGGCGAGAATATATGCGGTTATCGAATGCCAGTACCTCTTGGCTATTTTGCACATTCGAGTTATACGAGGTAAGTTTTTTATATTTCTTTCGATGATCACATTTTTGAGGAGGGAAGCCTCTTTTTCTAAACGGTGCTTTAGGCTGTATTTTGTCTAAAATGACAGTCAGTCGGGATAAAGGTTCTTATAATTGTTAAAGGTTATGGATGTTTTATTTGTAGTTTTCAACTCAACCTACCTTTCGTGTTGAGGGTAACTTTTGTGTGGTTGCCAACTTTTCAACTTATGCAAGAAAACATCTCAACTCAAATTCTTGGCAGCGTAACTTAACTCAGGTTGAAGCCTTTTCGACAATACTCTGGTTAGATGTGAACCAATCTATAAATCAATGAATTTAGTCAAATTTGTCTGACTGACTGACTGACTCACATATTACATAACACATAGCCTAAGCCGTCGGTCGTACAGACTTGAAATTTTGAGGGTGTATTTGTCTTGATGCGTAGAGGTGTTCTAAGAAAGCACATAATTAGCTTAGGGAGGGGGTTGAAGTTTGCAGAATGGCAACGGTCGGTGCTTGCTTGTAGTTATTCGTATACTTATACATACATACATAAATACTTACTATAGTAACCAGCTGTGAGGATGATATATGTGCTGGGCAAACCTGCTCAATCAAAAAAACCCTGCACCAGGCACTACAGTGTCTCGTAAATAGGGGTTTCCGTGAAAAAATTGTCCCTGATGCTGTATTAATTATCGACAATAGATGCAAAGACTTGTCTTTTTTATAGTAACTAGGTATAGTTACTAATATGAGGGATAGCACGGTCAGTTATGATTTTAGATTCAACTTCTTTCTTATCTGTTTTGCCAATAACCCGTCCAATAATTATATGGTGTCGTTGCGTAGTGTAGTATTTTTAGAGTAGAGTCTATGTAGTTTTCTATGTGTCGACGTCGGCCGCAGCGCAGCGCCAGGCTGCGGCGGCGGAGGCGGCGGCGGCAGCGGCAGCGGCTGCGGTGGCGTTCGACGAGTCAAGGTAAGTGTGCCGATGGCCGGGTATGACCTAGTGTGGCTCCCCCTCTTTGCTGCGTTCTGCACTCGCGAAAGTTCAACGAACCTCGAGCAGAATTCTTACAGGCATACGCGGCGGTTACATTACCGGAAAGCAGCTGCAGTCAAGCTTGATGCGTTGACGAGAACATTGAACACTTTTTGAACCATCAGCTTTTAGGGATAGCTTTTACAGAATATGACTTTCATATCATGGCTGAAGGATATGCTAACCCAATTATTGTCGACTAGCTGACCCGTACCCACTTTGTTGGACGGTACGAATCATTGAATTTTTCGGCTTTTCTGTACTATAATATGTATGTATTATACATATAAACCTTTCTTTTAAATTACTCTATCTATTGCTGAAAACTGCATTAAAACTTGTTGAGTAGTTTAAAAGATCTCAGCAAACAGAAAGCGGAAGCGACTTCATTTTACACTATATAAAGAAGATCACTGCTATATTCCTATTAATGTATGAATTTTCAAGGCAATTATCGATTCAGAGAAAGGTGTAAGCTGAAAAGAGTCTATAAACAATATACCGATCTATTTACCTACAAATTATTTAGTAAATAAGTATTCTGAAATATTTTTATAAGTATAATAATAAACCATTTTGCTGTAAAATCACACAGCGTAGATGACAAATGCATCTCTGAAACAAATGTAGGATACAAAACGTTTTTCCCCGATGTGTAAGACGCGGTCAGTAAAAAGCATGAGTAAGAGTGAATGCAGGCCAATAAGCAAGAAGCCAACGAAAGGGGTTTTAACCGAAACCGGCGGAATTATGCTAATTTAGTTTATTATGTCACAGAGCCGTGTGTTCGTGAATCATGCGCTCACGCAGCTCACGTATCCACCACCGTTATTACTTTCTACGAAGCCAATGGTTTTTCCTATGAACACACAATTTAACTATTTATTTAAAACTTGAAAAAAATATCTAGATTACTTTTAAAGAGTGAGTAAATAATAGATATGAAGCTATCTGAAGCCTTCAAATATAATATATATGCTTACGCTATTTTAGGGGAAAAAATAGGTTATTACGAGTACGAGTTATTATCAAGAAACCATGGATGTAGTTACATTTATTTAATTTGCAGCTTAGTTGCCTATTTTCCTGTGGGACTTAGAGGATGGTACCATTCTGGTCAACCTATGTAACATCGTTTTTCAGCATGTTACTAGGCAGGGAGAAATAATTCATTTTGTATAGGTTATATTCAAATTTTAGCATAATTTTGTTTGTTTAGATTCCGTCTGACAGTTAGAGTTTATTTGACATTGACGTTTCATAGCTTCTTTCAGATTGATCTTCGGCTTTGGTAGCAGTTGGAATTTATAGTCTATGGGAGAGATTTTCTATGATCTCACTTTCTTCCCGGGTCCGTCAAAGAAGACGTAAAAATATTTTTACATCAGTAATAATCTTTTAATTTGTTTAAACATTGAAGCAATTATGGTCTTAAGCCCTAAGAGGCGACCCTATAGTTTATTTTATTGATTTCGATAAGTTTCTTCACATTTAATGGCATTGTAGTTTGTCATTGAAGATTGAAATTTCATGTTAGGTTTTTGGTTTGTTGTTACAGAATTTACTACAAAAAGATGCGCAGGAGCACGCATCAGACAATATTTGGTTCCTGCTTATTTTAATAGAAAGCGGTAAATATTTTATTACGTTGCTCCTGTGGCATCGCCATTTTATACTTGTTTCGGAAATTCAGATTTCAGATAATATAGCCTACACAAAGAATTTTTAAAGTTTATTGCCATAAAAAAATAAATTACCAAATATTATGCTATGATTGCATTGGCCGCGTTGGCGGCGTCGCAAGCGCAGGCGTCGTTGGTCGGTAACGGCAGAACGGGGCCGATGAACGCTCGGCCTTATTTTGCGGAACTATCGCACGCGAGAAACGCGACGTACTTTCATTGTCACCAGTACGTTATGCTACTTATCTTAGAAGATATCTGTGTAGTTCAAACCCGGAAGAATAACAGGGTATTTTATGGTGTAGCTATGAAACTCGATACACTCTCTAGATAACACTTACTCTATGCGATGGGTGTATGTCTGACAAATTTGATATTATACTTTTTTACTCTTGTTCGAATGCAATCTATCTTTTTATCTCATTATTTCAAGAATAATTATATATTTCAATTCAATTTAATAAGATATGTTGCTGAACATATCTTATTAAACAACCTAACAAAAACCAGGAGTACTGTTTACTAGAAGTTCCCTCTTAATATTGGGATTATTGGTAGAATAATACAGAATTGGTGTAGTACTAAAATATATTCTGTGGTGTAGGTTAAATATTGATTAGGTTTGTTTGATATTTCAGAATGATTATGTAAATTATTCTAATGAATGCTATCTGTATAGGTTGCGCTTCCTGCTTTAGGTTAACGAAAGTTAATGTTTATTCATAATCTGTGTTATTTTATAAATAACACAAATTATGTTTATGGTTACACATAGACATAGACATATATTTATTTGCTACAAAAATACACATACACATACAAAACAGATCAAAAAGTGAAAAAAAATAAGACATAAGAAAGGACATAAGCAGTTACCAGTAGGTGCCTGTGTGTGTAGGTGTGTTAGAAAGATGCTTAAAATAGTACGGTCTACGTTTGAATAATAGTTAGTAGACTTAATAGTAGTTAGTAGGTATTTTAACCCTTTTAATAAAACTCGCTGTAAATAAATGGAGATAAAGAGAAGTGGTCTTATGTATTTGTAGTTCGTAAAAAGGGTTTATACTTTTCATAGGTGATGATTATATAGGCTGCATAGAATTAAATTAAGCATGTAGTTAACTGTATAAACTTGTATTTGAATAGAATCAGATGTTTTTCTTCGTACAGCGCATAGATGATGCTATCTTTGCTGGCAGAACTAGCGGTTACGTTAAACGATTTCATTTAGCGTCGAAAATAGTTATCTCAAAGTGAATCTACCTTGAGGTCAGATACGGTATAGGATTGCCTGGAAGCTTTACCTCCAGCACCCACAATAGCCTTAAACGGTATGTATGCACCATGGCGCGGTGATCTTTTCTAAACAAATGAGTTTCTGTAGTCGATTCGTCTATTACCTACACATACCCAGGTGAGTATGTACCAATCCAACCAAAAGGTAATCGACTTTGGCAGTGTAAAGATCTGAACTAAAAGTTTACCTGGGTATATCCTAGTCCCATCTCAGTCTGAGCAACACTATCAAGAATAATAGTTTTTACATAAGTGACTGAAAGCATGTTACATACATGCTTTCAGTTACTTCATTTCTGTGTTTTTATGTCAGTATAGATCCTCACTGCTCGGTTATGGGTTTAAACCCCATCGAAAACAAACAATTGTGTGATGAACATTATATATGATACACGTATGTTATAATGTAAGAATTACTTTCAAAAATAAATAGTATATTATGTATTGGTTGGCATGTTTTAGTTTTGGCTAAGTAGCACTTTTAGCGTAGCGTAGGACGCCCTACTACCCGATGAACCGACAAATTGTTTAAGACGCGGGATGTCGGTGGAAGAAATAGATTCAAAATATTTTTTCTAGAAAACGTATAGGGAGGCCTATGTTCAGCAGTGGACTTCTACAAGCCTGTATAATCAACATTTGCCGATGATAATGATGGTGTAGTATTTTTGATGTCTTTCAGTAGGTATTGAAAATAAATGTTCAGAAGAGGTATTTATTGAAAGTGGCAGAGAAAATATACCGGAAAATCGTATGAAAGGCATAGTAGCACTTTCAATGTGGACGTGAGATTACTACGACCCGTACGATGACTGCCATTGACCTCGCGCGGTGTCAAGTGCATCCCGCAATGACATTGTATCGCTATCATAATATTCTGCTACACCCATTGTTTGTGGCCCTACGATTTTGTTCAGAGTTGAATACGAAACAGTGATTATGAAATTGAATGTGGCTTGGACATTGGCAAAATATTTGATGTTGTTAAATTTCTTACTTGTCATGGAGAGCGCATAAAGCTGAATAAATAACATTGGAAAACCCTTTTTAAAAATATCAAAAGTTACTTTACATAATCTTACTGTTTGTAATAAGTAGTATAGTATTTTGGAATGTTTGAATTAGGGATGTATGAATGTATGTAGGAATTAGGGTTAGGAAACAAGTCTGCAAGATAAATCAGATTAGAAGTCAGCCTTCTTTCTCAGTAAGCAATGTAAAATTAACACGTTTTTCCATTTCTCTCTAAGTTCGTGTTGATGAGTGAAAACCGCATGGTCGCGCGGACGTCATTCCACTTTTCCGAGGCGTCATTGATTTATAACTTGACAAACGTTAGAAGAACTCTAGGGTTTAGCTAATTTACCCCGCGTTGTGTGAGTTGATGATTTGTTAAGAGGGTTATGGAAGGTCTGTCAGTGCTGGTCTAGATAGGAGTATATCCGCAGAAGCGAGCGACGACGCGCCGCTTGCATTTCGCCTGCACCGTGCAGTAGGTAAGTGTGTCAATGCACTCTAAACCCCTCCACCCTTTTCTCTGCAATCACTCATGACAAGTTCAACTCGTCTAGTCTCTGTGATGTGGCACAAGCCTAGATACGAAAAAGTGAGATCAGACATATCAGTTACTACGACTGGAAGAAAGTAAATATGCTTATCTTTTGGATAAGGTGAGTCATCAAAAAAAATGCAAATTGTATGACTAATAACAACTTTATTTATATTTTCTTACTTCTTTGGGTATCAGTTTGATTAATGTTGTTGCGGAAGCTTTTATAAATGAGTACTATAATACATTCAATTTAATTACCACATCAGTGTCAAACAATTATAGATTATTGTAATGTGTGTAGCCTACATATAAAATTAGAAACTAGTAATGTTCATGTTCTAGTGCTCAATACGATAGAGCGTATCGCGAGGTGCATCGCACGGGTTCGTTGGCCTGTCTCGTTTTCATCGGCGAGCGTGATAGCAAATTACGCCTGAAAAACTTTCATCCACACGTGGACCAGAAGAAATGAGACGCGCGAACACTGTTTCAATACCTTGTCGGAATATGCAGTGATTTCTATGCTGCTCTACTTGCGACGATCTTTTACTTTTCTTTTGTGCTGATAGCATGAGAAGCTATAGCTATCAGGTTTTCTTCACAACCTATGCATACAAAGATTTAAATAGTTTAAATCTTTGTATGCATATGTAATAATAGAACCTTTAATTCCCAGCGGTTATCCGTTCTACAAGCTGTCGCTTCTATGGTCTGCTCATTGCCACTTTAACTTAATGACTCTGAGAGCTATGTCGATGACCCTCGTTCTAACAATAGCTAAGATATGATAATAGCTGTTGTTGCTTTTTTTCGTACTTATTTTAAAGCAACTAGTGTTATATATATATTTTTTCCTTAATCGTGTATGGTTAACAAGGTTAAGTAGTAGTATTTTACAAATTACTACTGCTTAACTACATACAATCAATACAAATATTTGTAGCACGCCAGATATAGTCCTACTCTGTGCCGTCAAGGCTGTATGGTTTGCGCATCATAGCATTCTATTTTCAAACATATAATCTATCGGATGCGTGTACCTATCGATGGTTGGCGTGGAGGGTCACACTAGCAGGTGGGTGCGCAAGCGCATCGCCGAGTTTCCTATCCGTATCTAGGCGAGTGACAGTAGCGGCTTGCGAAAGTGCACATAATTGGATCGGCGCTTTAGAAAGGGGGTTATGAGTTTGTAAGTGCAACGAACTCTCATGCATTTTCCCGGGGAAGATGCAGTCGGCTCCGCGGCCGAAGCGTGGAAAGCGTGCCTTCCAGGAATAGGAGACACCACCTGCCAATCACAGCTCTCTCGCGCATGCTGCATATGGCGAAAAGTGAAAATAATTGCACTAACGCGCGATTTGAACTCAAATCCAAAATACATTGATGTACAGTAATGTAGTAGAACAAGCATATGACGTGTGATGCACATAGTTCGTTTTGTAGATGTCGTAATTCCACAAAGGTTTTGTTTTTGTTTGTTTCCTTTTTTAAAGTAGTTCACCGGTAGTCTCGTGGGAGTCACCCCGTTTTCTATCCTGAGATCATGGGTTTGAATCCAATCATGCACCAATGGAATTTTTTATCGAAAATTAATATAGTTAGTGAAAGCTTAATGCCAGTGTTCTCAAACGGTGAAAAAGAACATCGTGAGGAAACTAGCTAATGTTTTAGTAGCGGTGAAGGGCTTGAACCTGTTAGTATGGAATACAAACGACTGAAAAATCCCGCCCCCTCAAATAATGTCGAGTAGGTACTTGATAGCAAGAGATCTAAAGGGATGTCTACCGTGTTTTTTTTATATTTGCCATGTAAGTATATTTATTGCTGCGACACCGTGCAGCTGACTGTACATACATATTTTTTGTTGTATGATGCAATAAAGAATTATATATACATACTAGGAATATGGTAAAATAACGGTGTAGCGAAACGATTTCAAGAGCCTTTATGTAATTAAGTTAACTGCACTATTAACACGAGCATAAATTTTCTTCTAGTATAGATGGTTACAGTTCCATAATATAGAACCGTTGCTGCCTATTACATTTTTATGTATAGAGAAATTAAGATTGAGATTTATGTAATCATTTATCTAAATAAAAACTAACCACCTGGCGCCGTCTGCATCAAATTCAAATGATGGACCAAAAAAACCAAGCTATTATATTCATGATGCAACTGTTGTTAAGCAAACGCGGTCTAACGGGGCCAAAGGGTTATGGGACCATATGCTTCATATGGCCCAAATACCGGATATGGGTTAAGTAATCACAAGCTTTTTGCATCTACTCTATTAACCCTTTACTTTGTGAGGCAGTAACAGTAAATTGGTAAAAAAACGGCATTTGCACGCATGGGCAGGATGTTCATTAATTATTGTTGCTTTGATATCGTCTGAACTGCGATGGGTAGATTTCAAAAATGTATAGGAGAATATAATTAACAATACAGAAACATCAAGAAATATTCTACTGCAAAAAAAACATATTGGATACTTTACATAAGTAATTTTCTACGATTTGTGGAATACTAAGCTATTCGAAGTGGTCTTCCGGGGGTCATTATGTCTACCGAACCTAAGGACTAAAGAATAGTTGTTGGACGGGTATTTTTTTGTTTCATAGCCTATTTATTAGAATAGACGTTTATTTGACACACACACACACACACACATGAAGAAAATTACATCCAAA
Source organism: Electrophaes corylata (assembly GCA_947095575.1). NCBI lineage: Eukaryota > Metazoa > Arthropoda > Insecta > Lepidoptera > Geometridae > Electrophaes > Electrophaes corylata. The sequence continues at coordinate 8,214,764 of OX352701.1, forward strand.
AGAGGAAAAAAAACAACTTTTTTTTTATACAATTTGCTGATGGAAAACGCATATGGCCCACCTGATGTTAAGTGGTTACCATAGCCTATAACAAATCATTGCCTTGTAGGTCACGTTAGTTAGGAACATGCCCTACAATACACTGCTCTGCGCCTATCAACTTGAGGCATACAGGTGTTAAGCCTCATGTGCCTGTAATTACATGTGTTCGGCAAAATTGTTATCTCATTTACTGAACTTGACTCCTAATACTTCTAATATCAATTTGACCTGAGATAGGTCAGTATGAGTTTGAATGTTTGCCAAATAAAATGACCGTGAGTGACAATTTTAGAGTATCATTGAAAGTTATAGAAATGGAGTTTGATGATCAAATTAATGTCGTTTTTTAATGTGACTTCTTGATTGAACAAACAGATGATGCCATCTGATGTTAGGTGGATAGCATTACCTATATCAAAGCATTGGCTTTCAGGTCACGCTCGTTGTGAACGTGCTCTACGATGCACTACTCTGCGTCCATCCACCTGAGGCATACCAAGCCTCGTGTGCCTGCAATTACACCGGCACCCACACCCTTCAAACCGGAACACAGCAAGCCGCTTGGCGGCAGAAATAGACATGGTGGTAGGACTTCTACGGACGAGCTCTTTACTAAGAACTCTACTACTACTTGTCCAAGAATATTCATTACTATCATCATCAATACCCTTAGAAGTCCATAGCTGACATAGGCTTCCCCTATAAATTTCCAGAAAAAAACGATTTTGATGTTTCTCCATCCACTGACTTCCCACGATCTTGACAATTATTATAAAAAATATACATATATAGAATTATTAATACTAATTAAAATGGAATCATCAATAACTATTCTATTTTATTACAATTAAAAAAAATAGCTATGAATATGTTTAGGGAAGTAGCGATTAATGATTTATTTTAAATTAAATAAAATATTAATATCAAGTTAAGAGTTTAAAGTTAGATACACATATATACTAACTTATAATTTTAATAACAAGTGACTTTGTATTAAGCCGTTGATATATTTCGTCCTTCGCGAACACCTTAAAATGGTTACATTAAGATAAAAACTTAAGCTTGTCCCTTGATAATATTGTGTTTAAACCTCAAATTGGTCACGGCACAAAGAATAATGACCGCTCATATATCTTTCTAATCTTTTGTTCAGTAGAGGTCCGTTCGTTCTGAGAAATGGTTATTATTACTATAGGTCCCGGTTTACGACAAGAACTGTTACTTTGTTGGTCCCGTATGATGGCAAAAGTGCACTTGGTTAAAAAGTGCAGTGTGACGTCACAAAGGCGACGTCACACGCAGTCCTGCAGCGTCCCGTTTCATACAATAAGCTAACAATAAGCCTTCAGCTTTACCACAAACTTGCTGCTGGCTGTTCATTGTTTTCGAGAACTGTAAATCAATCGAAGCCGGGATGTTTTTTTGTTTAACAGAATGTGAAAAAATGTGTTTGTTATGCAATATTTATTTATAAAGTAGGATAATATAATTTTAGTGTTCAGCTAGATCTAGTCCAAATTAATAGAATTTAAAAAAATAAGAGCTAATGCTAAATTGGTTTCTGTGTAATGCAATGAGAATTTGATGTCAGATATCACACTGGTTATTTAGCTCAGAGACTTCTACTACGAAATTGATATTTTTCGAAACTGACATTAAGAACCGGCCCAAGTTTGACAATCAAAATCTAGTTCCAATCTCGTTTTAGCTCTATATAAAAAAAAATACGAGAATTGGGCCTCAAAGCTCTACTCTTGTATCTTTTTTATACATAAACTACTCTCACTTTATATAGCTTACATTCATAACCCAAATGAAGACCACCTAATTTAAGATATTGTACCATTTGCTGATAGATCAAGCAGGTGGACCATCTGATGTTGAGTGGTAACCAACTGTTCATTAACCTGAGGCACCTACACCTTTCGAACTGGAATACCACAACTCTGCTTGGCGGCAGAAACAGGCTTTAAACCAGTTAAATCAATGCAAAATATTTGAAACTTTTATTGAAAACAACACTTATTTACAAATACTTACAAGTACATAGGCATTGTAATTGTAGATGATTTATACAGTGTGTGACTTAATTTACAAATACTATCCCTATAAGTCACATACAGAACTCAAACACGTACACTACTCTAAAGGAAATGTTAAAGTAATCGTCATTAAGAGTGAACGCATGCCTGAGATGTTGGAGGTTGAAAAAAAGTAAAAAGAAGGTCCCGAGTCCCGTTAGAATCCCGGTGTCCCATGGAGAGCAGCCTACCATGAATAGTTAAAAATGTACGCGTCATGTTCCGTAGTCACTTGTGTTATGTGACTGTTTAATATCGTGCCTCTAAAACAAATAGATTTTGATCCTTATGGCACTCGAAAAATAGAATAAAAGAATGTAAAATAAATCACAGCAATATAATGCCATATTTAGGTAGATAGAATAAAAAAAACACTTACTTAAAATAAAATTTAATGTAAACTGAGGTAGGTATTAAAACAAAAAAATTAAAACTTCAACCATATCAACTTTAAAAACTATAGGAGACGTACATTCACTAGAGAGACAGATAAATTCATCTAAATTTACAAATAATGAGAGATCAATGAGAGATAGAAATCACAAGGGTTGAAGTGTACACTATCCACAATGACATTGAATTTTAAGGTACAAGATTACTTCATAATAATAATTATAAACTTCGTAACGCGTGTTGCGTTTTTCCATGTATGATCTTGCGAAATCCCTTTTACATTATCAATATATTAATTTATAAATGCGAGAGTGTGTATCTTTTTGTTTTGTTGTGTTTTATTGAGTTTGTAATGAGAACCATAAACCGGAAAACGAAACAATACACGAATATTAACTGTTTTGTCTTCCAATTCATGATCACCATTTAATACCCTTTATTCATTAGGTAGTCGGTTCTACCAGATATAAGCCTGCCCACAGATATGGATAATTAATTATCTGTATCTGTGGGCCTGCCTAGTGCAATTTCAAATGGCTGATTCTTAGGGCTAATATCGGTGACTGTGGTAGAAACAATTATTATCGACTTAATATAATACAACATAATGTAACCTTATTTGTAGAACGAATTTAATTAATAAACAACACATCTCTGTCTTCCCAAATGTGCTGAATTTTATTAATACATTACAAAACACCAAGTATGATTGTATTAGAATTTATCTGTAAAATAAACCTCTTTCCTTTGCTAAGATCGGAGTGTCTCAAGCCAACGACCTCTTGATGTAGGATATGTAAGCGTAAGTACTCAGTATACCCGCTTCCTGGACAAACAGGACTCGAAGACCGATGATACCTATGGCAACTTATTTATGGATCCAAATATAAACATATACAGGTAGAAAAAGCTAGCATTTTATTAGTAGGAGAGAGTTAATAACTCTCTAGGGTAAACATTTGTTTAAAATACCTGAAGTTATTCTCAATGCAAGTATGTACTGTCAACAACAAAAGTTAATTAACAGTTTAAGTTTTTTCAACGTTTTTATACTTGTTATGTACCTACGCTAAACGATAGCTGTACCCTCAAAATTTATTATACCAATCTATGTTAATTCATGACTTGTACAACTTGTTGAATTTATAGTACCAAGTTATGGTGGTACCGACTCAAAATTCGGTTTGATTCAGTTGCCTAATGGGAGTTTGTCAGACGTCTGTTCAAGAGGTACATTTGACACTCACATTTTGCAGTAGAATGTATTCCATACGTGACAGGTTGAAACCCCATCGCCGCGGCTAGAATACTAACTGTTTTCCACAATGTTTTCCTTCAACCAGTGTTTTTTTATTTTTATGTTAGCATAACATTTATTTATTTATTAAAAGAAACATAAATATAAAATAAAGTAAGTCCCAGGTTGATGTTCATCATGTCATGTGTTTACATGACAATGCATCATAAGGAACATTTTTTACATAGGTGATCTTAAAGAAAATATTTTATTATAGGTGATGGTTAGCACATAACATCAGGGTTGACCATCATCTGTTTATTCCGTTAACAAACCCAAAAAACAGTGAATTCTCTTATTCATGAAAATTGGTAATGTGAATAATAAAAATTATCACGAAGCTAGTCAAAAACCATCAGGCTTACTTATAAAAATCTGTCACAAGATATCTTATCAATGAGTAATAACAAACTGTGTTAGAAGAAGTTTTATGTAATATTTAAATTTAACAAACGATTATAAGTATGGGGGTAAATGCTTCCGTATAAAACGTTTTTCTGATAAGATTTCTTTTCGTAAAGCGTCTAAAGTGGAGCTTGTTGGAAAGTCTCCATTGCTTGTCTCATGCGACACCGTGTCTTTGCTGCGATGTAAAGAAAAGTCATTGACGTAGTATAAATTAATTATTTTTCTTGAAAAGTGGCGCAGAGTAGTTCTCTCTGGAAGCGTGCGAGACGCGAGTGCTGCGCTGGAGTTGTTGGCTGTTGCGAGCGCATTGCTAGTAGGAAAGTTGTTTATGACGTCGGAAAGTGTCACGTTGAACCACAGTGAACCGCGACCGGTGTCTTCCGTGGTGCCTGGCCTACTCACTAAATTGTCATTCTTCTATCAATCCGTCATCATGACTTTATCTTTAACATCTGAAGGGTACATTTGTGGCTTACCGTTGTTCGGTAACAATCGAATTTGAAACGTCAGAGCTGTCCTGATGACTCACACTTTTGATGCCGTGGTTGTGTGATAGTAAAGCTTTAATTAATGCTTTTGATGTGTATCATTTAAAAATTAATTTGAGGTCGTAACTTACATTTCTTCCTATTGTTTAGTTATTGTAGAATTAACAGTAAATTTTGTAAAAAAACAAGAGTATCGACCTTGATTACGCACAGATAAAATATTATCTTTGTTGAAATCGTCCAGAAAATATTTTAATAAATTATAAATAATAACGGCAAGAAACGATGCACTTTCTATGGAAAAATTACTAATTTGATTTAGATAAAATACTGTTTCTAAATTGCAAGGTATCAGTGTGTTAAATTAAAAGTCAATTGTTTTAGTGGTTAAGCCAAGAGAATTTAATTTAACAGATATACACATTTTTGCATTACAAAATTGGTAGTTATGCAATTCGTGTGGTAATTGAGCTTTATCAGAATTGGTCGGAAATTTGTAAAACAGGCCAGCTATAAAATAAATCTTTGAATTACAAATCTAAATTCGATGCGTTATTCAAATCTTTTCAGAATGTTATTTTGGGGCACATCAATATTTTATAAGCAACTTCTTAATTTTCATGAAGGCAGCTGTCAGCGCGGGCGTCGGCGTCGTGACGCGAATCGTCGACCTCTCGCGGTTGGCTCGTTCGGTGGCGAAATAGGGGTCATTGACAAGGCCTAGTCTGCACCAACACCATTCCATTTGAATCAACAACGTTTTTTGTATGCCTTGCTCTCAATTTACTTCACCATTTTACAAACTGAGATAGGAAATAGCAGAAATATGATAACTACAAAAAACTTTAATAGCCAAAGCGGAGTTTCTGTTTTTGCACTAACGCATCCGGTAATCTCGTAGTCTTTCGAAAGACTGTACTATTATGATTTAAAGTTTATAAAGGGGTTGTTTATAAAACTTATTCTTAATATTTATATATACCTCTAATACTTTAGACGCCTATTGTGGTGTCTGGTGGTATGATTGATGTGATTTGAAAACAAATAGCTTCATGTCATGTTTAAAGGCATTGGTATTTTTTATTTGTTTTAACAAAGACGTGTTTTTGTGCTAGTCGTGATCTAAGTTGGCAGAATGGGGGGCAAAGAGGAGGGGGACGGTGGACACGCACACTACGCCACAACCAACGAAACGAAAATTTGTGAGGTCAACGAACGCAAGTGGCCGCGCAACCAAACGTCAGGTTGATTCACTTTTCATCTACGTTTGCTCTGCTGTTTGCTATATAACTATTGTAAATGAAATGAAAATTAAAAAAATGTCTTTAGTTTGATTAATATTATTATATACTTCGTTGTAAATATGTACACTCAACATCTAAGCTAAACATAACATAATAAAAGTTACCGAAACCAAAAACTATGTACCCATTCATTCATTTCATAACCCAAGGAATTTAAGACCTCATGGAGCACGAAGGATCTTAAGGACTATCTCTAAGACAACTCTAAGAAATAACAACGATTGGCCAAAAAGTAATTGAATTCTGTTTCAGCGTCAAAAGTAAAACATCTGTCGATGGTGAAACTATTTAAATCAAATATTCATGCCTTGTATTAAATATTCACCATGTCACCTGAGTAAACGTTTACACTCGATGAAGCAGCATTATTTTGTACTAAAGTTGGTTGGTTGAGAACACGAAATTTTACTTTTATCGCCATGTGCCAGGGTCGGTGACCGCACTCGCCATGTTTGAGAGCTCATAAGATTTGCAACTGACTATCTATCACCAAGCATTGCTATTGAGTAGATAATCATAAAAAACATACTTAACTCATCAAAACTGATTGTTTTTATGTATTTTCAGCGATCATGAATCTTGACTGACTTGGTTAATCATTGGCGTGTGTAAGTATTATATTATATGTATATTCAAACACAATTTGTATTATTATTGAAGAGTAAATATGTTTGCCGTTATATCAAGATCTATTTTGTTTTTTTTTTTAACAATAACAACTGCTGCTGTCAGCAAAAGCATACATTTCATATATTTGTACAATATAAATACAACTCAGTGCAAATACTAACAAAAATTCTAAATGGAAGCGTCTCCTCACATAAACAATGACCACTGATACTTAGAACTGGACACGAGTTTTAGCAGAATATTGATTTGTGATCAATATCGGACCACCCTGTATGAAGCATGAGTTTGAATTAAATATATTAATAATATTTATATTAGGCTACAACATTTTTTCAGATTTTTTTTAAGAGTGTCGTTTTTAACTATTTAAACACATACAGATATATTTGATAGAGCCTCTGAATCAGCAAAGTTTTGCAATTTATAGAAATTAAGAGAAAGGAGACTGGAATAACACAAAGCTAGAGTTACATCAAACTTATATGATACTGTAATATAAATTATAATTATTAGGTTGCACTACACTAAATCATCACTGCTTAAAGCATTTCCTAGATAAATAATATAGGTACAGTAACTTAACGTGTTCAGTATTTCTGGTATACGCAAGGATCTCCTTTTTCTACATTAATTTAACATGACGCCAGCTAGCCCTAAACTAAGCACAGATTGTACTGTAGATGCAAGTAAAAGATGAAACACTTTTTTAAATTGAATTTTTGTTAATACATTTTTAGAATACAATATAACATCTGGATACAAAATAAACATATACGTCCATCCCACAAATGTTTGTTCTCGGTGGGGATCGAACCTATAACCTACAGCCCAGAAAGTGAAGCTGAGGTTGGATGCTCACCAAAATGTAACTGTTATATCGAACTTATCACCTTATTTCTCAGAGTTTACAAATATGTCTTCTCTACTTATAAAGATACAATGCACAATGCTCGTAGTTATTTTTCTTCGAAATGTAAATAATATGTGAGACAAGGCCTGATTAAAATACAAAGAATTGAGAAATATAAGGAAACGTGAGAATAACGGTATTAATTTTAATGTTTTGCATAAAATCATTATGAAGTAAAGTATTATTTTAAAAAGCATAATTTTATGTTTTTCGCTCTAGAACAGAAAACAATTAGGCGCACATCTTCGGTGGCGCGCTCGTTGATGTCTTTTGTATGAGATTTTTTTCTCACCGTGGCGTGGTGTCAATGTACTCTGGGAGGTTTTTACTCGAGTTTATAAACGTGAGCAATTTTTATATTTTTGATAAAAAGTTAAGTATTATTAAATTTATAACTTATTTTTAAATTGTACAATGATTATATTATTTGTAATGCGTTGATTCGTTTGGATGTATGTGTGTATAATTATGTTTATTTGTGGACATTTTTTTTTCACCATATCGTCTAGCCCCAAACTAAGTGTAGCTTTTACTATGGGTAGCAGATGACTGATAATAATAATAATAATAAACAGCTTGTTGTAAGCACATTCTTAGAATACAATATAACACCATACACAATACAATATATAAAATGTTATGTTCATCGCAAAAAAGTTTGTTCCTCGGTGGGGATCGAACCCACAACCTGCAGTACAGAAGGCAGAGTTACTACTAACTAAACTGTGAGGCCAGTAAAAGTATGGAAGGTTCATCGCGCAATTTCTTTCTCATCCCCAGTGTATCATAGACCAATGTTTATGTTGACATATATTTATAGTTACATCATCATCAACCTATGTTAGTCCACTGCTGGAATTAGGTATATACCAACTGTATGTGTGTATATGTGCTACTGAGCATAGTATTCGGCTCTTCCCATCAGTTGTTTGGAAAAAAAATCAACCCCTGAAATGGTAGAGCGGATGTTTGAATTTGTATGAAAATAACGTAGTCGAAGTAGAAGTAACGCGCGTTTCGCTAAAACCATCCCATAAAAACATTCAATTTAAAAGTTTTCAAAGCAGTACCTATTTGGAATATAATTTATTCTCGCGTTCCCGGAATGCCTCATATTTTTTAAATAGATTAAAAAAATATTCTAGAGATAAACAATGTTTCAATGATTGCCTTCTTACGTTCTATTTACTAATTTTAAGCAATATTTAAATAAAATTTATATGAATGGGGATTAATGTTTATTTCCCGGTGACTTCGAAGCCCTTGAACTAAATCGATAGACACTAGTAAAAGCTTTAAGGAATCTTCACTTATAAATGGAAATATCGACAGTGTTATCACAATTGACGCGGCAGACGCGGGTGCTTGGAGGTTAGTTTCCGCATTGCGCGCAATGCAGCCTACAGTAACATTTCCTTGCCGCGGTCGAGACGCCACGACTTGCAGGGGTCATCAACTCTGGAACAAATTATACAAATATATTTTCTGTTTAGTTTCAATTTTGAGAATTTCGTTTATTAGTGTTTATTTGTTTTTCTTAAGCGTAGTAGTTATTAGTATCTATAGTAAAAAACAAAACTTGAGTGTATCTAGCTATAGCGTACAAATATTTTGGTTAAATCAACCTTTGGTTGAGTTTCAGGTTCTTGGTTGAGATTTTTAAGAGTTGAAATAACGATATTTTAAACTGTGCAAAATGATTAGTCGTACCCGTTACATGGTAAAAATCAGGTCAAATAATCCCTTTCTGTTGCTTAAAAATTTTGTTTGCTACAAGACTGATTAATACCTAGTTCCAATATCCAACGAGCGTCCGTTAGTCACCGTTAGTCCGTTAGTCCGTTATCCTACGTGTCATTACCTAATAGATAAACTATCAACTCATCAGCGAGTGTAAACGTAAATAACATTTACCAATGATGAAGGCTTACCCTTCAATTAACGGTCCTTAGTAACAGGGGCCTTGTAAGAATATTGCAATTAGTTTTACAAAATTAGAAATGTGATAGATTTATAATAATGTTTTTCTGTTATTGTAATATTGTGTCTGTTTGATACCGTTTTCACGTTATTTCCAGTTTCCAGTAAAATTACTGCAACATAATAAATAAATAAATAACTCTGGACATTTTTACACAACATCAGCTAGCTCCAAATTAAGCATAGCTTGTACTATGAGAACCAGATGAGTTATAGAATACATTACATGTTTTTTTTGAAAAAACATATTATATAGAATACAGTATAACAACCCAGACACGGAAAAAACACCTATGCTCATAACAGAAATGTTTGTTCTCAGTGAGGATCCGCGCAGAAGGCAGAACTACTACGAACTGAGCTGTGATGGCTGTCAAAAAAGTCCTTACACACTTTTAAAATTATTTATCCCATATTGACTCTTCCTAACTTGACCTTGGTAATTGTGAAATCAACAACTAGCAGTTTAGTTTGCGTGTACCTACATAATATTAATTCCGTGCCATAATTTTTATTAAATCCGATTAGCAACGGGAAAGTGCATGAATGCATTTGCCAAAGGTTGCGTTCGGCTGTCGCCATCGGCAGCTAGCGGTTTGCAAGGTTCAGGTTCACGTGGGTTCATTGCCACAGTTTTGTAACCCTTCTTGTGTAACTCGCTCTCAGCCGCCCTTCTCGCAAGCCTCTCACTTGCTCTCATTTATTGCAACTTTATTTACTTTTCACAAAATGCCAGCAGAATAACCTGTTTTATAGTAGAAGTTTGGCGCTTAAATATTTTCATCATAAGCTGGTATTAATTGGCACGTTCAATTGATGTTATGAAACTGATTATTTTAACAATTATGCAGTGAAAATTAAACGGCTGATTATATAGTTTGTAGTTTAAACGAAGCAGTCGATTATACCATTGAAGATTGTCATGGTTTAAGTCTGGCTTTAGGTTTGCGATAATGTACAAGATTTCAGGAAACGTTATCATAGAATAACATTATTATAGGCATAATTCAGTTGTACTGAGTGGGCTGATGAGATTTTTTTCTCAAAAACTTTGAAGTATAAGGTGTTGGATAATACTAGTCGTAGCTTATTTGTTTTTGTAGGAGTGCTATTATTGTACTTTGTCTAGGCTACGGTTAGGTTCAAAATGACATATCCAATTTCGATTGCGCTTCAACAGTTAATAATTAGTTAAATAAATAAATAATAAATAAATAATGCTGGACACTCCACACAGCATCATCTAGCCCCAAGCTAAGCAGAGCTTGTGTTATGGGTACTAGATGACTACAATACAATATTACATACATAGATATTTTTTATTATACATAGAAAATACCCAGAACACCCGGAAAAAATATTTGCAGATCATACAAACATTTATCCCAAGGCGGGAATCGAACCCGCAACCTCCTGCGTCGCAGGCAGACATTCGTACGTCGCGCCACATCGGTCGTCACTAGCACTTCGAACTATCACACATAGCTTCAAGTGCTGATTATTAACTGTTTAAGGTACTTTTAAAACACCAATCTTGGTTTACCTCGTTTTTTTTTCAGTCGGTTTGCCAAAGATGTAAATTTTGTGTGATGCCAAAAAAAAATGTACAAGTGCAAATCGTAGAAAGATGCATCATTTTTTTTATTATTATTGATGCATCATAAAAACATTCAAATATAGCTTATAGCCTATCATTCTCGTATCTATATGGTCGATAACCTTATAGTCAGCCTCCTCCTACCCAGAAGCATTTATAAAGTATCCTTGTAAGTCAAGCAAGTAGAACTAAGTTGTCAGCATTCTTATCCTCTAAGTTTTGTATATAAAATATTCTCCACACATCATGTCTACAGTTACACTGTGCCAACTGCATTAGAACTGCAAACTGCAGTTATTATTCAGTGATAAATGGTGAAATTATTTACTTGGAGGTTTATTCACATGTTACAGTGAATGTCTACCGGTTGTTTAGCGGTAGCAACCCCGTCTTTCGATTCCAAGAGTACTCTTTGGGTGCAAAACCCTAAAAACTATCTACGATCCAAACAAAAGTTGACAGATGATAAATGTATGAAACTGTATATTTTTTTAACACTTTTCTTAGTAACTACGCTTTAGTATAAATAGTAAGTATATCTTTAAACATTTAAGATGACAATACTCGCCCAAATTTTAACTATGAGGTCACGGATTCAGGAGTTATTCAAGATGAAATGTTCATAGTTCAAGCGTTAGAAAGGTTATCAAAAGTGACGTTCTATACCTTTTCTCAAGTTTTGTGAACACATACATTGATATAATGTGTATAATGGTGTGCGTAGATATACCTATACAATGTATAATGCGGAATGTTTAATTGAGCAGTCGCGTAGGCAGCACGGTTCCGCGTCTAGCGGCCGTTCACCCCGAAGCCTTTGGAGAGTATCGAACCGCGGGATTACGTCAGCGCGCAAGCCTCCTCCCACCAGAACCCACTGCCAACTGAATCTATCGAATATTCTGTACTCTGTTTTTTTTATTTCAAATTGATGTTTTAATCGTTTAGTTTTAGACGTAAACAATGACAATTACAAGAAGTTTGACACATAGGTCCCATAGTCGTACCTGTGATGTTGAAGACCACAAATAAGGAAAAGTAAATACTCAAAATATTGCTAAAACCTCACCTATTGGTTGTTTTATCACGTGATACAATTAAAACATTGATTAACTTTATCAAAAAAATGGCTAAGTAATTTTTGAGTCAAAATAAACCTACTGAAATAGCCAGAAGTATGTGTAATTTGCTTGTACTAAATATGATATGCATGTTTTAAGCGCCTCTTATTGGGTTCTTTATAGTTATATTTATCCAAATGTCAAGTTTTTACCCATCTTGTTTAATTTTAAGAGGTAGATTCAAACAGGCAGACTAACCAGGGTGATACCATAAGTATTATATTTTTGCAAACTTTGTACGTACTAGAATACAAAAAATGTGTTCGTTTCAAAAAGAGACAAAAAACTCACAAAAACTAAATTTGGTACTATTAAATCAAACCAAAAAGTTTTAACATGACATAATAAACCGAAATTCAATGAAGTACTACACCAAAGCAATTTTTTATTGTAATGATCTTTGCTACGCCAGAAAGTGCTACGGCGTAGCATCTTCGAATTAGTGCTCCCAAATAATTTGTGCTCGAAACGAAGAACGAAGCTAGAACTTTCGTTGGCGCTCACTCAACCGATAAGGTAAACATCATCGCAGGCAGCGCAGCAGTCATCGACCCGCATGCTCACAAGGCCACACGCTTACACAATTTTATCGACTTACATTTTTTAAGGCAACCTTTCCTCAACTTTGAATACTCTTTAATTTATTGCAATTATGAGACCTTTAGGCACAAGCAAATATTTTATAACGGTGTGACTAACCCGGCTTTTTGAAAAGCTCTTTGTTGTATTATGGCAACTTACGTTCTGAATACTGAAGTTGAGCGATCTGGTTTGCTTGCGAGTGCGCGAAGGCAACCAACAAAAGTACTTTCGGCCGCGTAACGGGACCCGGCGGAGAAATGCTCTACGAAATCGAAACACGGGGTCCCGTTAGCCGCCGCGGCCCTCGGTCGCCCTCAGCCCGCAGCCTGCTGGGATAATCTTGGTAAATCACCGTCGACTACTGCCCGTTACCCACTCGTTATATTGTGTTCCGTATTATTTTCTGTATACTATATCAAGATGAACAATAAATACCATGATTACTTTTATCGATAATGTATAGGTAAGTATTCTAATTTTATTATTAGTTGAACTTTTCATGTTACATAGGTACTTACACGATATATTATTATATTTAAATTGATCTCTACTTTAACGTTGTCAATTCCACGGAAAAGATATGTTATAATCATAACATTTATTATTATTGCGAACTTTTGCGCACTCAGAAAGAAAGATGGTGGCCTATTTTGAGGAGAAGGAGGTATTTTGTCTGCCGTTGGTTATCAGTAAGGTGACACTCTTGGTCCGGCCATTTTTATCCATCCAATTATTCAACGTCTCCAATAAAATGATATAACAAAACTTTCTTCTAAATACGTGGCTAAATATGATACATTATCTATGTCACCTAAAGTATAAAAAATATTACAATATAAAATACAAGTACTATTATAAAAAAATAATAATTTCCAGCTGGTGATTGAACTACATCAACCGCCATCTAGTGGTTTAATTTAGAACCACTTTGAGTCGGGTTCAATTTTCACCGCGTTCGGCGATGATGAATAAATTCGTGTGTAAGCACAGTTAACCAAAAAGTTTATTATAGCACTCACAGATGTCGTTGTTTATGAAGACAATCTTAAAAGTTGTAACAACATAGAGAATAAGTATTTTATGCTTAAATATGTCACAACAAAATAAATAAAACATAATAATAAAATATGATTTACAAACCCTAGCAACAAAAATACCTAAAATAGATTTAAAACAAATGATTTCAATATAAAAAAATGTTTTTGAAAAATGTGGTATTACGTGTAGCATATATTGCATCAAGAGTTCGCATAAAAAACATAGGAAATCACCCTTAAATAATAGTAATATATTTAAATCATACCTCTATAAAAGCATGTAGGTACGAGTATATAATGTATTACGCGCTCTGCAATGAAGGGGCAAACACGCAATAAGCTCATAAAAAACGTTCATTTTTTACCATTTTTTGTCCATTATTTAAAAAATACGCCAATTGATTGGCTGCGTGGTACAACTCGCGACCCTCGAGTTGCGCACAGCGTCCCTCCATAATACAACCAATAGCAGCGCTGAAACTTGTAGAGGGTCCTCGCCCTAAACACATTCGTAAAAATTACTGTTTGCAATCTTGAAATATTTAGAACAGTATAATATTTTGTAGGCGTACCCTATAATCTAACACAAGAAACCACTAAAAAAATCTTAAGTATTGAACCTTAGGTAATTATATTTGGTATCCAACTCAATTCTTCATCAAAAATATACAATTCTAAAACCTATCTCACTTACATAAATTATCTAAGACTAGTGAAATGCTCGCGACTTCGTCTACGTAAAGCTATTTTCATAAGAACTTCAACCCCTGCTGTACCTCATTAGGGGTTGAACTTCGGGAATTCCGTTCTTAGTACACTTCTACGCACTAAAACAAATATGCCCTGAAAATTTTAAGCCTTTACGACTAATGGTTTAGGCTGTGCGTTGTCTATATGTGAATCAGTAAGGACAAAAGTTCTATTGGTAAGTATAGATTTTCTCAATCATGTCATAAAAATATAATTTTTTTTTCATATCAAGCTACTTACTATATTATTCTTCTTTATTTTTTCTTATAATAACGAAAAAGGTCTCAAAAGAATGCGAAACTTCACTAAACTTTATAAACATTTTATCCGAATAAAGGTAATCCTGCCCACTTCATAGCTTGTTAACAAAGCTCATCCACTAGGCAAACTCATCATGACCTGTCAAACGATTGTCAATTTTAATTCACGCATTCATCGAGATGATTGCTTATTTGGGAATATGTAAACGCGACGTGAGTGTTTGATGCATATTGTGTGAAGGGCAAAAAACTTGTCATATTATTCTGCTGGGGTCCCAACTGCAAACTCCAGAGCGCAAACGCCCCCTCAATGCGTTTTGGACTTATGTCAACTTGAAATACGTTATTCTGCTAGTTTTGATGACACGTCATATTTTGTGTGCCTTTTCTAAATATGTATATTTATTAGTAGATTGGGCTTATATTGAAAAGGATAACGCACTAAGTTTGTACTGATATTCTGTTCGTATTGCATAAATAAATATTTGTGGGCATGTTTACACAACATCATCTAACCTAAAACTAAACATAGCTTACACTATATGAACCCGATGATTAATAGAATACTTACACATGTTTTGTTTTTGTAAATACTTACTTAGAATAAAATAATATACCCATAGATAAGCCAGTGATGTTTTTTTCTAAATTTTATATCTTTGGGCTACAATATTTATGTGCTTAATGTGATTATTAATACTTTTATAAAGTTTAGACCATAGTTCTGGTGATGGTAACAATAACTCAAAAATATAATGTTAGGTAATGGGCATTGAGTTTTCAGTATAACAAATAACTTTTATTTTTCAGCAAAGTGATTAACATGCTACATATACGAGTACATACATAAAATGATGTAGGCCACTGATTTTTTAATTCCAGGTCATTTATAAGAATTTAAAATATCTATAGTAAATTTCATGTTGTTATCCCACGTTATGGGGTCGGAAATGGGGTTAAGTTTTATTTTCGACTCTCTAGAATCTTATAAACGACTAAAATTAATACTTAGGATTCAAAAGGAGAATAGAATGTATAAGTCCATGATGAATGCGTTTGAGAATTCAGTTTTTTTTTATATGAATATTATTTTTACTGACAATTTGAGGGGTGACACGTGACTCAGATTCTGTGAATGCTTTCCATTAATACGGTTTTTTCAAAGCTGTATTGGGTTTTGGGATCCTTTGTGCAAAGCTTTTTTCGTTTTTTATGAGTGGTCAACGAGGGGTCAGTTTTTTGCAATTATCTACCCCTCGTAGTGATTGATTGACAAGCAACGGTCACTTGCAATTTAGCATCTGCATGCAAAAATAAAAATAAAATCGATAACAATGCCGTTCAAATGAATGAAGGTTGAAAACATGTACACTGTATTTTGTTAATTTGTACAACTCATATATTTCATATGATAGTAATTTATAGACAATCTTTGACTACAATTTCATCTGATAGTAAGTTTCAGTAAAGAATATCTTAGAAAAAACTAGTCTGCTTCCTTGCTGTTGTCTATATACTCAATGATACCAGGTAAATGAGTAGACTGTTAATATGCAGTAAAAACAGCGTGGCAGATAACACTGACCCCTGAGGTACACCGATGTTAATGTTCAATCGATCAGACGAGTAGCCATCAATTACTACTCGAATAGATAGTTAGTTCTCTTAGAAAGTAGGCAAGCCAAGCACAAAATTGTACTGATAGCCCAAATATCAAACTTGAAATAATTTTTTTTTATGGTTACACCTGGGATCATGTGCGCAGAGCTGGCTGCAAGTGGTAGGAGAGCACATAATTTTTTTTATATTAGGATAAATCAGTATTTCTGGACATTTATACGCAACACCATTAAACCTCAAACTAAACATAGCTTGTAGGTACTATAAGAACTAGATAACTGATAGAATACTTATTTACTTACGTCTTTTTTGTTTGACTGCAATTTTGTGAATTTTGTACGATACTGGTCACATATCATTTCCTCTATGAGCAACTTATAAATAACCTATATGTAATATATTAATAACGAACATAATACATACCTACTTTAGTAAGTCTAAAACATTTAAAAATATTTCTTAGAATTTCTTTTTTATATAGTAAAATGTACTGTTTCGCAATTGTAAATAAAGTTCATCCCAGACTAGAGTATTACCAAGTTTTCTAAAGTAAATTGATCTGTTTTTGCCCACTCTCTGACAGCTACGCACGACACGCGCATCATCTCAGTTTTTGTCGCAGTTTTTTACATCCCTAATAATTCTGCATTAATCCTTAAAAAAACCCACCCTATTTACAAAATAACAGGGACCTTTGATCCGGTTGCTTATTAAAAGTAAATATTTCAGAAAATGTTATCATGACGTTTTTTATGCCCGTTTTTATGGTTTCCTAAATTGATATGATCACTTTTGAAATAATCTCTTATAACTTAGCTAGAAATATTATTTCTTCATTACGTTAAATGATAGTGTAGGTTCCAAAAATAAAATAGTATGTTCATTAGGATTTATAAGTTAGGAAATCCATACCTACCTATAACTATAATACATCAATTGTAGGTGTTATTTATTCATTGTTTGACTTGCTTCTTTGCGAATGAATACGTATAAATTAGATCTAAAATAATAATATTCGGTCTACAACAGCAAATACGCGTATCAAATTTTTGTGAAATGTGGAAAAAATAGGGCATTAACGTGCACACACTTCTCTGAGTGTAGGGTGGGTCAGGTAATGGTAGAGTAACCATGCGGGAAGGACGATTTTGCGCCTAAACCATAAACACTATACTTATTAAAATATATATATGAGACTTATTAAAATAGGCCCAAAACATGGATTAACTACTTTTTCTATATATTATGTTTATATGTAAATAAAGAAATTCGTAGAAGAACCAAGGTCACAAAACTCTCAGAATCAACAAGTTGAAGTTATTTAGCAAGTTAAATTATTTAAATATAATTAATTAGATATTTATTATTTTATTATATTATTTTATTTATGATATTTTTTATTTATTTATTTATTTTATTATTTATTTATCTTACTACTCTAATAATAAAAAGCAATCTTACTGAGTATTTTTTTATATCAGTATATTGTGACAATAAGGTCTTAAATATGTAGCTCATGACGATTTAAAAACTTCGCCAACAGATAGGACTTAAAGTCATCTCGTTTGTACAATCTATATAATATGCTAGTGTATTACACGACTTCTCCTAATAAACCTGTGAAAAAAGGGTTAAATAAAATACTACTTGCAAGGTATTTGTTTCCTTCACATAGAAAAAACCTCACGACTAAAATGTTCAGAGGAGGAACCGTGAGCTCTACATATAGTTAATGAACCATGATTATCTGTACCGTGAGCTATATTCGAACCGAACAATGGATACGAAGACATCTTCGTACAAATCCGGAATCAGTTACTTAGTACAAAAAATGGAAAACGATACTATCTGTCAAGCACGCTAGCAACGGCTATTTTGGCGTCGTTTTTGACAGTTTGCAACCATGTTATAAGAACTCACGGAAAGGAGGCAGGCTCCGTTACACAAAAGCTGCCTAGGTACTAAGTATATGCCACATAACCTACATTTTAACAAAAACACTTCAGTGCAAAATGCTAAAATTAACGTGGATAGCGATCTTCTGTAACTATTTATAAATTTTTCTCTAACCATTAATTTTATATTTTTAGACCTTATGGGCATTTTAGACTTTACAGGCACATTAGAGTGCATGCTAATTTAAACTTTAAAGTAACGAGGCTAAACGATATTGCGTAAATATATGCATCCAGTTTCTTATATTACAATATAATAACCAAAACAATCAACATGTGATATTAACAAATACTGAATAAAGTTTTTTTTTTAATTAACAACGAAAAATCTCAGTTTATCCCCGTTTGTCAGAAACGATGGTGTCTACAACTCGCATTGTGTCCACGAGCTGACCAGCAGATGTGCGACGCTGGGTGTTTGTATTCTCCTGCGCATGCGCGACCCGCACCAAATCCGCCAAATATGGCCGACAGAATTATAGAAAACATTATAATAGATACCCTAATTAATTTTGTGTATTTTTTTATATGCGCATTATTCCTATGATTATTAAATACGGTACAGCAGTGAAACGGCATTTTTATAAACTGGTACCTATATTCAAGTTAAAAAGTAATACCTAGTTTTCTTTTAATTATGATACTACTGCTTCCGGTGCGTTTACGAATCCCATAAACCCACATACACCAGTTGTTTGCTATACGCAAGTATAGGCATAAGATATATATGATCTTCTACGACAAACTCTAATTACTTATTACAAACACAATAAACTAGCAAAACGCTGAAGTTATTTTCATACAAACCTCAACCCCCGGTGTACGCGTTTAGGGGTTAGTTTTTCGGGAATTCTTTTCTTAGTACACCTTTACGCAGCATGACAAAAATACCTTACACGTTTTAAGTTTCTACGACCAGTTGTTTAGGCTGTGCGTTGTTTATATGTCAATCAGTCAAGACTGACTGACATAATTGGATTCTTATAATAATTAGTATAGATATAGATATATTGTTGGGCCATTTACGAGCCAAGTTTTCAGATTCAAATTTAAATTCAGATTTTCCAATTCAAAGTACCTGTATAAAGTTGATAAGTACTTTTAATAAGTTGGTTCGTAAACAGCCCAACAATAAAATATAGAACAAAAGTAATGTTTGAATTACTTATTAATAATACTATTGGTATAATTTATTTATGTAAAAAACTTCTAGAACTTTTATCTACCACGCCTATGTATTCTTCTTTTAAATAATAATTTGACGTCTTGTATGATTAAATATAATTTGTAATATTACATTTTGATTATGGTAATTTGTATAAAAGTTTTTTCTGCATGACTAATAATATATTTACGTTCAATAAAACTAAAACAGTAACAGTATCAATAGTCTTATATCAATTGCAACTACAAAAAGTAGTTTTCTAAAAAATAATAAGTGCATAAATAATAGATTGCAATGGCTAATACCTATTTAAATGTGTATTTAGAGTTATAAAAGAAAGCGCAGTTAGTAAATCTAACATTATAAATTTAACGCACCACTTCTTGGGCATGAAAAAGTTTTGTTATTTTTATGTTTTGTAAAAAGCAAATTTTTTTCATAAAGCTTGTAGTCCCTAGATTTAGTCCTTAGGTTTAGTTTATTTATATAAATGCCAATCATTTAAATATAAGAACCAGTTGGATTCTGATATTGAAATAATTACCATTTTTTATTTACTCTAGTAAAATCGCACTTTCTACTCCCGTTACGCCCTTCATTAGATTGAATTTCGAAACTAAGAAAAAAAATATTCATAAAACTTCAAGCTTCTACAACTAGTGATTAGGACAGTGCGTCATCGTCTATATACCAATCAGTCAGGACAAAGGTTTATGTGGTTATTATTATTTACATTTTAGCTAAGCCATATAAAAGATTTATTTTAGTCATATTCCTCGATACAATATTGAAAGAACGCAAGAAAATCGGGAATAAAATCAATTGGTATATATGTATACAATGCATTATCGTCTATATACCAGTCAGTCAGGATAATTATTTCTATAGTTGTTATTATTTACATCTCAGTTAATCCCAGATAGAAGATCTAGGCATATTTCTCGATACAGTATAAAAAAAAACGCAAGAAAAACGGGAACCAAAATCAACAAAGAATGAAACTGCTGCATGAGCGTATGCTACTTATTTTTTCCTTCTTATTAATTTTACAGTAACTGTAGTTTTATTTTACAAATAAGTAGGTATAAATAAATAAACAATTTGATACTGTGTACTATTTCATTTGATCATTGTATGTGGCCAGCATCCCCTAGCATGCGCGTCACCCCCTGGACTACGCAAAATCACCACGCAGTCTTTCGGCATTCGTCAAACGCTCCACAGCTCAATACCAATTATTTTTACAAGTTTACCAAATACTCATTTTTACTATTTCTATATGTGTATAAGTGTAAGAAATATCGATGTACTAAAGTTGCGTGGCTCGATTTGTTTCGTAGCAAAAACTCAACAATGCTACGTATGAGTGAAAACGATTTGTTAATTTTGAGTAGAGACTGTTTGTCAATATTCTTGGTTAGGGATTTCTAAAAGGGGCGGTTGCTGCTCGGCTACATGAAGGGTGAGATTTTTATATAAATTAGCAACTCTTTAGATTATTTAATACATTTCTATCAAATGCGAGCAATATAACTGTTACATTTTTGCAACTTACAGTTTTCTCGCATATTAGTTTGTAGGGGTATTAAAACTGTTTCAAAAGGCATTTGTGATCATTTAACTTCTACGCGTATTACATGAGTAAAGTATTTTACCAATGATTACTGCAAATTCATTAACTTGTAAACTTTGTTATTATTTGCTTAGTGTAGGTTACTCAGTTTCTAAAAAAAATTGAATTCTAGTACAATTATTTTGTAATCTTATTTTAATAAGAGGTACAAACCAATAAGCAGGCATCTTTTTATGCGACACAAACAATGTTTAAAGTATTTTCAATAAGCAGGCAATTTTTATGCTATAATTACAATATCGGCTTGTTGTTATGCCTTATATACCTTTGTTAAATGAAATCCAATAAAAAAAGAAGACCTAGTTAAATAAGTTATTTTGTAAGTTAGCGCTTATACTTAATTAATTCGGTTCAGTCTAGATCCCACACATTGTTAGTTCTTAATAAAAAAAAAATATTACACTAATATAGATTTGTAATGATTACGTCTTTACTTATATATAATAACATAAAAAGTCAGAATTTTATTAGAAAAATAAATCTTATTGGTTGCTTTTTAATAGGTTGTGTTGACTTCAGTATGAATCTTTTATTGGACTACACTACAAAAAAAATAACCAAGGTTTCTAAGTTAACCAAATTTTGCTAATTTTGTTATTAATCTAGTAACCGTATAAATTTGTTAGTCTTGTGTAATTTTTTATTTTGGTTTAGTGTAGTTCAATAAAAAAGTTATACTGAAACTAATAGTCACATTACGTGCCTAATCAACGAGAGGTTATGATAATAATAATATTCAAATTATGAATTGCGGTTTCAGAGTGCAGCGTATGTGCAGCGGCTGCGGCAGCTGCGGCGGCGGCGGCGTCATGGACAAGCAGCCATGCGCAAGAAGCCAGCAAGCCAACAGCAGCCGCCGTCGTCAACGGTGTGGCGGTCATCATTCAGACGATACCAGTCATCAATGGCAGTACAACTGTGCGGTTTAATGGAAACTGTAAGTTTGTTGGAATCATTCATGACAATGACATGCCTAGCTTTGATCCCACACTGGGATCCTTACCGAACACATCAGTTAATCATTCAGATGATACCAGTCATCAATAACATAATTACTGTACCGTTCAATGTTAACTGTGGGCTCGTTTTAATAGTTAATTTCATTCTGGATACCACACTGGAAATCTGCTGTAATATCTTGCTATTAGTTAGTTTTACATTAAAAAACCTTGATATGCATGCCAGAATCATAATTTTTTTTCATTAGGAAAAATTAGATTGAGGTGATTCATAAAATCAGGATTTAGTAAGATGTTGAAGTCTCGGCCTAGAATAAGATCCCTCCATCCATGGGTCACATGGATGTCGTAAAAGCCGGATGTATAAAGGAATACTTCAGGTGATAGGATCGCAACTGGGGTCACCAATCCGCCTACCAAGCGTAGTGACTACGGCAAACCCTCCCAAATATGGAAAAGGCCAGGAGTGGTCTTATTTAGGCCATATGCTATATGACGCTGGAAATCAGAAAAAGTTTTCAAATATTTTTGTACCTCACCGAGTTGGGTATTTAATAAAAGCTTAGTCTAATCAAAACTCCATCACATCCCATGGATGTCGAAAGAGACGGCTAAGGAAAAGCACCAGGTCATTTGCAGCAGCATTTTTGAGCACGTAACATCAATACTGCGTTCACCAATCCGAGTGCCAAACCAAGATATCGGCGGAACAAGGGGTTACGAAAAATCTTCGGAAGCGTTTCAGTTACCAATTCCAAAAATACCCCATAGCCCTGGTAACGTAGGTATAACGCATGCACACTAAGGACCAACGAGAAGCTGATGGAGCTAGAAGAAGTAGTTGACAAGTTGCGCTGGGATATTATAGAGGTATCGGAATCCCAAGAGGGAGATGGAGAAGATGATCCTGAATTTCGGCAAATTGTTTCCCCACTGGAATGGCGATCAGTTGTACCAGGAGCAAGTTCACTCAGACTCACCAACCGGTATTTGCTTATGGTCATACAGGTATACGTCCGTCACGATATACCCGGATAATAAAACAAAGGCTTCGAAAAGACACTTTACAGTCATGATGATGAAGGATTTCAACGTGCGGCGAGGTATGATGAACGACGCCAAGCTGAGAGGGAGGCAATTCAAATTTAAGCAGCGGAACCAACAATAATAGACCATGACCAACTTTTATAAAAAAGACTCTCTATAATAAACTTTTTTTCAAAGAGCGTACGCCTAGTCGACGTGGCTTCACCTCGGTGGACACAAACGTGAAATATATTTAATTTCACCAACCAGAGAGCAAACGTTTAATTGAACTAAATGTTTTTGTAGATACAGGATAGTTTTACAGGTCTTAACCGAAAAGTCTCTGCATTGTAAAAGGATCTGGTTTCATGTTAAATTGAGTATTACATTAAACCAGAAAAGCCTCGTCTAGTTAAATCCTATTTCCTAAAGCCAAAAAACCTTAAGCTTTTTTGGCAGACGATAAACTAAACAACTGCTGTAAAAATTATTCAATCTATTTTAGGTTAGGTTTTATAGAAACCAAAACAAAAGAAGTCTCCAAAAATCTCTGTGCACACGCTCCCCGAGTTCCTGGTAGACAAAAGTGAAATAAAACTCGCAAAGGCAAGTTGAAGACAAGAACTGAGAGAAACTGAAGACTGCCAACGGCTGTATCGTTTCCTCAGAGTCAGAAGTTTAACGAGAGACGCGATGATGGAAAGATCTATGCTGAGAGTTTCACTACGAGGTAAAAATAATGCAGAAATCCGCAGAAGAATCAAGGTCACCAAAAAAGCCATAAGCCATGATTAAAGACAAGCCATATATAGCTCGTCCGACAACTGCTGCCTCAGAAAGATTGAATTGCGACCACGAACGGGAGACGAAGCGGGAGGCAACATCACTATGTCCAGCTCAAATTATTTATGTAAATAACAATATTAAAAATAAGTAGCAGGTTTAACTCCATACTGGGTATTGCACTCGCAGCACTGCATATTTAACTTACATCTTTGGCAATTTATTATACACGGGTCACCTCTTATGAAATTGTTCAGTTTGAAAAAATCTTACTGGATAATCTAATTCTTATTGGAATCTATTATTGTAAACATGATTTATTTTATCAGAGGTTCCTATACATTGAAGAGACATAGTCCTTATTTATTTATATGTATATTTATACCAATTACATATAAGAATCTTTGTCCTGGCTGACTGACTGACTGACTTATAATCACTGTACAGCCTAAACCACTAGTCGTAGAGCCTTGAAATTTTCCAGGTATATCTGTCTGCCTGTTTTGTTGCGCAAAGGTGTGTAATGCAAAAGGAGTTTCTGAAATGCAACCTATAAATAAGTGCAGCAGCAGTTGAAGTTTGTATGAAAATAACATCACCGAATGAAGTCGCGTGCGTTCTTTTAGTAAGCTTATAAGAACCCTATAAGATAAAGCTTGATAAACGTCATTCTCGCTGACTGTTCGAGATTAAATATTTAAAATAATTTGACTTATAAATGGATAATAATTATGGTATTTTTGATCTGTTTGGAGTTGCTTTGCTTACTAACACGTACCACTTATCCTAAGTTGCTAAGATATTTTCCGAAACATGGTGCATACGTATTTAATTTTTTTAAATTATACACTTCGGTAATACAGCAGCATACGTCTATAAATACCTACTCACGTATTTTAGGGATACGGCTTGGCTACACCCCTTCGAGGGAAACGCCTATTGAAAATTCAACTATTAGGGGCTGACATATCAAAGCTCTTAGAAGCTTTAGGTGAGTTTGTAATAGATGGCGTTAGCAAACTACACTACATACTGCCATCTATGATCAGAATTCCAAACTTTATTATGCGATACCACACTACGTAGTTAGAAGGTTTTACTGTTGTTATATTCACATTAGTGTTAGTATTTTCTTGTGCGAGCCACTCGGTAGATGTCTCTGATAGGTTTTAGGAAAGTTATCAACAGCAAATGCGTTTAAAGTTCTAAGTAATTTAGATATAAGTAACTCATGTTATTTCTTTATAAAAGTGTCGTAAGTGATTCAAAATTGTTATCAAACTAAATTAAATATAAAATAAATAGTCATAAAATTTGCAGAGTATCTGCTTTATGTTGCATTGGTATAGTAAAATACCATAGCTAAGATTTCTACGTTGCATGTTGGCTGTTAATAAAACATTTTCACCTTGAGGATTCACAAACGTCATTCTTTTTTTATTTTGATTTATTAGTTATTTTGCACGGTTTTCTGTAATAATTTTTTTTTTTTTAAACTATATATTAAAAAAAATAACGTAAAAAAGTTATAGATACCTATTGTGTAATTATTTTGTTCGTTTTTGTTAATTGATGGATATGTAACTTCTTATGCTAAAAGTTTAACTTGCTTATGGTAAATGAAGGGTACCATTTTGTGGGAACTTTACAATATGTCAAACGTGACATAGTGACCTACAAATATATTATGCTAATTAATACTCAGAATAGTTCAGACACAATTATATGAAGGGTAGTTTTACTACAATCGATCTAATCAGCAGGTGATAATTTGCATTTCGTGACAAAGAATACAATTAAAATAGCTAACTAGATGTCTTAACGGGGAACAGTAGAGAAAGTACACGTTATTTAGATTTTTTATTATTATAACTAAACGCGTCCTTGTAAAATGAGACGGTTTCTAATATACAGAGTGATGTTATTATCGGTATATGAAAGTATTTTTAAGCTTTGAGAGACGTTTTTGCCTACTTTATTGTATATTCATTAATAAATCTCTGCGTATTCTACTTAAATTTTCATGAGAAAAGACACGGATGTTATTTATGTAAGTGTGAGTTTAATATAATTATATTTAATTTATTGTAATTGCTCTAGTACATTTTACTGCGTGCATGACGTTAGGTAGTAGCTATACCTTCTGCGCTGTACATTGCAGGTTCGATTCTCTCCGAGGCTAAATAGGTATACTGATGTTGGTTTTGCATCTGCGTGACATACGGTGTGGGTTTTTTCAAATGTGAAATCTGAATAGGTGTAGCTATAGAAAAAAATGTTTAACCACAGCCTTAGTTTTGAATATTTTTGAGACTTTTTTCTAAATAAAGTTCCGATTATAATCAAAATCGAGTCCATAGCCCCTATAACATTACATTTTTCTATAAATCAGACACTCAAATATTATGTATTTACAAAAAAGTTTTCAAATATCCTATCTCTAATCTGGTTTTAAAAATAAATGCTCATAAAAACGAGCAAGTAAAACAATGCTTCAAAAGTTATGCGCTGATAATAATATCACCCTGTACAATTAATGTATAATAAATGTATTAGAAGTTAACAATACAAAGATGACTGGTTCGTCAGTAGATGACGTGTTGCTAAAGGGCCCCGTGAAATGATTGGGGTGTTTCTCATGTGTTCAAAAAAGCAAAAAGCAACTGTCACACTATATCACAATGGGCTTCATAAATCCCGGTCTCGCGTTATTGACCGTCCATTTTTCTTAGTTTCAAATGAATTAGCATGCATGTACACTTTCTATCAAGTGTCAATCAATTATCTATCTCAAAATACCAAATAAAAAAAAAAGTTCTTTTAATATCCTGAAAACTACAAATAATACAAGTATTCACAATAGGTTTGCATACATGATAAATTCATACAAAGCAGTTGAGCTATCTGCAGACCACTGCAAACGATCTAGAGACTAGCATATTTGCGCTTCTTAAGATCCTCGACAAAATCTGCTACGATCTGACGGATGTCCTCGGCAGATAAAAAACTGTCAGTATGATGGTGCAAGTAGTATCTTACGCTAAGGGTTTCCCCACCTCCCAATATCCTAATATTTTATACTAATTATGCGAAGTTTTAATAAATTAGAGTATGACATAGTCAGAAATTCAACACTGCGAGCACAAACCAAGGTTTATGGTGTGAGCAAAAACCAGCACTGCTCTTTCTAGTGGGACTGGGTTCAATCTTTGGGCTAAGACCACAGCTGAAGAATAGGTGTCCAATGCAAGACGTCCGCGCGGCAGACTACCACGGAGATGGCGTGACGTGTTAGATGTACCTACATCTTCCAGACTGGTCTAACTTGGTAAAGAACAGGGAAAAGCTGTAAAAAGGGTAGGGAGGCCTTTGCTCTGCAGTGGAACAGGATAGGCTAAAAATAAAGTAAAATGGCAAAGACCTTGAAGATCATTCATCGGCCATACTTTTGTATTTTATTCATCTCTTTAGGACATCCCTTAGTCTTCCGCACGAGTATAATTCTAAAAATAACTAACCTATTAGCAACCATGATAATGAATTTTCATTGATTTTTTTATGAAAATTCGTCATAATTTTACATACCATATTTGTCACAGCAATTATGTGAGGTTTTAATAAATTAGAGTATGACATATTAAAAACATGTGTTTTTTATTTCGAAAAGATCATTTCATTCGACTTCCTTGCTAGCGATTGCTTTGACTTATAGGCTCGGTAGACATATATTTTGCATGTCGATGTTCCATACGTTGGGTCCTCGCTAGTGCTGATTGTTAATTTATCATGTAGTTGTCAGGTTAAAATTATAAATAGCTTAAGGTAGCTAGGTAAGGTGCTATTCAAGAAGCCAAGGCATCAGAAGTTTCAAACAGTATGCGTCATCTATACAGTTGCCATTTCCAAGAAAATGGTATCATAAAACTATTATTCTAAGTGATTCACCATCTGTTATTGACAACTGCTCTGATTATACGTGTGACCTGATAACCTGATGAATGGGTTTCGTGGAGCTCTCAGCATAGAAAATGACCCTCAATCACCACCCGTGGGTGTTGTAAGACTCATAAAAAGGGAGTTGATGGAAGGGGCAGAGAGTGGAGGTAACTACGGGAGCACATTAGTGGATGGGTAGGTAGTAGGATCTCCTGAGGCATCACGTCATTAGCCTAAATAAGTATCTACACTGTTAGACATAGGCTTCCTCCATATTTGGAAGGGTTTGTCGTAATCACCACACTTAGCAGGCGTTTTTGTGACTGCAGTGTCGGTGTTTAGTGCTTAAAAAATGCTGGTGCCCATCTTCTGGTGTGTTACAGTTCCCTTAATTGCTTTTTACCAGATTCATCGAACATGATGGAGGTTCTTATTCTAAACCCGGACCTCCACGCCTATATTTATATCCTATGCAACCACCTCCTGACTTCTTAACACTTTTTACTAAGGCTACCAATGCCAAGCCTGGGTAACTACGACAAGCCGCCCTAAATATATATAATGCTTATGTCCAGCACTGAATTCGTTCATGCTGATATCTGGATTTACTGTCATATAGATAACGCACAGCCTGAACAGTTGACCGTAGAGAAATTAAATTTTCAGGGCAGGCTTGTGATAGTGCGGGGTATTTAGAAAGGAATTCTTGAAATTGAACCCCTATATAGGAGTACAACGAGGATTCAGTTTATGAAAATTATGAATTATTTGTATGAAAATAGCTTCTAGTGGATCAAGTCATAAGTGTTTCGAAATATGTCAGCATGGTTTTTGGTACTGTGATATTTGTTTGGGGTCATCACTAGCATTTCTAAGTAGCAAATTATGTACTAGATGAACTGTCAAAATGCACACATCTGTGGTATGAGTACGCTCAATTAATGATGACATTTGACACAGATTTAATTGTGAAACCAGTACAGTCATAAAAATATCAAATAACTGCCCAATATTTTCTTATTGAGTTCATTTAATTAAATTCATAGAGCAGTTATGCGTCTCTATTACAGAATGTTATCAATTTATAGCACATTCCCAGAGCAGAGGCCACGCAGCGTGGTGCTTGCTGTTATCAGTTCATTCTAAAATGTCGAAATCCTTCGAAAAAACCATTGATTAGGTATTTTCGATACGTAATCGAGAATTGATGTCAGATAGTACCTACTATTTTCAGTAATAATACTCTAACTAAAGACTGTATTTTAACCATAGTAAAAGGTTCTCTACCTGATTATCAAGTCTTAAAAGGCCTGATTGTCGACTTTGTGTACCTACATGCAACCACGGTACAAAATATATTAGTTTACATTAGCGCTAATAGGACTGTGATACAAATTTAAAAACGTATTGAACCAAATACAAGCTACGGAAAAAAACGATCTCAACAACTCAAGAAAACAATAACAGGACGAAGCCGGGCAAAAAACAAAAGATCCTTAAAACTTGGACGTTCCTAGTAGAGCCCTTTGCGGTCGGTTCCTTGCGGCTCCTATTGAGTTATATTTTTTGTGAGTTTCAGACAGTGTTGGGTGTTGTGGAGTAGATAGTGTGTAGTAGGTAGTGCTCTGGTGCCGTTCACCCTGCAGCGAGGCTTGGCGCGCTTCCATTGGAAGTGGCAAGGAGCGGACCACGTTGCGTCGCGCTACCAAGTGACACATTTTGGGTTGGGGTAAAGCGACCGGCGCTTTCGGGCGGTGCACACGTTCCGTTAGATTCTCTATTTTAAAAACTACTTACTAGACGATATCCGGTAAGGGACCGACCGCATCACAGGCGTCGTCGCTCCGCACCACTGTCACTCAATTTTGAATTTCGATGCAGTCGACCTGCGTCCGCGTCGCTAGTCGCTTCGCGCGCACGCGCGCCCTATTCCATACAACACGAATATTATTGTATTGATAAGTTTTTTAAGCCGCGGAAAACTACGTTCTGTTAATAAACTTTTGAATTAAGTGCCTTATATTTTGGACGGAAGATGGGAAGGTGATACCAGTGGTGCCTGATTTACACATTATTTACCATGAGCGGGAGGGAAGGCGGAAATGCAGTTCCCTCTTCAAGTGAGTAGACTTAAGATTTATTTGTTGTAATGATTAGTTTCCTGTTACATAATTAGATGAATTCGGAAAACACTGTACTAGCAAATAGGTAAAAAGGCGGGAGGGTTATGGAGTAATGTCAAAAGCTACTCTACGAAATGGAACTTTACATATCCCTTATCGGACGGATGTGCCGTAGGGCCCGGGAAGGCAATCATAAACAGTTGTTTATAACATCATTGAAATTATTTAAATTGAGGTTAATAGAGTCTCGTTTCACTAATGTCGCACATATGTGTGCCATGTTTACTGGGTATAACGTTGATGAACAACAAGATAATCGTATACCGACTAATTATAAATAGATACAACTTCCTAGCTATAGGGTAGGGAATGTCTTGTACGTATGACGTCACTACGTAAAACGTGCACTGCTGCTTCTTCTGTTGTGAAGTATAAAAGAAATACCGTAAAGGTCAAGAAGTTGAAACAGTCCTTTTCTTAAACACAGCCGTGTGTCAGTATTCAATGTCATTTCTAGAAACCCTTGTACAACTAGGGCCTCTAGTAGTAAATTAAAAACATGTGACGTGAGCATTTTATCAAGCAGGGTCTACGCATCGGCCAGATAATTGTTTACTATTCCTACAATACCGTTTTAGCTGCTCGCATGCGTGATGTTTGCTTGCAACGCGGTAAGGCCAACACCCTCTAATTTCATTCTTAAGATTTGAGGCTGAAGGTTGAAAATCCAAAACTTACAATTCAGTTCTTCATGGATAAAAAGCATGAATGTGTTAAGCCAACTGTATTTTAAGGCCTTTAAAGGAATCTAATTATATATTGTTTTGTTTAGTCGTAGGTGTAGCACCTACGATTGAAATTACGTTTTTTAATGAATCGTTAAAAAGTACATTTGTATATAAATTGTAAAATAACTTTATGATTGCAAAGTAAATAAACATAAACATGGAAACTGCGTAGCATAATGCGTAGCGTAGACACCTGTTTAGAGGCAAGCTACGCAGGCTCTACATCAAAACAAGATGAGTGTCGTACTAGCACAAATGTTTACCGTGAGAGCGCGCTGTTTCAAAAAGGAATTATCATTGAAGAACTATTCGGAATTTTTAGAAAGTCGATGTTAAGTAACGCGACGTCCCTACTGCAGGGCCCGAGTTCGTAACCAGTCAATTAAATCAGAATGGTGGTACTATAGTCCGTCTCTTTCACTCTTAGCAGAGTATCCTGAAGAACAAGCGCCACTTGACGATGATTCACGTTCAAATTCCATGCTTACGTTTGATAACAGCAAAAAGTAGTGAATGGTATAACGTTTTAGGTCATTTCATTTGCTTGCTGGACATGTGGCCGACATCATATTAGTATGCGTTTTGTTTACTATCTGACGTAGGTATATGTACTTACGATAAATCTAATAGACAACTGTTCGTACTCACTTTGACTTAATTCTTAATGAAATATTATTCATGTCACGTTTCAGTAAAAATATAAAATAAATTGCTTTGAAAATGATTGTCATTTTCATAGAAAGCAGTTTATTTTATATTTTTTTATCAAAAACTTTGTAATACACGTAACAAGTAACATATAAATGAATAGGTGTGATAGAAAAAATTATTAACTTGATCAAAGGAGGTGTATCATCGTTTTAATTAAAAAAAAACTGTTGGTTGATAAATTTGCTTAACAAATTACCTATCTGTTGTCACACTATGACAACTCCCAAAAAGTATCTTGTAATGTCTTGCAAATTATCTAAGTAGATGTTTATCTGTATACCCAACAACCTAAGGCATAAAACACGGCCTATTTCACAGTAGCGATTTTAAAGATATAGGTTTTAATTGTTTTAATAGAAGTGCACTAAAATAATTTGTAGTATACAACCTCAAAAAGGATGTAAGAGTTGAATTTGGAATGAAAATAGCTTTACACGAGCGAAGTCGTGCGCGATTCTTCTAGTATCCCATTTAGTGTATTTACACAACTTTACAAGGATACGTTAAATCGAAAGCAATCCTAGTGACGTGCAGATTAAGAAATGTAATTCCATGCATTAAAAGTTGAAACGTGCGCATTAGTCAACATCAAAAGTAATACTTTTTAATAACAATTTTATGGAGAAATTGTGTTATTTATTACTTTTAAGAAAAACTTTTTACTTTTTACAGTTTAATAATAAAATAATATAAAATATCACTCTAATATACTGAGTTCTAATATACTTAAAATATACTTAGGTTTCATTTATGTTTTGATGCTCACGGTACCTACCTAATAACACATCCGCCCCCATGTTATACCTTTTCAGGGTTCTGAAATCCGATAAGGAATACTCATAGTTTCGCCATGTCTGTCTAGACTTTAGTCAGTTTATTTAAGAATATAGCGAGCGAATATTGGTAGCGAGAAAACCAGCGACTTCGTCCGCGTAAAGTTATTTTCACACAAGTTTCAATACCCGCTGTACTCGTTTAGGGATTGAAATTCGAGAATTCTTTTATCTACGTACCAAGAAGAATATACCTTAAAATTTCAAGCCTCTACAACCAGTGGCTTAGGTTGTACGTTGTCTATGTCAGTCAGTCATACCAAACAAAGAATAATTGGTACAGAATATATGAAGTAGATACGGCAATTCCAAATAAGAGTCAAGTTAGCCGTTTAGATTGATGTTTAAAAA
Organism: Electrophaes corylata; assembly: GCA_947095575.1. Taxonomy (NCBI): domain Eukaryota; kingdom Metazoa; phylum Arthropoda; class Insecta; order Lepidoptera; family Geometridae; genus Electrophaes; species Electrophaes corylata. Next base: position 8,247,527 of record OX352701.1, read on the forward strand.
CATTTTATAATTTCAGCCGCATCTCTAAATTGTTTTCATTAAAGCTCTACTCTTACTGATGAAAGTAATAACTTTTTGTTATTAGATATATTTGTTTGGTATTCACTTACTTTTCTAATATTATAAATGCGAAAGTTTAAATGTATCCAACATTTAAACTTATGCATTTAGTTGTCACTCAATTACCAGTAAACTGATATTGATTACCTGTTTTTAAATATTATTAGTAACTTGTATTAACCTAAAAAAATTACACTTACTTTTAATTTCAAACAATTACAGTGGCATATAAAAAATATTATATTAGTAGGCTTTACTAGTTTTGCGTTACCTACCTAAGTGGAAAGTGCTTAATATTAAGATAGAGTTATAGTTTTTAAGTTATAACCATTTCATTTTTTTCGTACTGAACAAGTTCTTTAAGCAACAAAAAGGTAAAAGATTCAAAGTCGCACTAACTATTGACTTCAGAAGCTTTTTGGTGTTTAATTTGATACGAATTTGACCCAATTTTTATCCAAAATCAGTCATATGTGTGAAACACACAACATTTTACAACTTTGTCTACGTGCATTTAGCGGATCAAATTAATACTAAAGTTAATCGAGAACCTACCCAAAATTGCTCGAACTATTTTTTCAATACCTAGTAAGTCAGCTGCACTAGAATGTACACAATTTGTAACTTTCAAGACGGTATCAAAACCTTCTTGTAAACTCTTAAACAGTAAAAACTTAAAAATCGTGAAATTAGATCATAAATTCACTTATTTTTTGAGTTTTTGCCCTGTAAATATTAATTGTGATGCTGTAAAACCATTCTTTAAGTTACAAATTGTATACATTCTAGTGCAGCTGACTGTACGTAAGATACATCTTAGACACGATTGGTATAACCAATTGTCGGCACAACAAGGTAATACTAGGAATTTTACATGTATTGGGTGGTCGCAGCAGGTCGATGGCACTGCACTGAGACTTGATTTCTCGGGCATTCCACAGTGAAGCTACGCGGAACAAGTATCCAGAGTTGAAATTGATATACTAAAAAATCAAGTTTTAGCTAAAACACTTTGATAACACTAAATCAAGAATCTGTGATTTTATATCTTACAATATAAAATGAATAAAGCTTGTACTCAATCACGTTAGTATTGTCGTAATTACAACAGCATTTCCATTTCTTGGTGCCAATAGGGTGCAAAGATACATGATAGTCTAATTAAAGATCAATTTAAGTAAGTTTTTAACTTTGCTATACAACAAGTCTAAAATGTTGGTACCAACTGCAAAATGTGGGTACCTGCCAAATGTAGTATTTGGACGTATCCTTGCGTTAGTACTATTTGATACTGAAGGATCTGAAGGCTAATATTTAGCGAACCTTGGAAATTAAACTCGTAAAGTTGTTTTTATTTATATTCTTGGTTTAACGAGTATAAAAGCCGAAATAAATAAAATAAAACCAATTCAGAGGATGGCGTTGTTGCTATTTTTAATCATGTGGTGGTTTTGATCTTCATACGACATTAAATTGTATTCTTATTGGCAAAATAACAATGCATCGCCGACGTTGTTCAAGTAGCATATCTATCCACACCTATTAACTAGCTATCCACACCGGATTTAAATAAAAAGCATGTACAAATAGTTTTTTTGTTGTTTTTGCTACATCAAATTATTGAAATTTTACTCATAATGTTGCATAAGAAGATTTTTTTTAGTTAATCCAATACAGACAATTTTAAAATAAAATCTTTTCTCTTTTTGGCATTGCGTATGTCTTCGTTCGCGAAAACGTTATTTTCATGCAACGATTAACTTTTGCTGCCCCTCTAGGAGTAAAATTTTAGGAATTCCTTTCTTAGAACATATACCCCCACGCTCTAAGAGTATATTTGCCGTAGTCTGACAAGCTTCAAATAACAAATGAATGAAAGTGTTTCTTGAATGCAAAATTAACTTTCATGACATACTACATACTTACAAAGTATATATGCAAATGAACATGAAAATTACAGATGTACAATTAGCGGTATATAGATCATGCATTGTCTGTGTCACTTAGTGAGTAAGGACAAAGATTATTATACTAACAGATCTAAGAAAAAGCTAGCCCAGAGTGCACTCAAGTAGGCATTGCTTGACTTAAAATATGCGTAGAATTTCCCCTTCCTGGTTTCAAAATAAACTCATATTAAAATTAAGCTCCTGTTATAAAAATAGCACTCCTAATCGCTTTGGGAAATAACAATAAACCAGAACTGCCTAGAAATGTCACAATCGGTGACTCGAGGTTTTGGAATGTTGTGATGATACTCATCTTTAGTTATATTTAGGACAAATTTTTGTCTCCATCTATGTTAACACAGTACAGAAATTTTCACATCTTGAAAATGCTTCATGCACTCAAAACGTTCATCCCTACGAGTGTTTTTGAATGATCGCTACGGCAGAATTGAGAATATTTATAAAATTAAACAAAAGATACGAGATAAACAAGATTTTGTCTGTAGGTATTAGGTTAGCTGAAGATCACAGGTGCGCTGTTTGTTAAACCCAATAATTCAAGTATGGCTAGATGAATGTTGTGAAGTGACGATAAGAATGTAATGCATACCTCGGTCGGTTGCATCAAGATGCCGTGGTAGTATTTGTGCGGGTGTAGTGGAATGTGCGCAGTGGCGCGGGCGGGGGGCAGCGACAGCGCGGGCGCATGCCGCCGCCGCTGCGCCATGCTGAGTAAACAAAACAGACATACTATGCACGAGTCGGCTCCGCTGAGAAAACAGCTATCTTACCAGCCATCTGTGGAAGACTAGGAAAGTGCAACATTTAACGTTTTGTGCAGCCTATGCACATCTTTGCTTTCATATTCGACAATCTACAGAAATACCTACAACCGGGTTATTTCTTTTTTAATGAATCGAATATAAATTTACGTACTTACATATTATATCTTCGGTCTAATTGCACTTGTCGTGGTCGATCAGCAAATAGCAGAAACGTTTTAAAATCAGCACCTATACCTAATACTTACCGTGTGAAAGCAATAAATGAATTAAATATTAAGGCCCCTCTCACCACATCGGTGGCAATGGAATGTAGATCACAATGCTGGCTAAATATTACGTGATGTTTATTTTTCAAGTAGTAGTAGTAGAGCCCTTGGTGAAGGGCTCATCCAGGGAAGTAATGCCACCATGCATTTGTCTACCGCCATGCAACTTGCTGTATTTCAGCTTGCAGGGTGTAGGTGCTGGTGAAATTACAGACACATGAGGCTTAACACTGCCTTAGATTGATGGACGCAGAGCAGTAGGTACATTGAAGGGCATATTACTACAGCGAATATGACCTGCAAGGCAATGCTTTGTTAGTATTCTAGTAGCTAACCTAATCTATATGATGGACCACTTAACATCAGGTTAAGTCATCTGTTTGTTCCATCAGCAAATCGTATAAAAAACTTGACTGCTCATAGACACTGAACACCCTTATATTGTTGAATGGACTAGCTGTTTTTAAACTAGTGGTGGCCTCGAGGTCAAATCTCACGATATCTTTTGTTTGTTGTTAGAGCTTAGAAATTTTGATTTTCCTAAACTGAAAAGAAAGAAAAAAGAAATAGCATCAGGAATTGAATCCCCAAGCATAGTAGATATCCCCTTCAATCTCTTAGTACCAAGTACCTACTCGAGATTCTTTGAGGGTGTCTAAGGGGGCAGTCAGAGGTAGGTACGTCCAGATAGTAGTACATTTTGCAGTTGTTAGCATTTCATACTTGACAGCCTATCGCTGCTACTAGAATACTAACTAGTTTTTTTACAATGTTTTCCTTCACCGTTTGAGAGGATTAGCATTACGCACATAAATTTTACGAACAGAAAAATCCATTGGTGCACGACCAGGTTTGAACCCACGACCTTAAGATCAGAAGGCGGGGTCACTACCACTAGACCACTGGTGCTTGTCCTAAACTAACTCAATATTTATGACGCACCTCAAAAATAATAATATGACAAACATAAAAAAAATTAAATAAAATGTCATTACTGAATAATACAAATAATGTCAAGATACGTAAAAATAAAGTCATACTAGTTATTTTTCATTTATTATTGGCACAACTTTTATTTCGTTCTCTTTTTAGACACAGATATTATAAAGGTAGTTTTATAATAATAGATTTTCTAAAAGTACCTGAGCCAAAAATCGTATAATTTTATCAGCAAAATTCAATAGCATAATATAATTCTCAAGCTGATTAAATTAAGTTTGACAGTTATCCTCGTATAATTATTCATACAAAGCTCAAAATACTCAAGCTGAACGAGAATTTTGCCCTTGCTTTGCTCGTTCGATTAAATGTATTATGTAAAAAGTTAGATTCAAGCCACAAGAAATACTAAATGCTTAATAAAATACCGGTGACATTCCTCAGCCGAATGTTTGTTAACTGGACAATCGATCGGGTTTCGTTTACCTTATTGAAGTATTGAAAAATAATTTAAGATAGACCCCACGTAAATTAGGAACGAGTTTGTTCGCTTTCTTATTAATGTGGCATAGGGAATAATGAATATTGAGTATGGTGGCCACCCGCCACAGCGCGTTCGGCGAGGCCGTGGCGGCGGCGGCGGCAGCGGCGGCGGTTAGATGCAGTGTTACGCCAATGAATGAAAAGGTACCAGAAACGCAACCTAAATACCGAGCATTCTTCCAGTCCCCGCCGTCCACGTGTGCATGCCACCTCGCTTTTACCGCGCCGCAGCGCCAGAAATAATATGCTTAACTTACATACCAACGCATGGAAATGTATATCGAATTAGCAAACCTACTAAAACTTTCATAATAATCATGTTGAGGAATTTAAAGGTTTTTGTGGTAAGATTGATTCATGAAAGCTTCGCTTGAAATCGTAAAGTTGAAGCTATTTTAGAAGAATGCAGACTTGTTATGGATTGTGTAACTCTTGTTAGTACAACATTTCAATCTAACAGTAATATTCTAAGATTTTTAGCACAAATTCATTAGTCATTCACATATCCGGATTTTTCTTTTAAAAGGTTAGTGTAGGTAAATTAGTCATGTAGTACCTAAATTTTTAGGAAGTGCCAATCTTATTATTTTATGAGTCATGGTTTTATCGATTATTTATGTACTTATTTATAAAAAACTAGCTGACCGGTGCCCACTTCGTTGGGCGGTAAACATGTTTACTTACAAATCGTAACTGAAGTAGTACTCGATGTCACCAACAGATGGCGTTAATACGGCATAAAATAGCGGCCGTTCGCAGTTTCGCCAGCGTGGCAGTTTATATCAGTTCCCGTTATTTTTTCGGGATAAAAAGTAGCCTAAGTTACTCCTTGTTACATTAGCTATCTGCCAGTGAAAGTCCCGTCGAAATCGGTCCAGCCGTTCCAGAGATTACACGGAACAAACAGACAGACAGACAGACAAAAATTTAAAAAAATGCTATTTTGGTATATGTATCGTATATACATTCCTATGCATGTAGTAAAAAGCGTTATTTTAATATTACAAACAGACACTTCAATTTTATTTATTTGTATAGATTTTATCATAAAACTATATGACATTATGAATTAATGTCCTTTTTATAAAACACCTGCGTAGGGAGCCGACCTCGCTTCAGAGCCGCGCGGGTACCTAACTCATAGATCTAAACTACTCCCCTGCACGCGCACTCCCAACTTGGTGACGCTCACTTCGCAACGGACCGTGCAGCAGAAAACGTAATATTTTAATTTCGCCATAACTTCAAAACCAAACGTCCAATTCTAATCATTTACAGACCAAATATTATCTACATGAACTGTACTTAGTGATAAAATAATTTATTTCGATAAGGATTAATAGTATGAGTAAAATAAATGCGTTTAAATGTAGTCCAAAAAAAATTGAAGATTTTTAAATAAAAAAATGGTTTTTGTGCCTCACTCGACATAGATAGGTATAGTGTGTCGCTGACTTTTTTGTAGATATTTATAAGATCTACAATTATGTAGAACATTTTATGGTTCTATCTTTTATAGTTTAGGCAGCGTACGCAAAATAAGTAACTTTTCTGGTTGATTTTTTACACCTTGTGTCTGAAAAACCCAAATATTTTACGGAACGCTATTTTTTTCCAAAATAAAATATAGCCTATGTTACTCAGTGATAATGTAGCTTTCTAATGAAAAAAGAATGATCAAAATCGGTCCAGTACTTTTTGAGTTTATTCATAACATACAAAAATACAAAAATACAAAAATACAAAAATACAAAAATACAAAGCTTTCCTCTTTATAATATTAGTGTAGATGTGTCAGTAATGCATAAAAAAATAAAACAAACTGTAAAATTAAAACCATTTTTTACAAATCCAAATTAACACTGAAATTTAATGCCCCCAAAATTTCTAATACGGCATGGAAGCTATTATAGTGAATATAAATAAAGAAGAAGTGTCTTTTCTTTCGTTTGGTTCCCACGCTATTTTTTTGTAAAGGATACCGATAAGGGGAATAGTATACCCTTTCTTAGACCAGTAAACGATCGTGCGTCCTTATTTATTGCTAATAGATTTCCGAACATTATAACGTCCTTATATGTATTAGAAAGGAGGGTTCACTGCAAACGAACTATTTCGCAGTGAATGCTTTATATCATTTTTAATTATATTTAGCAGCAAAAGTATTGCTACTCAAATTAATACCTTTTGAATTTTAGCTAGAAAACTAACTAACCAACTCTATTCTAGTTGTGTACAGTTCGATATGGAGGTTTTAGGTCCGAATAAGTACGTGAACGAAACGTATATTACAAAAATATAATATCCACTCAATTAATCATCAAAAGATTTATTTTCAAAAGAAGCAGAGCTTTAATACCATTACGTACCTACCCACATTTCCGGCATACCACAAGAAGCTTTCATTGAGTAGTATCTACCTACAAGTGGCCAAGGTCTGCCTATAGCTAAATTCAGCTACGCAATATTTACTACAAAAAAATTGAATTTTCATAAATTCCGTACCTTTTATTTTCAAAAATATTTTAAAAGTCATCATAAAACTAGCGAAGAAACTATTCACGAAAATTGATTGTGTACTCTGAAGTACCTACCTCGGTACTAAATTTCATATTTGTTGTACATAATATATTATTTTTTACAAATACTAGTTTTAGCTATATTTTTTTGTTTTTATGTACTTAATCCAACTTCTATTTATAGTTTAAGACCAACTATGCGAAGACGAAAGCTTGCTTACTAATAGAAATTAAAAGCGAATTCCTAAGATAGTGAAAGAGTGAGAGTTGTAAGCTAACGATGGTAACGTATTACTTGCAGGTGCGGCGGCCGTGACAGGGGTGACACGCCGCGGCCGTTGCAAGTGGTTCAACGTGGCAAAGGGATGGGGGTTCATTACCCCTGACGATGGTGGCCAAGACGTTTTCGTACACCAGGTGATTGTGTTTCCTCTATAAAAAAGTTTGGTAGTTTTGGAGCTATTCAACTCTCAACAAAAGTGGTGTCAGTATTTTAAGTTGTGTGAAGTTTTTACAAAAACGCATGGTCTATATATCAAAATGAACTAGTAGCATAATTTTACTTACCTTATTAGAATTTATGCGTATAACAGATTAATATGAAGGCCTTCTATATTCGATTCAAATCATAGTCAAAGTGCGTCAAGCTCTATCATAGTTGAAGTAGATAAATAGACCCATTCACGAAATAATGTGGCGTATCTAGCGGTTGACCCGATAGTGCGCTTATTTGTTTGTTCGGCTTATCAAGGCCGGATGTTTTTTCTATACATTTGCCACCAAACTTGTACTTCGTTCGGCTGCAGCGACCACGCTAGCGGTAAAACTTATATTAAGTCAAGACTATGTTACTGGACGCCGATAACGTTGATTTTTTTCTCAAAATGATAAGTAAACACATGGTTTTTTCCCATTCGAATCGGGAATGGAATCTATAGTAGGTAATAATATTTTTTGTTGAGTAAAAGTTCATTGTGTTGGTACTTTCTTAGTTTTTGTATTGTAATGCAGTAGTGGTAACATACATGGGACTACGGGAAGAAACGTACGGAACGATGGACTTCTACAGGCTGTTAATAACAATGGTGGTCAATGCAGTAATAATTAGACGCGGATTGCTTTTTGACCATACTTGACCAAAAGAATCTGCTAAAGGATAAACAATGTCTCAAATATTACCGTCGTAAATTACAAAGTAATGATGAATTTAAATATCGTTTATAATTTGTGGCAGTTTGTGTACCTACAAAACTACGTCGTTTATTACTGAAAAATATAAAAAGCCACAGAAATTTATTGTTACCTAACTATTTTCAGAGCGTGATCCAAATGCCAGGGTTCCGGTCCCTGGGCGACGAAGAAGAAGTGGAATTTGAATGCAAGGAGTCTGACAAAGGTTTGGAAGCTACAAGAGTATGTGGGCCTTCTTCTGTGGACTGTCAAGGATCACATCGGCGGCCGCTGTCTAAAAAGCGCTTCAGAAAGATACGGTAAAGTTATAAATTTGTTTTTTTAAATAATTACAAGTTACAAAACTATTCCTACTATTCACTATTTTGGGCTACAAATAAATATATATAGGTATGAGAGATAAAAAACTCAACGTCTAATTAGTACTTACGTTAGAATAACTAACACATTTTTTGGATAACATAAAATCTTTGTGATTTCCTTGAGTAAGCACTATAAAAGCTAAGTGGTAATTTTCGAACAGTGGAAAGTTTGCGTGATAGCAAGCCATTATCACTATGTAATGTGCAGTACGTTCAATAGAATACCACGCAGTGCAGTGTGGGCATGTCGCAGGGGTTATCGCGTTATCTAATCAAGGAAAATAAAATTACAGAACTGTAACACTCGAACTATTCTCAACCTACTTTAAGCTATTTTGTTAATTTACTTAAAACAGACACCTTGTATTTTGATAAGAAGGTACACTTCTGTAGTTAATTTAAAGGATGTGATGACGACATAAAAGTAACGGTACGTTATTTCCGACTTAATCACATTTTGTTATGTTCGTTAAAACTTATAAGAATTAAAAATGGTTTTAGAATTATTATAGGTACTAAATAATTATTAAGTTATAGTAAAGTGATGGTTAAAATAAAAAACTGGCAAAGTGCAGGTTGGAGTCGCGCACTATAGATTCCGTAATTTTGTATGACGTATGAGTTTACAGAACTTGGTATTTTATACCTTGTCATGCGGTTATACTTTGTCATAGTTGTGAGCAATTTGTTTAGTCGTTGAGTCGTTTTCAGCGATGAGGAAATAGTGATTCTATTTGGTACTATTTGACATTTGTATCATTTATATTATAAGAAATGTAAATTAAACTATTTGAAATCAGGTTTTGGCTTAGTTGGTACCAAGGGCTTTAAACTAATAAAGGGCCTCTTGTACTGTACGCTACTACTAGCGGTCTGCTGTAATATAAGTAATTTGCGGACCTTTTGCTTTCAGAGACCATACCAGTGGTCCGCAGACCACCGGTTGAGAACCACTGATTCTAGATGAACCATAGATAATTAGATATAGATAGAAATACATAAAACCTTAAATAGGATATTACTATTATTAATTTTAGTTGCTACAACTGCGGTGAGTTCGCCAACCACATAGCGGCCAAGTGCAGCATCGGGCCACAACCAAAGAGATGTCACAACTGCAAGAGCGAGGACCACCTCATTGCCGATTGCCCAATAAAGGTAATAAATAAAGATATAAGTATCTCGTTGATATGCAAATGCATCGTACTCCACATTTTTATCTTTTACTATTGTTTAGGAATTAGGATTTCACTGTCTGTTTTGGGGACGTATAAAAGTTGTGGACATGTTTATGCAAATCGCGAAACCAAAGGACATAGGCAGATCACTTGGCAATAAAAAACTATCGGAGATGGATGACCTTTTGGTCTAAAGACATTTTTGAAGAAACTGATACAATATAGATGTTACAACGGACCGGGAAGAAACTTATGATAAAGAGGACCTACTTAGACCTTTTCATCCACGAAACGTGATGAAAACCGATAAAATCATGTTTTCTTTTGCACTACCATAAATAAATCAGTCAAGCGTGTGCCGATTATGCACAAGGTAATGTTCTAAAGTCAACTTATACGATGATGAGATATTTTAACTTAACAGGTGTGTCCGATATGACTTGCCCTGCGGCATGGTGGTATTTACTTAATAGTACACGAGTATAGTTACTCTGAGTAAGAGCTGACGGACAAATGGACTGACGCACATAGTTAAAACATATAAGGGTTCCTTGTCGGACATTATAACCCTAAAAATGAATACTACCTTATTTGATGGATATACTATTTACTGATAGGTTTTGTTCTTGAATTAACATGAGATCACTTTTTTAAAATATAAATATATTTAAGCGCTACACAGAATAGTAATAAAATTCTAATATAGAGACAGGTAGCAGAAACAAAAACGCCTTATATATACAAAAACAAAATATGCCTTGGTAAATATACGCCACTGTCATAAGTAAGGTGATCGTGTGGTAGACACGGGTTGCTTATCTTGAGTTTTACATAAGGAAACCACTAGGTAAATTATAATTGTATGGTATAGTATGAAACGAACCATTTTAAACAACCCGTGCGAGCTACTGTGTAAAGTGTTCAAAACGATAAACGAAGTTTAGTATTTTCGTTTTAAGTTACACTGCGGTACCCCGTTCCTCACTCAAGTCGCTGCCTGGCATGCCGCGCAGTGTAACTCAAGTTGACAATACGAAACTTGGTCTATCGATTTCAAGAGTAGACCTGCCGTATTTCAGTATCCGATTCAGATACAGAGTCAAGGCAAACCCTTCAATGTAAAAGTTCTATTCACCGTTAAAATAACATTCAAAATTGTATTTTCAGGTGGAAAAGAAGAAAGATGACCCCCAGTCATTACAAAGTTCTGGCAGCTCGCAGGACAGCCAACTTGGTAGTCCTCCGCACCAGTGATTACAACATCTCATAGATCGCACATCAACCAAACAAAAAAACGATACCCATATAATTTCCGTTCAGGTAAATGGAACTACGACTAGTTCATTTTGTTTTCACTTCATGTACAGATAAAATGAGAAAAATAACACGTTATGGGTCTCTATAAGTAACGTTCTAACAGCTACCTCAAAAAAAAAAATTCTAGAAATAAAACATTACAAGTACAGTACTTTTTACTGTTTTTATAAAAAAAAAAATATTCTGTTCATCAGACCAATTAAGAAGCAGCTATTTGCTGGCCAGTTTAAAAATATGTAGCTAAACACAACATCAGTGACACAGGGATTTGGCAGACCCGTGTGTCATACACACAAGTACAGTCAGCCACAAAGTTGGTTAAAAGCTTAAGTTTTTAGATACTTTTTTCCTCCATTATTATACCTTGAAAACTGTTATGACCCACGGAAATCTTCCATTTCCCGCCAATATTTTAAAATCATATTATATTTAATCTAAATAATAATATTTAAAATCTCAAAGGATTTCTGTAACTGACTGTACCTACACACAGTTAAAAAGGCTTATAAATGAATGGATGCTTACAATATGTTGTTGCCTCATTATCAAACAAGCAACAATATTGCGAACACGTCCATCTATCATGATAATGGGAGAGAGAAATGAAATATATAATTTAAATTTATAGAAAGGAATCAATTGCTTTTTAAAACACTCAAAGAAATATAATAGTTTTTGTAAATTGGGTTCCTAATTTACCCATTCTAAATTAAGTTTACTTCCATCGGCTCATACAATTGTAATTTTAACGTATTATATTTTGAATAAAATTGACTCAACTTCACAATTGTAAATGTAATTGTAGACAAAACTAACCAAAACAATTTACTAGCTGGATCAAATTGAATGTTCAAACTAATTAAAAAGTTAAATGCACTTTGATAATGAAACAAGAGTCTTTTGTAGATTCAGGCAACATCCTTCTCAAAGATAAATAAGATCAGGTGTCTTGAGACCAATGAACAATGCCTCCCTGCTGCCTGTACCTAACTTAATATTAAATTAAAAACTAACACAACTACCTCATTTTGAGTTACAGAACCAAATTGTAAGAATGAACAAGACTGACAAGTACAAATCCATCGACAAAACTTTACAATTTTAATGATATTATAAATTTTTAATAACTTAAGTTTGCGAATGTAACGTAAGTACAAATTTTATGTGTTCGAGTGTCAAATATCGTAATGTTATTTTTACTTATATTGGTATTTATCCAAAGTTGTGTGTGTTTTATATTATATTTTGTTGCTATATTCTTTATGACAAACTTTATGTTATTTTTAAGGCGTAGTTTTTATAGTTTTAGAAATATTACGTAGTAACGGCTATGAACAAATTGAAATGGCGCAAAATTCAAAATTTTACACACTTCACAATATTTTTTCAAACATAAATTACCTAGTTACTTGAGAATAATGTGCCAAAGTCAAATGATTGTTGCAATAAGTTTACAATTTTAATTTAGTATAATGCAAAATGCAATTAATTTGAGCTTATTTTTTTATTGACCTGCCTTTAATACATGATCATTAAATCAAATAAAACAATAGTAACAAACATTTCCTAGAATATAATTTCAACTGAAACCCACACTTGTATTTCTTGCAGTTTTTTGTAAGTAAGCTCATAAAATCTGTGCAAACAAGTAAATTTCAAAAATAAGAACATCGTGCTCTACACTAAGCTTTCCATCTAGTTTCAAGTACCTTCAGAGTGCGAAATCTTTTGCGCCGAATTAATGCGCCCTTAAAAAGCTTAGTAAGTTATATTTTCTGTGAATGCACCATGTAAAAATACTGAAGTGTAACTTTCCGATTTGCGTTTGCTCAAAAAGGCTAATAATAAGTTGATTTATATATATTTTAATTTATTAGGAACCACCGTCAGATTTGTCTGCCCTTTGTTTTTGATGTAACTCAGCAAGTAAACTTTACTAGATTTTTCATTATTCCAAAGATAAAGACACTTTTGAACTAAAATCATATCAAACAACAATGTTAAGTTAATAGTGATTATAGTAATTTTGTTATAAAATGACCGAAAATTATTAAAAAATAAATCTAATTACTTTCTTAAAATAAAAGTAAAACCAACGCATGCATGCATGTTTGACATAATAATAGGTATTTAGTGAATAGAATAAAAATACCTACATTTAAGAGATAAATTAGTGTTATACTTACCTAATACCTATCTACCTCAGATTATATTATTATTACATTTTAGTAAATTAAATAATTATAAGCCATTAAAAATTTACCCACAGTAGAGTGTAGAGTAAAATTAGAATTGTCTTGTCATAGGAAAAAACAGGCGAGAATATTAGTACCTAGTATTCCATATCTTTGTTACGAATTACTTATTTCAATGTAAAAGTAATGTATAAGTACTAGAGCCTTTTGAATAAAACTTGTAGCTTAACTATATTTGTATGATAATCCGAGTAAAAACATTGATTTTCACCTTTATAAACTTTTGATAAACTACACTACGGATACCTAACCATCCACTCGGCCGCTGTCTATCTGTGTTGTTGTACAGTTTTCATGCATTTCCAGTGTTTTTTTTATTTATCATCCACTCATAATGTGAGTAACAATCAATGCATGTGAAGCCATAATGAATTATTATCGATAATACTGAGTACGGCCTTCGAGTACTCTAGGGGACGATCGATTTGAGGTTTAGGTAAAATATGCCACTTTTAGCAGTGCAGTATGGCGTGCAATATCCATAGTATAGTTTATCAAATCTATAGGCGACAGGCATATTAAAAGATAATCTTTATAGTATTTGAAAAGAGAGTACAAAATAAGCCATTTTCTAATTATTTAAATTACATTCTACCTCCTGAATTCAAATCAAATCAAATCAAATGGTCAAAATCTTTTCTTGGTCTGATTTTTTTCACAAAACTGTGAACTGCAAGATAACGTACGTACATGCACTAGCTATACCTTTTAAATTTAATTTAACTATCGAGCTGTATGTTGTCTTTCTTTATTTAGCTACAGACGAGTATTTTGACTAAACTGCACTGAACAAAGAAGAATGGGAAAACCTAGACCAGTTAAAAAGCGGCCGTGAATCTAAACGAAGTATATTGTGAATCAAGTTAAAAATAAACATTTAAATTTCATTCAAGTTATTTCATAGAGTTATACTAGCTATAGCTATACTATAGCTATAACTAGCTTTCATTAAGATTATCTTCGGATAACCAAGTTGTTAGTACGATCCGAACAGTTCGACAGGCGATAGGCCTCATTGGTTATCGTTCTTTCTAAAAGCTTAGTTCCGTGGTACATCAGGGGTCAATTTGTCAAAAAAACCTTTTACCTTTATACATGTACTAACTTTTTATTGAATTGGTTTTGTCAGAGTTCAATTTTGCCTTACGTGTAGTTTAAAGTGAGTGAGTTGTGTCAACTCGTAAACTTATATTACAACACATAAAATACTAGAAAGTCAATTTTTCGTAATTTACAATCCAAGATCGTGGTCATAACTGTGCTAAAAGCATAAAATAAAAATATATATATTTTCGGTCCCAAAAAAAGATGTAGCCAAATCTTTAGACTATAAACTTCGTAATTTTGTATGTATTTCAAAAGTATGTATTTTTCAATTTGATTAATTGAGTTTATAATAAAGACATCTCTAGGCCATAGGACAAATCGTACGCGTTATGTTAAACGTAAATGTATCCACCTCTAATGCTTTATCGTAGTTGAATAGTTATTAATACGAGTATATTACGGGTTTTGTAGGTTTCCATTGTGCATTTAATGTAAGTTCTTTTTAAGTAACTGTAGTATGATTTAGTGAATGACTTGAAAACATCTACCTCATAATTTTATTTCGTTAAATAGCATTATATAAATAAGTTTAATTAACATTTTTACAAATTCTAGCTATTATTTACCATTCTAATGTAGCTGAATGAAGATTTTCTTAAGAATTTTCTTAGAGTTTAAATTTTGTTTTTTATTCAAACAAAATAAATCATAAAATCAAATTGTTTTTTATTTCAGCTTTGTAGTTAAAAGTGTCAAATACCAATTCCTACCATTCTAAGGGTGGTTCGATTATGAAAGTTCTAAAATAGATTTTGCTATCTGAAATATTATAATTACAGGACTGCAGGAGTTCTAATACTCTAATTTAAAAGCCATTAGGATTCGAGCGATAAGTAAGTAGCTAGAATCGAGTTAATGCTAACATAATTGTATAGCTAGGTGTTTTTACCAATTTGTCATATTGTGTCACTGTTAGGTGGGAAAAATTTGCAATATCAAAAGTAAGAGAGAAGAGTAGCACTACAC
The DNA here is from genome assembly GCA_947095575.1 of Electrophaes corylata. Classification (NCBI taxonomy): domain Eukaryota; kingdom Metazoa; phylum Arthropoda; class Insecta; order Lepidoptera; family Geometridae; genus Electrophaes; species Electrophaes corylata. The sequence goes on from OX352701.1 coordinate 8,262,964, forward strand.
ATAGCATAACATTTCATGTTATGTGTAGTGCTACTCTTCCCTTTTAAGCCATAAAAGCGTAACTTGTGGCAGTGTCCATGAGATTTTAAAATCCCCAGGTACCTACCGTAGATATCCCCTCAGATCTATTCGGACTTTCCAAGTAGTACCTAGGTACCAACTCAAGGTTACTTGTTGAAGTCTAATGGAGATAGTGAAAGGTATTTCCAGATTTTACATATGGCACATACTCAAACTTTACTACTGGTATTCCATACGTGACAGGTTGCAAGCCAATCACCGTTATGGGATTTTAGCTAAGCCGTTGCAACTCAGAAGGCATAAAATAACACTTTTGCTGTAGAACGAATTTACGAATTTTAACCACAACCTTATTTTCTATATGGTTAAAAAATATATATTATTATTAAGATATTTATTTAAGGATATTCTACTATGCTGACTAAAACTTTCAGAATACCGGTATTATTTTTAACCTTAACCCTAACAGAATACATTTTCAAATTGGCTACCAAACTTTTACCAGATAATGGTGTTTAAATTAAATTACATCTTTCGTCGTTGGCCTTGAACTCAAAATATAAAACTTTATAGGGTTAATTAGGTTTTAATTGATATAGGCCCCACATCAGCAAATTACTTGTATACCAAGGTAATGAGTTTCTGCAGAAAATGACGGCGACTAAGTGATAGTGGGTCTCACTAAATGCGGAGAGTAAAACGCTGCGGGGGAAGAGATGTCACGTTTTTCAGCGGAGCCGGGCGAAGATGGGCGCTCGGAGGATGCAGTAGTGAGGGGCGCTCTCCCCCTCTTCCCACACCCCCTCGTCCCGCAGCCCGCTCCCCGTGCCCCTCGCTGACGTAACGCTGCTGCCGCGTCCGCCGCCCGCCCTAGTGTGTCCCGCGCCGCGCTCCGACCGGGCTATCACGCACGCCGCGCCCTATATCACATCAGTGAAAATCACTTGACGTTTCCCATTTTTGCGCTCTGATCTTGAACTCAATCAGTGTATGAGGTGTATGTACGTATAATGTGTAAGATTACGAGTTTTATCGTAATTCTATGCATTGAAATTAACATGTTTTCCGTATACATCCGACACCGCCCATGACGTCCAGATGCAACGGTGTCATGCTTAAATGGATTGTCGCGCTGCAAATTACGTTTCCTTTACAACTTTGATACCACTCTCAGTGCCAATCTGTTGTTTGTATTGAATGTTAGTTTTATTGCTGGAGTTTAAAAAGTAAAACACGGAATAAACATTAGAATTACAATATTGATATATAAACACATATTGCTTAGAAGTTAGGTTATGATTAAAGTACAAATCAATTAATGTAGGCTATCAAGATGCCTTAAACTGTATGATTTCACAATTATTTTTAGATATGGATTTCTAATTAGGAAACCGGTAAAACTAGTCTTGTTTTTAGGAAAGAAAAATAGTTACGAGTATGAAGAAGATTGTGTTATTGGCTGAAATGTGAAACAAAAATTTTAATCAGTTTAAAAAGAACCTTTTTATTTTGGGATAGTTCACATTGATTTAATATCACGGTAAGTTAGATGTGACTATAAGAAGCGTCCGTAGTGTGACCTTATGCTTTTAGTCATTAGAGGCATCATTTACTTACAGCATTTTCTGTATATTACGACTTACGAGCATCCCAGACCGAGTTTTCTGGTGACTGCCTCGAGCATAATCATCCATTTCCATTGTAGTTTTCAATTCAACAACATAATGGCCTTGAAATTAGTTGAGTTGTTTTCTTAGTAAGGTTTCCTAATATATTTTAAGAATACATCAGACACTTCAGATCGATACTAGCCTACATACTCGTAGGCACGAATACATAAACAGTTATTAGGTACGGTTTCAAAAGGAGACGATTGTTGATTCTGTCGATAAAAATAGAGACGCGGTGCAAAATAAAAATCAATTTAATTAAAATACGATGCATAGTAAGATAAAATCGTAAATATAAAGTTAGATAGAGAAGTAGATGGGCGTTTACTATTATCTGAGGCAACATTATGTTGACGATTGGATGCTTGCAGACCTGCTATTGCCTAAAATAAAAGTTGTACGTGCGTACTTTTTCAGCAAACACGTTTCAGTAACTACACAGACAATCTCTCAGAGAAATACGACTCGTACGCAACGAGTCGTGAACCTGCGTAACGTTATATATTATGTTTGGTATATCTGCATAAAATTGCTCTACTTCTTGAAATATTTTTTTTTACTTATTTCTGGAGTAACCTTCTATTACAGCCGTGGTGGTCCTGGCAGTGAATAGTATTGCCTTTAATGGATGTGGTAAGAGGTGACTAGAGGAACGCACCAGGAGGTGGGCAGTGGCATCTCCTGTATCCTAAGCACCGACACTGTAGTTACCGATCCACCTGCCAAGCGTGGTGACTATAGCAAACCCCCCAAACATAGAGGAGTTCAGCGGTGGATTTATTGAGGCTGATTACGACTTCTATTGAAGGATTATCTATTTTAGGAAGACTTCTATTTTGTCCATGATCCAAAACACTCACCCATATTATCTGTAAACTTTTTTTACAGTTTTGCTCTAGAAACCTGGGGCCTGTCTGAAATGTCAGTTTCAAAGAATATCATTTGGAGATTGACAGAATTGAATCTTGAATTTGACGACATTTCGGTATGAGACTTGGGCCTTGATCAGATTACTTATTACGTACTGTAAAAAGGCACGCGAGTTGTTTTATTAACCAAAACCCTCGCTGTACCCTTTTAGGGGCTGAATTTTGCGAATTTATTTCTTAGTACACCTGTAGGTACGCACCCAGTTAAATATTCTCTGAAAACTTCAAGACCCTATGATCAGTAATTTGGGCTGTGCGTTGCCTATAATATGTTGAAATTGAAATATTTTACTAAGTGAGCTTAATATTTTAGTTGTCAACTACTGCACAAAATGAAATTTTATATATAAAAATAGGTAATTTTTTTTTAAAGTGTACATTTAATCCTAAAAACAATAACTTAAGGACAATAATACTTACCTATAGAACAAATAAGCTATATGCTAAAACTTTAAAATGCATTTGGAGCCTGCAGGTTTACTCTTAGAAACGATAAACGAAATTTCGTTTTGTCGTTTTGTAATATACTGTGGTGCAACTCGGTTTATTCAAAGCTAAGTCGACAATACCTGACATGCCGCGTAGTGCAACTCAAAACGACCATACGAAACATCGTTTATCGTTTTTAAGAATAGACCTGCTGACTTTACACTAGTATTGACTGTTTCGTGAGGTCTAGTCCCCATTCTAAAGTTACAAATAAAAGACAGTGAAGTCAGGCGGCAAAAAATGGCTTTCCACTTTACAGGTCAGTCAGGACAAAGATTCCTAATATTGTTAAAGATTTTTGAATATGATTACTGATTTTTCACACGGATAAAGATAGTCATAACATGGTGAGTTCTAGTTTTAGGGTACAGAGGACCTTAAAAACTGATAAAGATAGGTATAGATTTATTACTTAGACGTTAATAAGCCCTGTATAAGTCAAATCTTCGAAAGAGACGGTGTCCAGGGTTTTTTTTTATATATAACTTGCTGATGGAACAAGCAGATGGCCTACCTGATGTTAAGTGGTTACCATCGCCTATAACAAAGTAATCCCTCGTAATTCACGCTCGTGAGGAACGTGCCCTATGATACACTGCTGAGCGTTCATGAAACTGAGGCACAGGTGTTAAGCCTCACGTGTCTGTAATTTAACCTGCACCCACATCCTTCAAACCAGAACACAGCAAGCTGCTTGGGGGCAGAAATAAGCATGGTGGTAGTACTTTCCCGGACGGGCCCTTCATTGTTTGTTTCTCTATAAAAAAAATTGTTTCTCTTCTTCTTGTATTTTCATTCGTGACTTATGTCTGTGATTTCGACAGAAATTTATACCAATTTCAAAAAGTTATGTCAATGACACCGTGTTTCGTCTCTTGTGATCTGATTTGAAACTTCCAGTCAATGCCAATGACAAAACACTATTTTAACATTACACCAAGTTTATTAGTACCAGGATAAGTTTTAATTAGAATCGCGACTGATATTACAAGTTTCAACTGTAGGAAAAATAGTATCAACGTTTTATGAAGGTTGGTTATTAGTTAATGGAAAATTTATAAGGCAGGTTATTCATTATATGCATTTTGGTTACATGACCCGCAGAAAATCCATGATTTATCGAGGATTCTTAAATGTACGCGGGTAGTTCTTCGGGTAAAAGCGTTCTTGTGTACCTACTTACTTATCGGTTTAAAACAGAGATGGATTCAGAGTTTATCAAAGGCCTGTTACAAAATATCCGTATGTTACATTGAATAAGTTCTGTAGACTAAAATATCTTCTTACCAAAGCTAATTTATCTCAGTTTGGAGTAAATTGACCTACTCCCTAAGAGTAAAAGCTTCCCCCACTGAGTCCGCCCGCGTTGGTTTAAAATAGTTGGGCACTCATTGGTACTTTACACCCACTTCGGGAGCTTCTTTTTCACTCAGTGGCACTTTTCGTTAGCATTAGCGGATATCAACTGTCGCAACTACAGTAACTACTACTGAAACTAAACACTACCTGTGCAGTTAGTAAGTCTGGTTAGTAAAAAATTTACAAAATATAAAGCTGACACAGTGTGAGAAGCCAGTAAGCTTATTTTTATTTTACAGAATGCCCATACAAAACATTAGCGGCCTTAATTATAAAAATCAGTCAAACGATAAATTCCCATCCTTTACCAATGGGTAAAGATAAGCAGTGACAGGATAAATTGTAAGTAGTATTTTAATTTAAATAAGTTTAAGTAAGCTTTGTAAGCATATGGGTCAGTAACGTCTTCAGAAAAATCGTATAGTCCAAAAGTAACATTAGAAATTGAGATACAGTTTTTTACGTTACTTTTTTTACTTTCGCGACACAGTAATGATGACTCCTGCGGATATCATCGTTTTTCATATTTGTTTTTATACATCGGTTTGTGTTCCAAATAAACATATTTTGATTTGATTTGAGTTTTAGATGGAATTATTTTATCCCTGCTGGCTTTATTACGAATGTAAGAGTTAGATACAATACCGGTTTAATTTTAACCCACATATTTAACCAACAACAGCTGTGAGTGAATTAAAGCCTATCCCATGTTATAATATTAACTGGGTTCTTTACAGTGTTTTTCTTCATCGACAAGAGTATTAGCATTAGTGCATGTACATTTTTCAAATACAAAAATCCTCTGGTGCACGATCAGATACGAGGCTACTGTTTAAGGAGAAAGTGGGGTCACCAGCTCTGGTGGCCACAAATGGTGATCCCAGCTGAGAGCCTTTGGGATCCCGATTTAGGTCCCTCTATTACTTTCCATGGGTGCACAAAAGGTGACTAAGGGAACACATCAGGAGAAAGACAACAGCATCTTTCAAGGTTAAGCACTGACATGTGGTAAGCGATCCGCCTGCCAAGCGTGAGCGTGAATAGCCAACCCTCCCCAAATTTGCGGGAGACTTATGTCCAGCAGTGGACTTATTTAGGCTGATGACGTGACGAGGCGGAGTCATTCCCTCTAGGGCACCGGTGCTGTCACGTAGCTACTATGGTGTGGTTCTCTCACAACTAGAAAAATACATAATTTAAATTGTGTGCCATGCCATGCCCGAATTCCACTCAAAGCTTTCACATTCCAGAATTCATATGTTATGCATTTGTCAGTATAAAATCTCATTAAGTAAATACCTGGAAATTCGCTTTACAAGGTAGAGTACTGCAATGAGCTCATTACTATAAAAACCGAGTATGTCATACTGCCGAGTGTGTACCTTGACATTATTATGACTACTGACTTCATTTTACAAAAGAACCCTATTGCTCGTTGTATAAATAAATTGTTTATAGCAGGGTTGATTTACGTGTTTATGTTACTAAAGAGTCTTTTTTTATGAATAAAGCTGATGGTCCTTCTAAAGTTACCTAAACCTATACCAATTGGGTTACAGAAAAGAGCACGTTAGCCGAAGATGTGCTATTTGCGGCGTGCACTGTATGCATCACTCCTACTACTGTTTTTGGGGTTTCGATATAATAGGCAGTTGCCATTACTGCACTTGTGGTCTAGTGCCGTCTAGCCCGCGAGTCTGGTCTCGTCTAGTAAGAGAGTCAGTGCTGATTTAGAGCAAGGTCGTAGGTTTGAATCCGGTCGAAAAATGTATCGTGTACCTTTGGAGTTTTCTGTTCGTTAATGTATTTGCGCAATGCTATTGGTTTAAAATGGTTGAGGAAACCCGTGGCTTACTCAGCTCTCGCGTATTTACCATGTATTTTCTGTAGGGCCGACTAAGCTGTGAGGATAGTATAGGAGCTGGACAAGTCTATTCCATCCTAAAACCTTATCCCAGGTAGTACAGCGTCCTGTAAACAAGGGCATGAGTGAAAAGTTGTCCCTGATACCTGTATAAAACAACTTCAAAAGATGCAAAGACCTGTTTACTTTACTGCTGTACCTACTCGGCAATTTGTGGAACTCATAAGCCGTTAAATAGATACAAAAAACAATGATCCATTTAAACTTATACAAGTGAAAGCGTGACTAAGGGCTTGAAATTAAATTTGGCATAGAAATAGCTTGCATTCTTGACGGACAAAGGCTATTTTTTTATGTTGGATTAGTATAACAGCTTCTCATTAACATTCAAAAACTACAGCGTCATTACTTGCCATTACAATTCGTCAAAATATTTTTTGGACGATTCTAGTTTTGTTTCGATAACAGTGTTTAACACGTCCATAGCCCGAGAGAGTCCACACGTATATTTTTATTATTATCAAATCTTTAATCCAAAGAGGAAATTATTAGAAGTTATAAATTATAATAATAACAATAAAAAATTATAATAATATTTTTATATCCAAAAATACATCATTTTTGTCATTAATAGAACTTTTTTGAATCAGGAGGATATCTAATATCTTTGGTTAAAAAAAGAAACTATAAATTAATAAAGAGTCACATTTCACTAAGGTGAAATTTTCATTGCATTTATTTCACTCATTTTCATTTACAACAGTAGGAAATACAGTGTCGAATATCGTCAAACACTCTAAACCTATGTCTCCTTTTTAAGGATAATGTCGAACTAATTATGCAGCAGTAGAAGTAGCAACGATTATGAACTTCTGCAGACTGATATAATAATAATAATTTTGCTTTGTAAGTTATTATTTACTGCATGATTGCTATGATTTTTTGACTACCTATATTTTTTAAATGTTAAAAATATTTTTTCCTGATAGGACATTGCAGTGCCCAATAGGGTGCATGTACCTGACCTAAGCTATCCATAGAGCTAAGCTGTACATGTAAGCAATAAATAAAGGATTGAGTGTTTGTATGTATGTACGAGTAGTTTTGTTCGAGAATAACTTTCGAAAAAAAAACTTGTTGATCCGATCGACATAAGACTTATGTCACTCCTTCTTAAAACTCCTGAACATTCGTCAACTCGCTATGGTGGCTCCTTCACTGTATATGCGGTCAAATTGTGGAATGCACTACCCCATATTATACGCGCTAGTCAGTCTCTTGATATATTCAAGAATAATGCTAAAGAGCACTATCTGTCTCTTTGACCTTTATTATGTATTTAGGTATTTGTGTATTTTATAAGTAGTTTATTATAAGTTATTGTATTATAAGTAATTGTATTATATTAATAAGTATTTGTATTATTTATATTTTATATATTATATTATTATGCGGTTATATTTGTGATATATTTATATATGTAAATGTTTATTTCAGTTTATTCGATTCAGTTTTATTTTGGTTAAGTAACATTTAATTCTAATTTTAATTTAGTATGTACACGAACCTACCTCTATAGTCACCTCTCTCTAGCTCCAAAGGTTTGCTGTAAGAAAACTCTTGTCAGGGTTAAGCTCGCCTTTGTACATGTCCTCTATTTGTATTTTTCCTATGTAATTTTATGTGTGCAATAAAGAATTAAGAATTAAGACTTACTTTCTACAACATATAGAATGTTGTAGAAAAATTTACTGGTACGCTTATACATCAAATCAGGCAAGGATATGTTATGTTTAATGGAGATTTAAATATTTATTTAACTAACATTTAAAATGGGATGACAAATAAAAGAGATACAATAAAGATAGTAAAATTTGGTATACTGTGACATGAGCTATTTGTTAGAATTTCAATAACTTTGTACTTTTTCATATCTGGTTGAAAAGTTTGTTTACTTTTCGTTTATGTTTTCGTATTCGTTATTTTCAATGTAAAGAAATTAACACTAAGCCAACATAAACATCTCAAAATCTTACTTCAAAGAGTCATTATGATTTTGTATTATAATGACGAAACATGCTGTTTTACGACTTACACCAAATCATTACCCGTGAACAATTTTTGTTGGTAAAACTTAGTTTATGGTTTCACTGACTGAATTTACATAAAAAGTTGAGTATTTCATAGTAAAAATATAAGGAATAGCTTAGAATAACAGGCATGATTGTTTATAAAGTTGATTTAGCCTTTGTTAGGTTATCAATATTATATCGTCTTTGAGCCCGACAGACGCCTACGGCTCTACTCAGGTATCTTTCAGGTCTCTTCAGGCCATGCGTAAAGCATTTTCCCATAAACAAAAGTGCATAATATGCATTACATGTCATATTACGTAGAGGCGTATTAAAGAGAAAATTCCAGAAGATTAACCCCATAGAAATGTAGTCGCGCGTGTTCCAAGTAACTAAATAAACATTGGTAAACTACAGTTTACATGCATTTCTAAGTCGGTATTTAAACCACAACTGCCAGGGTAACGATAAATGTTACCGGTGGGTAATATTTTCAGGACTAAGAGGTTACGATGTGTACCACGGAGGAACATCGTCCTCGCGGACGAAGTCACGAGTTAAAAATAGAGCAACTAGGTCAACTAGGGGGAATCGGATAAAAATGAAAGATGCAAAACATTTGGGAGTACTGTAGTTTGGATAAATGTTTGTACGATGTACAAATATTTATTCCGGGTGTTCTGGGTTTTTTCTATGCATGATAAAAAATATCTCCGTAAGTAACGTATTGTATTAACTATATCGGTCATCTAGTACCCATAATACAAGCTCTGCTTAGCTTGGGGCTGCTGTGTGGATTGTCCACCATTATTATAAGTTTTAATGTAGGTATCAGAAATCTTAATAATATTAATATTTAAAAAGTACTTGGATACTTGGATTACTCTTATGGTATTACCACGGACAATATTAGTACCATGCAAGCAAAGCCCAAGGTAGGGCTAGTATGTAATACGTTCTTATATTTACTACCTGATATTTTTTTTTATTTTATTTCACATAATGTCTTTCATTTACATCAGCAATAATATAAGTAGGTTAGTGTTCAACAGGCTGATTAGTTGTAGGCTGTTGAATTGTAGGTTATATCCACATGGGTAGAGTTCGACGTTTGACTATATGAAATAGCTAAAATCAAGTTCAAGACTGGTATAACAATTATTGAGAGTTAAAAATCTGCTATGGCATTGGTCCTAGTACCCCATTTAAGTCGTTATCGATGTTGGTGTTATTCTTTTAGTTTGACATACTCGTTCCTGTGAATATGTTAGCATAGAGTTGCGGTAGATACGATACAGCGACATAATGGTGGCAAAGAAAGCTCCTGGTTTCCTCGGTAGCGGTAAGCGTTAGATAACATGGTTAAATAGTAGAAACAATAATTGTATATCCTGCCAGACACTTAAATGATAGAACACGATACTTGTTTGCTCTAAGTTTTCAATTTGGATTGAAAATAAGAATAGGCAATGTAATGTATGAAGGTATATGTTCGTTTTTGTCGTGTTATTTTGGTAGTTTTTTAACCAATAATCTCCTCGTTTTTAGTGTAAACTGTGAGATTAAAGTGAAATCCTGATTTGAGAAAAAATACATATATCCAGTTGTTCGTTGTTTTGAAAAACATAACTCTAATTTCTATCAAAGTATTTTTTTTTTGCTTCTATGCTCCTAGTGAAAATGTATCCCTTGGATTTGAATAAAAAACTATTCATTTATTCAAACTCAATCAACCCGACTTGATATTGGCAAAATTATCTGTCGAATGACAGACAGGTGCTATAGAGAAAACCTTACTTTAGCAACTTTAATGCTGAACAATTCACATAGCATCAACCAGTCCCAAGCTAAGCAGAGCTTTTGTTATGGGTACTAGATGACTGATATACTTAATACAATACATTACATACATAGATATTTTTATTATGCATAGAAAATGCCCAGAACACCCGGAATAAATATTTGCAGATGGTACAAACCTGTACCCCAAGGCAGAAATCGAACCCGCAACCTCCTGCGTCGCAGGCGATAAAAATAGGATGATAAACCTTTGAATATTAAAAGTATGTGAACTAGACTACTCAAAGTACAGATGAGCATACAGATTACCTAACAAGGTACACGTAAAGTGAGGTTTACAGTGCACTAAATTTAGATAGACTGTCTGAATTTAGAGCTTGCTGTTTACTTTGATGATTAGCTCGCTTATATTCAGTACCTATATAACATGGGTTTCGAGAGTATTGTACGTAATACTCCCATGCGCCTTCAAAACATCAAAGATTAGAGCTTACCTGAGCTACGGCAGTGCGAGCTTGATTATCTATATATATAAAAGAAAGTCGTGTTAGTTACTTCACTTATAACTCAAGAACGGCTGAACTGATTTAGCTGAAAATTGGCAGGGAGGTAGTTTAAAGCCAGGAGAAGGACATAAGATACTTTTTATCCCAAAAAATAACGGGAACGGGAAAAAACTGCCACGCGGGCGAAGCTGCGGGCGGCCGCTAGTTATTAATAAGAAAAAGTCTCAGTAAGGAGTAGGGGTATATTAGCTATGGACTTTACGTCTGAAATTATTTATTAAATAAATTAAATATTATAATAACTCGTAGCAGTGCCATAATAAATTGAGCCTTTTTTTTACTTGGGATTATTCTAGACGAGGGATTTTTATAGTTGTTTTAAGCTGTTTATTGATTTTTGATTTACTATTGAGCACCGGTGGTTTAGTGGAAGTAACCCTGCTTTCTGGTCCTAAGGTCGTAGGTTCAAATCCGGTCGTGCACCAATAGATTTTTCCGTTCGAAAAATGTATGTGCGCAATGCCAGTGCTCTCAAACGTTGAAGGAACACATCGTGAGGAAACCAGTTAGTATTTTAGCAGCGGTGATGGGCTAGCAACCTGCCACGTATGGAATACTAACTACTGCAAAATTACTACCTGACTACCCCCTAAGACATCCTCGAAGAATCTTGGGTAGGTACTTGGTACTAAGAGATCGAAGGAGATGTCTACTGTGCTTGGGGAATATAGCCGTGATGCTATTTCTATTTTTCTGTTTGCTTATTGATTAACTGAGTCACGTAAATTTTCGTTTTTATGCCTTTTCGAGATTAAAATATATGCTAATATCAAAATAATTTAATAGCAAATATTTTATTCAAAAATATAGTTTTTAGTATGTATAGGAAAAATTAGGGTTTAAAGAAGGAAAACCTATCTTAAGGGGTTTAAAGAGAAAACAAGCTGTTTCAACAAACGTAGTCAGGGCTTAGATAGGCAGAGAGTCAGCAGACATAAATATTAGTACATTTAAAAAAGAGTGTGTTTAAGAATGGGTTTATGTATGATTTTCAGTAAAGGCCACTTTTGAGGGTGAGTGAAACTATTATTTACTATAATTAAAAGTGCAACACTAGAATAGGTTTAAATACTCTGTAGCAGAAACTACGGTGATATGATAAAAATATATTAACTATGTAGCCCTACTCTCCTACAATGTCTAGAATGAACTATTAAAGCCTTTGGTGGGCCACTGTAAGCTTCCAACAGTCATGGACCAAAATCGAATGTTGTCTCGGACAGAGTGCGCGCGCAGTTCCCACCCCACACCGCGCCGCACCGCTACGAACGTCCATTGATGATCTTCTTAGTATCAATACATATAATTGATACTTTTTCTATGCGGAGCACTAAAACGTGCATGGCGGAATCGTTATTATCTAATTGATAGATTCAAACCAATCAACGTAAAGTAGTAGTTGATCCTTAGATATGTTAAAAATATTAGAGGATAGGATTTAGAAAACGGGGGCGCTGGCTGGCTACCGTAAAGTCCGCTAGATTTGGGCGTCGCTGCGTCTCGGCTTTCGGCGGTGGTCGGTGCGCGGTGACGGCAGGCGCGACTGTGCGCACACAGCCACGCACGCTTATATCGCGACCCAGTCTGCTCTAACATTTAGGCGAGCCGCCAGTGTCACTCTATTGCATATTTTACAGTCGTAGAATCCGACGTATTCTGCGCATTTAGTGATAATCTGGTTGATAAGTGCGTATGATGGTAGTGTTGGTTGCACGGTGCGATGCGGCGACGAGAGCGAGGTGGTGCTGACGGACGCGGCGCACGTCACGCGATCAGCCTCAGCCGGGCCCGCAGCTGGCCGTGTTTACACGCTCGTGCCGCGCCACGTCGCGCCGCGCCGTCGCACCGCGCCGCTCGCTCGCGCCTTGCCTGCATCGCATCCTTGGTGGCTCCGTGCAACCTACACCACCCCTCATTTACTATTCAACATTTTTATAAAGGGAACGTCAGAAGATAGAGGTATTTTAATGCTTATCAAAACCACCTCTCGCATAAGAGTACGGTCTTAGTGCACACTAATCACGAGCTCAGAACATACCTACGCATCGACACAGATTGTCATAGTTCATTCGAGTGATTTCACGACTCCGTAAATATGGGTGCTAAAGAGAGCGTGGAGGCTGCTAAATTTTCTGCGCAAAATTGGAACAATTTCGAGGTTCGTAATTACGTATAGAATTTGCACATGGAGTGTTTGTCCCTTACCTTCCTTGTGAATGTCTGTATGATGGCCACTTGTGTCTCATTTATAAATACCTGCCTAAATAAAATAATTTAACATTTTGCAAAACTTTAATTAATCCGTGCACTTTAAAATTATATGAAACAGTGATGTTTTGCATGTTTACGTTTGACTATAAAACTATCACAAGTCTTCATAAATAATAAATATTGTAATTTACTTCAAAAATATAAATCATAACTTCGTTTGTTTGAGAAGTGTCGAGCCGTGGTTTATAAGAATTAATCAGCTGTATATGTGTATGTTTGCTAGTATTTTTATTTCACCAAAGCTTTTCCAATCATTATTTTCTGCTATTACCTAGTTATACCTGAAAATTCCCATAAATTTTGTACGGTACAACCTTTGCACAAACGTATCTTTCATTATACACACGTATATATCAGAATCAAACACATAAATATAGTATTTCTAAGATGCGGAAGATAATATCTTATTACATCGGGTATTGCTAACGATAAATAAATACCTATTTAGTACTTTATAGTAATACGATCAATTACTTGATCCATATCCTTGCCTAGATACGTAATAAAGAAATGGGACGGAGAAAAGATAAACTCAATTTTAACTAACGTTAAGCACGGCAAGAGTAAGGTTTTATAAAACTCAGAAGCTACATTTATTTTAACTTTTAAGATAGTTGGGAAATAATAATAATAATAATATTTTGAATATTATATCTTATGGATTATTTTATTCGATCACACTTATCTTATCTTTTATCAGCTAGTTTGTGGTAGCTACTTCAGTTTACGGCAGTAGTGTCTTTTTGATTTTTTTTTAAACCGTAGACCAGAAATAAGTCAATAAATAACGTATTTAAGCTAAAATATTTATTTTTATCAATTGATTATAAATAATTTAGGTAATGTTATTGTTTTACTCTTGTTTTTGACTAAAAGAGTAAAGTGCGATAACTCTAGAACACAGCTAATATACCTACCTATATTCTTTACCTATACCTATATCTATATTTATATAGCTTTCATCAAACGAGCTCAAGGCATTATAAAATATATGAGAAGCCAAACTTTGACCCACATTCAGCTAAACTAATCTAGCATGATTGAAGGCGCTGCCAACCGACGGGATCGAAATGCGGCGCTAGAATTTTAATTGCTATTTGATAAGATAGACTTCGGTTCGGATACCTTCTCAATACTTTGCCTATTTACAGCCATAGTTATAAAATACCAATGACGTTAAACGTCACTTTTATAACCTTACCTAAGTTGCACCTTGCTGGTTTAAATGGTTTGACAAACTTGGTAATTCGAATAACTGTTTAAAATTATTCGGAAAACTCCCTTTTAAAATCGCCGTGGCCACTGCTATCCTAAACATATATGTACTACTGTTTTTTTGAATACAAGCCTGAACCTTGCTTTAATGGAAACCTAATTACTCGATTTACACTAGTATAATACAAAATCAAATAAAACAATATTTCGGAAAATTTGCATTTGTAGCTTCTAGTACTGCTTGAAAATTTTATGTATGATGCATTTTCAGCAATCACACTGAGTTAGAATCTTACCCTTTTAAATATCTACTACACTATCATTAAAAAACTATAAAATTTTTAACCGTTACTTTGAGATAGATGAATTTTTTAGTAGTTAGTAAACGCTATAACAATTATTTTAAATTATGTAAGGAAGATATAATCACAACATATATAGTACATATTATTATTTCTCGTATGTTTATTATAACTGTATTTTTTGTAGCTAACCTACACTAGAAAAAAGAAATGTGTGTAATAGTGTCTATGCACAGACCATGCGTGTTAATTGACATTTAGGTTGAACCTAAGGTGCGCCAAAATAGGAAAGACTTGATAGTGAGTCATGACTACAAAACCATGATTTTTAAGCAAGAACACTGTCGTAGTGTCTTACGGAATTGAGATAGATATACAAAAAGTTGTTCGTATGTAAATTCAATTAAATAACTCTAGCCAGTAAGTTAAAAACGTTGCTATTTCTATTAAGTTCACTGTAGTGTCTTTCGATAAATGTTTTGAAAGTATAATACAATGAATTCTCATTGTCTCAATTCTCACAATAAATCACTTCAGATCACTTGTATAATATGATATTCACAATGCTAACTCATTTATCTGAACTTACGGTAATAACTCAGACACGTTATTAAACTTACTCACCGTGTAGTTTTTGTAGTTATTTGTTTGTATTTATGTTATTACATATCCAGGCTTTTCGACTTTTGCAACTGCATGCATTTTCAAAGCACTGTCAATCATTTTCATAATTTTCAAAATTTCATATTTAATATCGAAATAAAAGCTTTGATAAACTTTGTTATTTCCTTTAAACAATGATATGCATAAAATGATCGTAATTATCTTTGCTGGATTCATAACAGGTTGAGTATAGTGTGTGTATGGGTTGCAGCATGCGGTGGTAAAACAGCAGTACCGACACGGCACCCAGCGGTCGCAGAGTCTCAACCGCGGACACTCTCTGACACGCACCGATGGCACCTGGTGACATCACGGGACCGCGGGTGAGTTTATATTTTGCTCATGTTCTTAAATGATAACCACAAACCTGAAGCAGTATAATACAAAACGTCGACATTGTATTTTAGTACTAGTAGAACTCTTAGTGAAGGTTTACTACGTACTACCACTATGCTTATTTCTGCTGCCAAGAAACGTTGCTGTGTTCCGGTCTAAAAGGGTGTGAATACCGATATATTTACAGGTTCATGAGGTACCTACTCACTAACAATTATGTAAGTAACATCTACTTGATCAAGAAGCTAATTAAATAAAATCTGAAAACTGTGAAGATGCGGTAAGTCGGTTGATGAAGACGGTTTAATACTGTTCATCTTGGAAGTTCATTGGAAAAGCCTACATTCAGCACTTCTATAGACTGATCATAATGATGAGGATATTATATGATGGAATAGTTCCATCATCATTCATCTATAATATCGCTATCAGAAGAAAATACTGCACTCAGAATGAAGTAAAGGAACGCGGTAAACATAATTACGTTTACGTTTACATATTTAGGTTCAGGCTTAAGTATGCCTTATTTTCTGCGTGCATTGCGCTTTAGGTATACCTTAATTCCTAGTAAAATGTTATATAAAAATGTATTCTTCATTTTATTGATTAAACGCGTGTGATATAGGAGTATACATGTTTCAATGTCATTAGTAATAGTAAGACTGAGATTATTAGCAAAGGGTCGCAAAGGGTCTTCGAAGGGCAGTTAGAAGGGTGTGGGTACCGGGAAAATCACAGGCATTTGAGGTAAAGCCCCTATATGCTTCAAATCACTAGACAGTACAGCATAAGGCACGTTACTAATGTGCGCCACCTAAGAGGTGGGTCATTTATTGATACACTCAGCAAAGTGGTACAAAAAAAATATAAAACCTGTATTTAAACTAACTAACCCCCACAACACAGGTTTTTTACCTAGGGTGCAGGTTAGAGCGCAACCACATCATTTCACGTGTGATATTAAATCCTTTAGTTTAGAAAACATCTGTTCTAGAATGACTACTTAATGTATGTCACATGTGTCCTACTTTATAAGTTCTTATATGATTAAATAAATAAATAAAAACTTTCTTAGAAAAAAATACTGAGAGAGCAGCATCGATCGTACAAGCTTTTATCTGTTGTATATTTATATTTAAATTCAAAGAAAAAAGAAGAAAAGAATACTTGTGATTCTTGTTTCTATGAAAATCATTCCAAACACAACTTTTTCATATCTACAAGCATTTATGAATCATTACATTTTTATAATAAATTGACTGATACGTTTACATCATCTATGGACAAACGCTTTATCATATTTTCATTAATTACTCTTATGTACGAGATAGGATATATTATTAAAATAAACAATTAATAAATTAAGTAATTTATAATAAAACTAGCGAAACGTGTGTACTTTAACCCCTACTGTACACGTTCGAGTTTTGAATTTCGGGAATTCCTTTCTTACGTCTACGTACCAAAACGAAAACTGAAAATTTACAGTCTGTGGCCAGTTATATATGGTATAGATAATATAAATCGCTCGACAGATTAACATTTGACTCATGATCATTTAATTTCATTTGTGCATGAAACACAATAAAGGGAGTGCGTGCACATTACAGGTGCTGAAATTACAGGCACATGAGGTTTAACACCTGTATGCCTCAGGTTGATGGACGCTGAGTAGTGCATCGTAGGGCACGTTCCTAACAAGCGCGACTTACGAGGCATTACTTGTGTGATGATGGTAACCACTTAACATCAGGTGGGCCATCAGCTTGTTCCATCAGCAAGTTGTATAAAAAAAAATAACATTGTGATTTCATTACAGGCGGCATAGTGCAGTGCGCCGATTGCGGCTCGCGCACGATGGGCAATAAGCTATCGTGCTCTTGCGCACCCATCCTCCGCAAGGCGTATCGCTATGAAGACAGCCCGTGGCAGAACTCGCGCCGACGTGATGGCCATTTACTAAGGTAAATATTACAAGAGCACATGCGACCGAGATGCAAACTGAAAAATATGACCATTTTTATATTGACCACATTATACAACTACCAACCCAATAACTTACTTATTTCTTTTTTTATTATTTGGAGAATTTGTTTAAGTATAGGTATATTTTAGTGGATAGCTATTTTTATTTGTTTGAATAGGTAAGGGCTATCTATGAGTCTTTATGTTCGAGAATTCAACACTGGCTTCAGCAGAAAATCAGCGCTGAAACATGGCAACATGCTGAGCTGAGGCTGTTTCACCACCATATCAACTCTAATTTAATTTATTCTTGGTTTATTTTTATTTGATGTATTTGTTCTATTTTGTGTATTGCTTTATTCTATATTGCGGTGGTTTGAATAAATCTTTTATCTATCTCTATCTATTTTTCAGTAAGTTAGAAAATTTATTGTGTCTTTATTATACACCACAAAGAACCCAAAAAATATCAACACATAACTTCAATAGTTTTGTGAACTACAATGAGCGGTTTTATCGCTGGAAGCAATTTTTCCAGACAACTTTAGGATATGACAAGAACTCCAATGTACTTTACATAACTTTAGGAGTAAGTTAATAGTAGGGCTCCTTGTAAAGTGGTAGTCTAGAGAAATATATCACCATGTCTATTTCTGCGTCACCAAGCAGCTTTGCCGTGTTTCGTTTTGAAAGGTGTAGGTGCGGTGAAATTAATGGCACATAAAGCTGTATGTCTCATGCACCTGGTTGATGGACGCAGGACAGTGCAGTGCAGGCACGTACCTAACGTTCGTGACCAACAAGGCAATGCTGTGTTAAAGGTGATGGTTACCGTTTAACATCAGGCGTTTAATCTGCTTGTTTCATCAGCAAGTTAAATAAAAAAGTGGTATAAACGTTTTAAGCCTCTTAGATGTGAGTTTTAAAGGTGAAAATATGCATGCGACTATCGAATGCAAAAATTTCTCGACGATCTTGCACGTACGAGATGTTTACACGAGGCAAGTTTTTTACATTCTTTCTATAATCGCATCTTTGAAGAGAGACTATTTTTATCTTAACGGCGTCTTAGGTTGTGAATCTTTGTTAGTTAGATGGTAAGTATTGCAACAGTTTGTTATATTAAAAAGACTTTGAGTTTACATTGGATGGTAGCTTGTTTATGTGTAACCGTTACACATACGAAAACATCGTTAAAAGTTTAGTTGCATCGCATTTAACTTTACAGCGTACTGGTAAATTTAGATCAAGTCACTTCGGTACACCTGATAATGGATATCACACTTATATAACCAGCACTAAGTCGACTTATTAAATCATGTGTTCTAGATTTCAGTTGCCTTTTCAATAAATGAACATTTGTGGGGCTTGAATAAAGTATTTTATATTGTTTTCCCTCAAGTTCATAACTTTTGAGATAATATAAAAATCTTTTAGATTTCCTTAAGTGCAGGTAAGCACTATAAAAACTAATAAATTATGAAATTAAGCATAATAAAAATAAGCAGGAATTCGTCGATTCAACTGAATGCAGTTTTGGTTATCGGGCAGGCTTTGATAATAGTATATCGTCAATACTGTAGATGGTGCTGCACAGTCGCTTAGTACCGTATTAAAACTTCACAAGGGTTATTTTCAACGGGTTCGATCGAACTCAAGGTAGTCGCGGTATCAAGTGAGGGTCGTGCGGTCATATCCCGATCGAAGGCATCACTTTAGGTATAAAATAAAAAAAATCCTTAAGTGCAAGTAAGCACTATAAAACTAATAAATTTGAATAAAGTAGGCACTAAAGTCTGCTGGTTTACTTTTGAAAAGAGCAGCAGCACAGCGTAGCATTACAGGCAGCGACAACTTGATTATGGAATATGGGTTACCGGGGCCTGAGGTTGGCCTGATGTTTTGAGGTGTAACTCAAAACGTCAATACAAAATTTCGTTTATCGTTTGCAAGAATAGACCTGCTGAATTGAATGTTTAAGCACACATATACAACCTTATTAACGTTTAGTGTAAAGTACATAATAATATTGTATGTACTGCAAGAGTTATGTAATAGCAAAGATAAAAAAATGTTGTGGGTTATAACTCAGAAACTCATTGGCTCTTAAAAAGTTATACATACCTAATTTAACAACAACAAGCTTACACGAAATCGTGTTCGGTTGATTTCAGGTTTGTCTGGAAAACCGATGTCAATGCTAATGAACTCGCTTTCGTTTTTGGATACTTTACTTGTTATGAAATACCTAAATATCTATTACAGCAAATTTGAGAACTGCTTCTAGGTGTTCTTAGGGGTTCAACGGTATATTATTATTAGGGGTTATATTGAGTGGAGTTTATCCGCAACCTCCTGTGTCGCAGGCGGACATTTGTCTGCCGCGCCACATCGGTCTACATAACTACATCGTCGGTTTGGCACATAATCACATTTTGCAGGAGATCGTATTAAAATATCAGTAGTAAAATATATTTTTATCACAGTTTCTCACTAAGTCAAAGTTTCTGCTTATCCTTCCAATAAGTAGCACACAAAAGGAGATTAACGTTCAGTTAGCAGCTCCCATTTAATACTGCCGATTGCGAGTTGGCAACCTCCCAGGACATAATGAAGGAATATACTGCAGTTAGAGATTGCATTTGTGTGTGATAAGTTGAAAATTTCGAAGAATATCAATGTTTACAGTTGTAATAGTTCTACATTCATAATATTTTTTTGCAATTATTATGTTGGTTGTGATTGTGATAGCCCGGCTTTAAAGAGTTTAAAGGTTGTAAGAGGCAATAAAGGAAACGACCAGCCGGGCTAAGATGTGCAACGCGAGATATGTCGCGCTTGACACGAGATACTTTTTCTATTGATGGACATTTTAGATATTATAGATAAAAGACCCACAGATAAGCTAAACATAAGCATTAAGTCTTCATTTGACAGAGCGAGGTAGATTTTTGGCACTGCCACTGCACAGGAAGATATAAAGAGATATCTCTGTTTTGCACGAGATAACGAGTAGACAAAATTTTGTCGCGTTGCACATCTTAGCCGGGTTAGAGATGGGCAAAGGCATCTCCTACTGAGGTCACCAACCCGCCTGCCAAGAGTGGTAACTACAGCAAACCTCCCAAATTATAATGGAGCCCAACGGTAGACTAACTTAGGCTGTTGTCGAGATTATGCTACATGTTCAGGATTTAGTTTTATAGTAGTCGTTTAGCCATGACAAAAGTCTTAGGGTGAACGAGTCAGCAATAACGGTTCCATGGTGGAAGTGGTTTCATAGTGCATTGCTCATATGGGTTTTTACTATAGTTCTTAACAACACTGTACAGCCGTAATACTAATTTTTTACCGTGTTTTAAGATTCCGTACCAAAAGGGTAAAACGGGACCGTACTTTGGGTGCACCCAAAAACATCACCCTCGTTCTGGGCAGTCAGGTCAAATAAGCTCTACATTACATACTTTTTACTGTTAAACTAATTCAAAATGATCTTTGTGATCGCATCATGCTTCTAAACCTTCTACACATGTTTAATTATGTAAGAGGTCAAACAAATATCTTTAGAGAATACATACGTGGACTAGTATTTTTTTTGAGAAAAAGTGACAAAATAAGGTTGCCAATATGATTTTCAAAACTCAAGGACGTTGCTATATGTTGCATTGCACTGAATCTAACATGTGAGAATACGAGTACCTATTCAATATATATATTTATTAACAGACTATGGGCGGAGGTGTTTCACGTATCCGCCAGCAGCACCGGCATCGTGAAATGGCAGCAAGTGTCTGAAGATCTAGTTCCCGTGAACATCACCTGCATCCAAGACTCACCCGAGTGTGTGTTCCACATCACCGCCTACAACTCGCAAGTTGACAAGATACTCGATGTGAGGCTCATTCAACCAGGTAAATGAAGTTTTAACTATGTATGCTGCTGATTCAACTAAGAAAGTTTATGTGATAGGCTAAGCTGAATATCGGCGACCCAATTTCTGGTACAACCCGTTTAAGCTTCGGTCACACGTTGCTTTTTTTAGCAGCTAGACGAGGCAGCAAATTTTTTCACGGCTATTTTTCTTCACAGTTAGGGAATAAAAACAGCAAAATCTTCTCAATGACTGCGGCTGCAGTGAGTAGGTTGTCTCGCAGTTGTTCATCAGCAGCGCTTTAGGGACAAGATTACGTTTGAAAGCCGCTGCGTGTTAATTATATGATCGTCATCAGCCTAAGCTTAAATAAGTTTACTACTGGACATAGTCCTTCCCGATATTTGGGGGGTTTGCCATTGTCGTCACGTTTGGCAGGCGGATTGGTAACCGCAGTGGTGTTAAGTACTCAGGATATGCTGCTGCCCATCTCTGATGCGTTCCCTTAGTCGCCTTTCGTAATAGGCGACTAAGAGAACTAATTCATGGGAAGTGATGGAGAAATCCTATTCTAAGCCGGGTCCACCATGCCCACGGCACGGTACTTCGAGCAAAGCTACAAACGTAAGATATCTTGTTATAAATTTATACTCTTGCTAGATTAGCGGTTGAAATTCCTAAAATACTTTGGTATACTAAATATTTAACGTGGTCTAGCGACGAGAAGACGCCGACGTTTACATGTATGTAGTGACGTATTTTACCCACGAAATATGAGTATGAGCTATTCCCTAGACATGCCAGTACACAGTAACCTAGTTTTAAATTCATACGTCAGTACGAGTAATTGGCCGGATTTCAGGATGTAGCTACCTCATACATAATGGAGATTTACAGAAAAATAGGTTGAATCTATTATGGAACACAGTGCAATTTTTATTTACTTCTTCGCTCTGATAGAACCTGCAACTATACTTTATTAAAATAAAAGTTTTTATCTATAGATTAATCATTAATAGGTATAAATAAAATCTTGGTTGATAATAAAAATTGTATAAATAGGTGGACAAGAACTAATTCAACGCAAAATTATTTATATCCCGAAAATGATGTGTAATAGCAAATGTGCGCAATGCCAGTGCTCCAAACGATGAAAGAAAACATCGTCAGGCCATGTCTGGGGATTAAAATTGTGAGGCTGTTCTATTTCTGATGTTTTGTTTTTACTTTACAGGCACACGTATAGGCCAAGCTTCAGAATGCTTCATTTACTGGAAGGACCCGATGACCAACGACACGTGGGGGCTCAACTTCACCTCGCCCATTGATGCCAAGCAATTTAGGGAGTGCTGTGTAAGTTACAATGTCTTGGTACGAATGCATTAAGTACATTTTTTTTTTCATTGATCCATGATTTCTTTATTGATATCACAGCGGACAGCCGTCACAGCTCAGTTCATAGTAGCTCTGCTTTTTGTGCTGTAGGTCGTGGGTTCGATCCCCACTGAAGATAAACATTTGTGCGCTAAACATAGATGTCTGTTCTCTGTCTGGGTGTTACATTGTGTGTTAAGCATGTATTTACAAAAAAAAAGTATATAAGAGTTCTATCAGTCATCTTGTTCCCAAAGTATAAGCTATGCTTAGTTTGAGGCTAGATGGTGTTGTGTAAAAATGTCCACAAGTAAATTTATTTATATGATAGCCGTAGTAAAGCAAACATGAAAAGATACTATAGTTTATAGTTTATTAGCAAAACATGCGGAACTTTGACCGTGTCAAGGCATTTACATGCAAGCTTCAACCCCCGCTGTACCCATTAAGGGGGTTGAATTTCAAGAAATCCATTATTAGTACACCTCTATGCATAACTATAAAAATAGCCTGAAATTTTCAAATCTCTATAATCCGTGAATTAGGTTCTGCGTTGTTTTAAATGTCATTCAATCAGGGTAAAATTCTTTAATTGGTAAAATTTGAAGAACAAGGTGGAAAATTGCTTTACCACTTTTGGCAATCGCTAAACCCCAGTGCATAACCTATTTCGACTGTTGAGTGAAATCCAAAATAGGCACTTACCTCAGAATATTAATACTTCATTTAAATTATCTATTAGTCTACGTCATAAGGTTATATGAGTATACTTTTAATAATCGCGCCACCCAAAATCATTCATCATTCATTTTGTGATTTTAGTCACCATCATTCAAATTCTCACGTAAGGCTTCGTCGAGCTACAGCCTCAAGCTGGAGCCACCGGGTACGGGGAACAAACAGAAGTTCAAGGCCAAGAGGAAACCACTCTCCACTCCAGCTAGTCCCAATCGCTCAAGGTAAACATAATGTGCTAAATACCTTCTAGCTAGTCGACTATAGTTCAATTAGTTTTTTTAATCATAAACTGATCTAACGAAACGACTGAAACTTATGAAGACTGAAAACGTCCTCTGCGCGTCCTCAGCGCAGAGGACGTTTTCAGTCTTCATAAGTTTATTGATGAATATATGTCTTTGCCAAATTTGATATAAAATATCCCAAATCGCAGTCAAAATCAATCGAGATTATGTGATGATCGGTCAGTCTCAAGTGTTTTTTGAGAGAAAAGTAGACATTTTAAATTTTCTCTAACAAAAAAGTTACAAAATCAAAAGTTACAGTAAGTGCCGATACAGGTAGCGAACCATAAGAACGAAAAACATGGTAGCCGAATAAATTACTATAAGTATAGTGTAAGCTCTAAGTACACTATAAGTATCTATATCTATAGGTTTTTATTTAAAGTTAAGTAAAAAAAGAAAGAAAAAAAGGAATTCATTATTATTAAAAAAGTGAATGCCTCTGCAGCCAAGCTTAAAAATCACACCTTTTTTATTTTACAGTTTGACGTATGGGCGGGATGCGCAATGCACGTGCATGACACAAGAACAATTTGCTAGATTGAGAGCTAATCAGGACCCACGATATCGTAAGTATAATTTTAAAGATTAATCGATTTAAACTTTTGTTGTTTAAATAAAGCAATCGAACAGACTTCATCTTTTGGACTACTAGGCAGAGTCTAAGCAATTTTACTGCTTCAAAATGCTTATTTCACAATTATGAACAAAAACAGCAAACGATATAGCGGACGGAAATGGCAAGAAAACCCTATTCTAAGAATATGGACTAAAGTACCCTACTCCAAAAGAGAGGAGGTTGTCTTTCGGCGTTTATTTGTTTTATTCACTTTTAACATGTCAAGTTTGGACATGTGTCAAAGTCACGTCTATGGTCAATGTATCGATTCTAATCGATGGTAAACAGTCAAATATTTTTAAAATAAATAATACACAAGTTGAACAAAATACTAGCACGCTAATAATAATCGTTTTACAAGGTACTTACCAAACAAAATATAATTATTCTTTAGTTTTAGTTTAGGCTAGTGAGATTTTAGTTGTACTAAAATAACTCACAGTTTGGTTTCACATTTAAAAACAACAAGAGTGCTTCAGTATAAACTTAAACACAAAACCCTCGTTTTGTAAATTTTAAATATTTCGCGCACGGATTTGTAATACTGACATCACTGACAAATTGAACCACTGACGTTTTAAATTTCAAGAAACTTAAAACCTAAACTCTTTCCATTCATAAAGTTTCAATTGGTTATTAAAAAAAAATATTATACTAAGGTTCATCCACGTTACCTCGAACAACGACGCGAGCTATCGAGACGGATGCCGCTGCAGCCGCTGGCACCACCACTCGTTCGGAGAAGGTAGCTGCTGCCACCTCTTCAACATCACTCTACGACAACGTCACTAGCTCTCAACCTGCACACCAGCCACCGCCTAAACGTATGTATCCAACAAAAAGGAAGCAATAGTCAAGAGATACTGTTAGTTGATTTAAGTATAGGTAAATACACATGAATTGATTATTTATAAGTAAATAATTAGAATGTATAAGAACCAAGGTTATACACCTCTCAGAACCATCAAGTTGATACTGGCTATATAGCGCGTAGAATTGACAATGGGGAAAAAACTACTACGGGAATAAAAGGCAACCCTAAACGGAATACAAAGCGTTATAACACCTCCCATCCGATGTACTTGTAAATATCTTAGGAAGTGCAAGTTTCTTGCCTGTTCATTTAGGCTTGATCACGAAGATCTGGCGCTTTGATTCACATAGCTGACGTTTTAAGATGATCCTCAGATATTACTGAAATAGTACTTTTTTACTTTAAATTTTAACTTGAGTACATAGAGAAAGCTTAAAAGCTCCATTTCTTGAAACATAAGCTGTATACATGTAGGTAGGCATTAAAAAGCAGTGATGAATTATTTTATTATATTTTTGTATTTTCAGCGGCAGCTCGTCAAACTGACACTCAACCACCGACTAGACCTCCAAAATCTCAGGAGACTTCTACTATGACTACAAATACTTCCACTGCACCTAAGACTGTCACCGCTTCTGTTGGAACTCACATTCCTGGTGTAAGTTTTATAAATGTATATATTGATGTCCTGGCTATATTTATCTTCGCCGTGGTGAGCCTGGCTTAGAATAAGTCTCCTTCATTATCTGTCATGGATGTTGTAATAGGTGGCTAAGTGCATGTATCAGGGATGGGCAGCAGCATCCCCTGAGTACTAAACATCGGCACTGCGGTCACTAATCTGATTGCCAAGCGTGGTGAATATGGCAAACCAAATATGGGTGAGGACTCTGTTCAGCAGTGGACTTATTTAGGCTGATGACGATAACGAATTATAACTTAACAGATATCACTTACTTTTCACCAATATCAAAGAAGTAGTAGTAGTTTCAGAGTAGTAGCTTGTGAAAATATGAATTCGTCTGGGGATGTACTACCACCGTACTTATTTCTGCCACCAAGCCTGTATATTTTCATAATTAATTAAAAAGCAAACAGCAAAAAACTTTCGTACAATATATAATTGAAATCTATTTCAGAGTAACGAAGAGTCTCAAACCACTGGCACTGGCTCAGCGAGCCAGCATAGCCAGGACTTGAAGTCAGAAGGAGTGCAGGCGGGTGGAACTTTGACCTCTTCCAAATCATCATCTACTTCAACCAGGCCTGGGAAGGAGCATTTGCAGCATGGCAAAAGTGTTGACTACGGTGACGGAAATGATTCGGTAAGAATGAGTCTTCTTGCAAAGGCTAAGCGATTCGTCTTTTTTGATAATAAAATTTCGTAACTTTGATGATCTATTTGGTTTATCCGAAAGAATGAAGTAAAATTCCACAATTTTAAGGAGCCGAAATTGTGATTAGTCATTCATAAATAATGGCCTGGATACATTAATCTAGAATCCATAGATAAAATTGTGGAGAGAGTTTCGGGCTTATTTAATCTTACCCACAAGCCATTTCTGTCTAAACACCAGACTCAAAATCCATTTTTGAGTCTGGTGTTGATACTTTTTTGTGCCAAGAAAACATAGAAATGTTTTGTGCCAGTTCACCTCAAAAAGTTCGGCTTTTGTGAAGTTTCTCGACATGTTGATCCAACTGGTGAATAACATTGGGATGATCTACTTGGTTGTAGCCTTGATTCTACTGATTGAACTATTCCTAGTTCAATTATCACTACATTATTTTTGATGTGTTTTTTAAATATCTCTGTACCAATTATATATTTGGTTGTATTTTCAGGGCCGTGAGTCAGAGCGGCACACCACTCACCACCACAACGTAATCAACAACAACACATCAGGTTCTCGTCGTACAAAGTCGAAAAGCACGGAGGATATGAATATGGGTAAGTTACTAAACTGAATTTCGTTTTAAAATGCATGAAAATTATTTGGAGCTTAAACAAGAAAAATATTTTTATGAAAGGTCGTGTAGCAGTACCTAACTACAGCAACAAACATTATTTGACAAATATACATAATTCACCTCAAATTTACTGCACTAACGTATACAAAATAAAATCTTCCTTATTTGCCTGCTATATCGATATTTCTAGTTCTTTAGACGTGAAAAATGAATATGAAGATCAAGAAAAATTAAATGGAAAGGTCTGAAAGGTGGTTTTGAGTTAGAGAACATTGATCCATAAGATGACGAACTACAATGAAAAGAGTTGAAAAGAAGACATAGTTTATCAAACAGCCCGCTTAATGTAACGTGTAAACAGAAAGATGATGACTTATACATATTTCAAAAACAACTTTACTTTCATTAGATTCGAGCACACTGAAACGCATGCTAAAGCCTATGCCATCGACGGAGAGTCCCGTGACTTCACCAGAGATGGGCCGTCGAAGGTACGGTGGTACTGCCCCGTGTCCACCGTCTTGCGGCGCTCACGGACGACATCCACAACACATGCCGCCCCAACACGGACATTACTCCCACGTCGTCAACAATAACAGCAGTCGACAGAGCTCACAGCGGTAAGCAACCCTTTCAAAAATCCCTTTAGAATCTGTATGCACATTAAGCATACTTTGACCCCGTCATTAACAGTCTGTTTTCTAAGCAAATTTACTAATGTGGTACCACTTATGTATTACTATGTATTACTTTTATGTACTTACTTAATACTTCTTAACTTTCACCTTAGTATCCGGACAAGAAATAGCCAAAATGCTATTAGAGTTCATAAACTATTTGTATTCATCCAAATTAGTTCTGTAATGAGCGTGATTGAGTCACAAACATCGAATCATTTGTCATTGATAAACGTTTTATGTATTATGCCTATAAATAAGTAAACAATTCGTAAAATAGTGATAACCACCAAAAAAACCTTCATTACAGACGTGGCGTTGGCGTTGGTGCAGCACCTAGTGGCTACCCTGGTCGTGGCTTGTATTTAGAGCTGGGAGGTGGAGAAAGAGACTTATCACCTCCGTCTGATAACGTCATGTTCGATAACCAGTGCTATGCGACCACTCCGTCGTCTTCCAACGGCAACTCTGACCAGGAACCGTGTCAGCGCCGAGACCCACGAGATTCGAGGGAGCCGAGAGACCCAAGGGACCCTAGAGACCCGAGGGATCCAAGGCAACACCACCACACGGTCAGTTCTAAAAACAAGCCCTGTAACTACGTCAGGTCAAAGCAGAAACTATGAGTATAGATTTTTTTTATATCTGAAAGACGGCTATCATTCTGTCATTGATAACTCCGTTATGGTTTCAAATACTAAGCCTCTCCCGTGATCGTTTTTGTACTTGGTTCGTTTCAAGGACTACAATTAGGAGGGTAGGCTGACTAGGAACCCCTATGCTCGTAGTTTTGCTATGTCCTGTCCGTTGACCTGTTTGGATTCACTATAAGCATGCTAATAAAACATAAAAAAACTTTTTTCGAATGCCCTTCGTGTAAAGTAGGGCTATTTTTTATCATTATAATGTGGATTATCCCTAAGTGGATATTAAAATATGGCAAGGTGTTGATGAGTGAAAAAATCTTCGTTCCATGTACCTAATTGCCTCACAGGTCATGCTCGTTAACGTGCCCTACGATGCACTACTCTGCGTCTATCAACCTGAGACATACAGATGTTAAGCCTCTTGTGTCTGTAATTATACCGGCTATAGTACTATCATAATCAATTATCAGCAAATTTATACTAATTAGGTACCTAATATTGTACACCCGAAATGGGTAGGCTGTGTAACTAGTTGGTTATACCTATGTACCTAGTTTTAAAATCTTTTGTACACGGTTTTACAATAAATGATGACTCTTAGGCTGAGGCTACATTAGGCCGCGACGCGACTTGCGACACATGAGCGATTGAAACAAATAAATTAATGCTCACGTATATGGCTACACTGTAGATGACATATTTTGCTTCAAAATCATTTCGCTCTTCCAGTCGCATCGCAAATCGCTGCCTAGTGTAGCCTCAGCCTTACTCTCTTACTCTAAACTTTTGTACCCTTGTCGTCAGAAGCCATGTCTATCGCGTCAAGCTTCCCAGTCGAGTGCCACCCCTGCCCCTGGCTCACCCACCTCCAGATTGTTGCTGGAATACGAGATGCATCTAAGGAACACCTTGGCTAAAGGAATGGACGCCGAAAGCTACAGTCTGCACACTTTTGAAGCTTTGCTCAGTCAAAGCATGGAGGATTTAGGTAATTTCATTAATTAATCAGTGTTTACCTACAATCTGAGAATAAATAATTAAAAATACAATTAAACTTGAAAAGGAGTTTAATCGTAACGCAGTCACGTAGCAAGAAGAGACGTATTCGGCGAATCACAATAAGTTGATGACCTTTTGGGTACTATATTTTTTTTTTAAATTCACACAGCATCATATAGCCCCAAGCTAAGTAAAACTTGTGTTATGGGTACTAGATGACTGATATTTTTATCATACATAGGAAATACCCAGAACACCCGGAATAAATATTCGCAGATCTTACAAACATTTATCCCAAGGCGGGAATCGAACCCGCATCCTCCTGTGTCGCAGGCGGACATTCGCACGCCGCGCCAAATCGGTCGTCAAAAATATTAGTAGAATTCGATCCTCACCAAAGGCAAACATTTTTATGATGAACACACAGGTCTGGGTGTTACGTATTATTCGTAGTACCTATGTATTTACAAAAAATATACAAATAATCTATCAGTTACCTGGTTCCCAGTTCCCATAGTATGGTGATTATAGCTTTGATGGTGTGGTGTGAAATGACAACAATATTTTTTCTATTGCTTACGTGTATTATTTTATTAGAGAATATAATACTATTACCTATTGCCAGTTTAACTTTTACCTTAACCAATTTATCTACGTTCTTTATCTACGTTTCCGTATGGTACGTTCCTTTATAACCACGTCAATAAACATTAGGCAAATCTTCCAATACGTATTGTTTAGACAGCTAGTGTATATTAAACATTAACCTATGTTTTATTTTTTACAGAGTACAATGACAATATGCCACCATCAAATCAACGAAGTCCTTACCCGCCACGAAGAAGTAAGTTAACAAATTATGCTTTCGTACATTTACTATAAGAGCAATTTTTTTAATTTATACATTATGTATGAGCTTTGAAAATTAATAGTTTTTTATGCTATTATTTCATGATTTAACACTGTAAAAGCACATTTTATGTACATTTTGCAGATACCTCTATTGTAGTTCAGAAAATTGAGAGTTGCTGATTCTACACTGAACACTTTTGTAATATTATTAATAATTATGTCCTTTTTTTTCTTTGAGGACCGACCCAAGAATCCATCCTACAGTCCTTGCGGCATTCTATTAAGGAAGCTGTGTTAAGAGATAGAGGTGAAGCTTCCACTTAATTTGTAATATCAGTGTTCATATCCTTGATGCCCATTTATGTTTTCTATAGTTGAATTTCGTTTATAAACAAAGTTGCTGAATGGTAATGCCGTTGTAGATCTTGCTTCTGTTTCTTTGTAAATAATACTAACTTACATTTTATTTTTTGTTTCATCGTTGTAGCATGATTTTATTTAACTTTAAAAATAAGTGTATTTAAAAAACCTGATTCCTGAAATTTTGGATTTCTAAATTGTTACATTAGTACCTGCAAAAATACCACCACAGAACTTTGTTAGTGTAACCAAGTCATGATTACATTAATATGACTAAATTATGATCTCCCATTTGTCAGAACTGGTATTGACAATAATATTATGATGTTATGCTATGTGCTTGGTATATATTTTTTCCCCTAATTTACTGTTTTGTCAAATAATACTAACAATCCTACACAATTTATGGTTTATGCAACTTATATTCCGCCAGTATGAATCTGGGCAAGTTTTTAAACTGCTCTTACATATGTTGCCTTATATGTATTTGCGATTGCTGATGGCATAAGCAGATGACCCATCTAACGTTAAGTGATTGCCATCATCTATTTGCCTTTATGCATAAACCAAATTAACTTTTTCAATTTCCTACCACCATTAAAACCGTTGTGACTTAAAAGTATTCTCAAAGCAATTTTTTAATAATCAATTATATTATGTAGGTACTAAACTACTAATTACTGTGAATAAGATTTACTTACTTACTTTACAACCAGATCACACAAAATAAAAAAAATGTTTCTGAGTTCTTTCTTCAAAATTAAACTAAGAAGCAAAACTAAAAAAAAACCATTCATAAAAAAACTAGGTTTCGCCGTCAATTGCTTAATTTTAGTTTTCGGGGTTCTTTTTTCTTCTTGGACATGGACCACAAACAAACACACTTTTGCCTGGTAGGTATGGTTGTTGTAAAACTTGTTTGTTTTCACAGGAGCAGCATCGCAATGTTCTGGTGGAGGTGGCAACAGATCTTCAACGTTGCCGCTTCCACACCGGCTGGGCGTTGAACGGCAACACAGTGCCAGGTCCGATCGTGATGGTTACTACAGGTTTGTGCTGGGGTAGTGTAAAAACGACTGCTGAAAACTAAAGGGTTTGTATATAAGCACTTTATTTAGAAATTATCTGTTATCCTGGATGTTTAAACATTGTCAGTGTATTGATGGGGAGTTAAGGGCTTGGATGAAAAGTTACTTCTGGCGCTGCTGTGTAAAATAATCAACACAAACATTTAAACAGACTAACAAACCTGTTTGTTTACATTTTGTAGCACCAACCTACATATATACAACGACAAGTGCGAGCGAGGCTTGTGTGCTGAGGGTTCCGAATAGCTAGATTATTTTTAAATGCAAGAACCTTTGATTCATTTTCATCTTAATACGTATATTTCACAGTGGTGAACTATCAGCCTGAATGAAGTGCACTGCTGGACAATTGATCATAGGCCTTACATTTTCTAGAAGAATATATTTGAACCTTTTCCATCCGCAGAATTCCCGCGATCCTTTCAATGTTGTCGGTCATTCGGGTAGAGGGACAACTTTTATGTTTATATTCAAGTTGATACATTTAACCGTTCCTGCGAAAAAGGCTACAGACCGCGACCACAACTATTGCAACATAGCCAAAACGCCTGGGAACAGAATAAAAAAGTTATTACGCGATAAATATATACCTGTGTACTCTAAGTGTTTAATAACAATTTTCAAGTTTACTTTCGCATCTGCCATTATAAAACGTTTTTTTGCACTAGGTACTTTCTTCTTCACTCAAATTCAGAACAAAAGTGTATTTATTTAAAGATGACAAACGCGAGATAGGATATAACCTCCTACGTTCATATAATGCGACCTCATTAAACAAGAAAAAAAGCGTAAATATCTCTACCATTTTTCAAATTTCGAACACGAAAACAAACAAGATCGTGTTTTGTTTTTTCAATAATTATTTGCAAATTTTGCCGCCTTAATATATTTCATATGTAAATACGTATTTAATTAAATCATGTTTAATACAACATACAAACAATTCTTTGTTTGACAAAGTATATCCCCGTTTTTTATTGCAGTGATCGCAATGAGTTGATGCGAGAACGTGAGAGGGAACGCGAACGAGGCTACCTGAGTGACCACAATTCCAGGTAAAGATTGATAGTATCATAACTACCTATTACCTATCCGTAGTATTAATCAAGTTTGCGAAACATTCTCACTACCGTCACTTTCACGTTACTTTTAAAAAAAAGATGCCAACATAGGCTTTTTGCTAGAAGAGCGTTTAGCGACCAGTGTCAATAAGACTACCTGTTTCCACAACAAACTTCCATATCACATTGGGGGCAAGAATTTTTGCATCGAGTGGAATGCCTTTTATATTTATAATAATGTACCTTTAAATTTGTTGCAGAGATCGGGTCCGAGATCGAGATCAAGGATATCTCAGTGATCATCAGTCAAGGTAGGCTTAAATTATTTTAGCTACGTAGGTATGTCAGGATCATAGCAATTGGAAATCTGCCTACCCCATGTGAAACAGGCGTGATGTTTGTATGTGAAGATATGAATCTGAGATTTTTGACACTGATTTTTATTCTGGTCTGGTGATTTTTACGGCCTTACCAAAATATAACACTGTACAAAAACTAGCACCTACCTTTGAGTTTTTTCGCGTGGTACCCGGGTAAAATGTATGTATGTAAGGATGTCCATGTCCGACTCACAGCACACAATAGAAATAAGTACTACGACTACGTGAAGAAGATGACGTTATCTCTTCTTGTAAAAACACCTGAACTTACAATTTTAGTATTTTATCATTATATATTTTTTTTATGTATTAGCGTACATCATCTGTCAAGAATATACTCTAATATCATTACAATCTAGCCACAATGTAGGCTAATGAGTAATTTTACGTTGACTTATGTGTCCAACAACACGTTTTTTACTCTGCTGTAGTGTTCTTATCTACTTTGAAAAAAGCAAAAAGATGGAATCGACTTTAAAAAAATGTTTCTACGTTTATTTGTACATCCATAAACGCATAAACTAGGTACTGAATGAATGTTGATGCTATTAACAAAATTAGTTAGCTTATAGTATAGTCCAACTTAACACTTAGTATGTGTTTCATTGAGCTGTCACCCCTAAAATGGGTGTAAAATGGGAATGAAAAACGAACGATGTCGTGAATGGGTCAGCTAGTAACAAATAAAGCAAATCACAGTCTAATCTGACAGTTCGGATAAATTAGTTTTACCCACATTTCGTACTATCTTAGCATTTTAGTAATTAAACTGTCGTAACTAAGTGTTCTGCAAAGTCCCTACAATGAATAAATGATTTGAATTGAATTTTAATTTAAAACGAGTAAACGTAACAACAAAAATGCGCCCTCTGTGTAAAAACGGAAATAACCTCTATAAACTTTCACAAATCCAACCTCCAGATGTCATAACTATTGAGGTGCGTCCAAATATGTGAAAACCTCAGTCAGCTTTAGTTCCGGCAGTTAGCGATAGATGGCGGATTTTACAAGTTTCTTCGTTGTACCTAAATGATGACACACCTAAGTAATGATACAGTAGGTAAGGAGGATAGTGCATAACGCAATATTACCAGTAAAAGACGCCCAAAAATATGCCTGCACCAACTGCATGCAGATAAAACTTTTTTTTTCAAAGTTTTTGTATATTATTGCATATCCGGATTGTACAGGCATCTGATTGACGTGACCTATATATCTCTTGAGCTCCGCAAGGAACACTGCCCAGCCATGTCCTAAATATTGAACTGGGATTATGCATAACTTTAGGAGAGTAGAGAGGCATTACAGATAAGTAAAAATAAATCTTAGTTTGGGTATGCTAATGAAATAATTCCTTATGTATTGCTGCCTTGTTCGACTAAACGCATGTTAATAACGATCAATTGACGGAAAGTAGGTCCTAATGTCTTACGGCCAACATTTATATCTATTCTTTATTGCGTAGTAAGGATAATCCAGAGAAAAGGACAAAAATAGAGAGTGTAAAAATAGACAAGCATAAATACCTAGCCTACCTACCTTAGTGACTATAGATGCGTGTGCCGACGTACAATAAACCTTACAGCAACCAAAATAATGTATCTTTATGTAACTATGTACTAGGTACACAATTTATAACAATGTTTGTCATCTGTCTTATAGAAAACGCACAGCCTAAACATGTGGTCTTAGAGACTTAAATGTTTCAGGTTACGTTTGTGTCGGTGCAAAGGGTTGTGCTAAGGAATAAATTCCTCAAATTCAACCAGTAAAGGGATAAAGCAGGGATTGAAGTTTGAATGAAAATAACATCACGCGGAAAAAATCATTTCCACTAGTAGTGAGATTTACGGACTATTAAAACAAAACGTTTGTTAGTACACGCAATGTTGCTGCAATTTGCTTATAATCCAACTTAAAACTTAGTATGAGTTTTGTTGAGCTCTCTTTCCTAAAAAGTGTGTAATCTTTTGTAATTATTTTTGTCAAATAATTACAAAAGATGTTTTTACTGAACTTCTTAAATATTACGCACCTCATCACGCCTAATTACATTCCTAGTTACAATTTTTTCCATCAAACGAGTTGCAAAGTCTGAAGTTCGAAGTCCGAAGTATAGCATAATATCGAGCTAACGAATCCTCATTTAAAATAGTAAAATTTAAATAAATATAGCAAATTTTATGTCAGCCATGTACTTTTGTATATACTCGGTAAAGCTTCAATATTAAAATGAGAAGCTGACAAAAACATTGATGTAAAAAAGAAAAACCCAACAACTAGATCAAAACATTATGAAGTCCGTTTCGCACGAACTGATTCTGAAATGGAATATTTCTAAATTTGAAACCAGTAAGGAATCATAAAACTGGGGTAGTTTTTCTAAAGTTGGATTTTAGGGAAACAATGTAAACCGAGGTACCTACGTAATGGATTTAACGTGTTCCGACTTATTTAAGGCCCTTTGCGACCAACTTTTTAAGATTTTTTACAAAACATCAAAGTTTTGTTGTAAATGTATTTTATGTGTGTGGTGGTCTAGTTTGAGTGACCCCACCTTCGGATCCTAAGGTCATGGGCTTAAATCCGGTCGTGCACCAATAATTTTTTCTGTTCAATAAATTGATGCGCGCAATTCCAGTGCTCTTAAACGGTGAAGGAAAATATCGTGAGGAAACCAGTTAGTATTCTATAGCAGTGGCGATAGGCTTGCTACCTGTCACGTATATACCAACTACTGGAAAATGTGGTTATGTTCCAAATGTTATATCTGTACTGTAGTCAGAGCTTTACCTTACCTTATCTTAGACATCCGCTCGAGAAGAATCTCGAGTAGGTACTTGGTACTTAAAGATCTGAGGGGACATCTACCGTGCTTGGGAATTAAAGTCGTGATTCTATGATATGTTATGCTATTTCTTTTATATTTTCGACTAGGTACTAAAAATGGTTAAACTAATCTTACTAAAACGTTTCAAACACGCTGATAACGTTCTATCATATTACAATTTACTTGAAAGGTAAGTCTCGTCATTTGATTTGCAGAGTACTTTGGGTAGTTTATTATTCGTTTTAAGTTAACAGAGATTGCAAAATGAATAGCTTTTGTAATCTAATAATTACATTGTAATTGGGGTTTTGAATTTTTTTTTTTGCGGTAAATGGAAAGATCACATATAAGTTTTATAACAAAACTATTTTTTTAATTTTTTTTTTCGAAATAATTCAAAAGTTATTTCAAAATGAAAATTAATTTTTGAATCCAGTACCGAAAACACGCCGAACAAACCAGAGCGCGTGTGACGTCATTATTTTAGTTTTCACTCATTCAATAGCCGCAAACGCTGTACTGTAGGTATAAAATTATGACGTCACAACTATGGTGATCAATCATGGCGCGTTTCTAGTCACGTGGTTTTTTTCTAAATTTTATCAATTTTTAATTGTTTATTATTAATTGAATTTTTTTTATTAAGTTTTTTGCATTAAATATCAACATTATTAATAATAATGTTTTAAAATACATTGAAAAAATCAATATTTTTTTTTCAAAACCCCAATTACCAATGCCATTTACAACAAGTTATACCTAGGTACTTTTCAATACAGTTGAGCAAAAAATATTATTACTAGGCAAGATATCAAGTTTTGAAAGTTAATTTTACGTGCGATATCTTTGCAGTTTGTTTATGGTTAACGATTAGCATGTTACAAATATTTAAGAGCCTAGTATCATATTGTATCAATAAACAAAAATAACAAAACGAACAAAAATAAAAATCCTTTCAACAGAATACCGTATTTTCCTTTCGAAATATAAAATTATGACTTTCGATCAAATTTGTTTGTTTGAAGTGGGATCAAGGCGGAGTTAAATGACAAACACGACCTTTTTACTTTTGATTTACTTGTAAAATAAAGCAAAAACATAAATATCGTTCGATATTTAGATTCTACTAAGATCAAGTGAACGATTTGTCAGCATATTTAGTGTAGATATAATGTGAATTTACTTCATTTCATTACTGTATGTTGAAGAAGCAACTCTGTATAATAGTTTTAGAACAATTACAT
The DNA here is from genome assembly GCA_947095575.1 of Electrophaes corylata. NCBI lineage: Eukaryota > Metazoa > Arthropoda > Insecta > Lepidoptera > Geometridae > Electrophaes > Electrophaes corylata. The sequence continues at coordinate 8,300,295 of OX352701.1, forward strand.
TTTCAACTAACCTCGTAAGTTTGGTAGATAACTCCTCAAACTTAGGCTTTTTTGTTGAACGAAATCTTGGATATTTTAGAACCAGAATCTATTTTGTTTAACCTACGATCGGGGTACTTGTAATCTCAGACAACAATAGAGCACAACACATACAGAGGACGGGTGCGGGTCAAACGCGCGTATATTTCGTTGAGTTGAAATGGACAATAATAAGCAGAAAGCGCCCGACCCGCATATTTACTTTTAAACGAACTTTTTTACAAAATCATAAACTATAGAATTACTTGTTTGGTACATTACAAGTTAATACTTAAATGCTACCGACGTCGAGTGTTTTTGTCTTTTGAACGCTTTTCACTCACACATTTTTTATATACGTTTTACTTGCGTAAGCCTCAAATAAGAGATGACACCGCTAGAAGCTTCATTTGGCTAATATATAGAACTAGTGAAATTACACACAATATTTTCATAATTGATCTTCAGGAATTCCATTTCTAGTACAACCTACGCTTATTAAGCCAAATATACCTTATTATTATTATTATTATTATAAAATGTCAAGGTTCTTCGAGCAGAGGTTTAGTGGCTGTGCCTTGTCTACAAGTGTCGATATAGATACAGATATCTTAAGTCATAAAAGAAAGCAAAGGAAGAAAAAATCAAAAGCATCACAAGCTTTTTTAGTTTAAAATACAAAACCACTGACCGGTAAACCTTGGTGCAATTTTATGCCCATTATACGTATAATGGATTCAAATTCAGTTAGTGCTGCATGGAACAATAAGATTTCCCGAGAGATGTCAAGTCCCATTCCACGTTCCGTGTCGGAACAGATATTAATTTTTCAATGGCTGTACGAGCGCACATATTTTAGCACATTCATAGAATGAAGTTAATTTTTACGGTTTTTTAAGCCTAATAAGATACTTTGTGAGTTGATTCTTTCCACAATGCGTATTTTTCGTATGCATTACATACATGCTAGTAGAAAAAACAAATGGCCATACAAACGCTGTCCATACTATTTATCTACTGTTTCATCAAATTTGTTAAGAGATAATTACAATATCAAGAAAATCCATGAGTCACACAAAGTTTTATAAATTACTTGTGGACTTTATGAAATCACGCGCGATTTTGCTAGCGTGAAGTTATTTTCAAACAGATTTTAAACCCCCACTGCAACTTGTAAGGGATTAAGTTTTAAGAGTTTTTGTCTAGCATTAAGATAAATATATTTTAAAAATTTTAAGTCAAAGTCAATCAAAGTCTTAAATCTAGGTGAATCTAAGCGCCAGTTCCTCTCGACCAAGCCTAGAAGAACCTAGGTACCTCACTCATATTTACAATATTTTTTTAGCTTGAGTAGAAGCTATTAATATGATGAGTAGAATCAAAGTCCGAGTTGATGACCGATGTGGCGCGGCGGGCGATTGTCCGCCTGCGACGCAGGAGGTTGTGGGTTCGATTCCCGCCTTGGGATAAATGTTTGTACGATCTGCAAATATTTATTCCGGGTGTTCTGGGTATTTTCTATGTATAATAAAAAAATATCTATGTATGTAATATAGTATTATATTAAGTACTAGCTGACCCGTGCCCACTTCGTTGGGCGGTAAACATTTTTACTTACAAATCTTAACTGAAGTAGTACTCGATGTCGCCAACAGATGGCGTTATCATCATCTTCCTGCCCTTATCCCACTTTATGTGGGGTCGGCACAACATGTTCTTTTCTTCCACTCCCCTCTATCAGCCGTCATATCTGTACTCACTCCTTTCTTATCCATGTCATCTTTCATTTTCGGATCACACGGACTTTGTCATTTTCGGATCACACGTGGTTCCTGAGACCTGTCGCCATTTCATCCATCCCGCATTTATTCTATTCTTCACGTCTCGGATAATATCGCCGTCGTTCTGTATCAATGAGCCGAGGTACCGAAATCGGAACAAACTGGTAGGGATACACCATCTAAGGCTATTGGGATAAAATTGGATGGACCACGGAAGTCACAAAACAGATGCTCTGTTTTGGTTCTACTGATCTTCAGTCCGACACTCTCCAATTTATCCCACCATTTTCCTAGTCTGCTCTGGACCTCAAGCGCATCTTCTCCAACCAGAACAATGTCATCGGCAAACAGCATGCACCAGGGTGCTTCTTCCTGTATGTCTGATGTCAGAGCATCCATCGCCAGGAGAAACAAATAAGGGCTCAAAGCCGACCCCTGATGCAAGCCTACACCTACATTGAACTTGTCGGTAACTCCGGCCTCAGACCGGACGTGAGTACTCGCTCGATCGTACATAGCTCGAATGAGCTGTATGTACTTCTCAGGCACTCCCTTAACTTTCATACTCCACCACAGAACCTCTCGGGGTACTCTATCATACGCCTTCTCAAGATCTATGAACACCATATGCAAATTTTTGTGTACTCGTCTGTGTTTCTCACAAAGTTGACGAAGCGCAAAGATGGCATCCATAGTCCCGCGCCCAGGCATGAATCCAAACTGGTTCTGTGATACCTCACTTTCTTCTCTCATCCGTCGCGCTACAACCTTTTCCCAAATTTTCATACTGTGTGACATGAGCTTTATTCCTCTATAGTTGTTACAATCCTGTACACGTACGTTTTTGAAGATGGGCACCAGCGAGCTGTTGCACCATTCACCCGGGATCGCCTCTTTTCGTAACAACTTGTTAAAGAATAAAGCTAGCCACTTCCATCCATCCGCCAACAGATGGCGTTAATACGGCATTAAATAGCGGCCGTTCGCAGTTTCGCCCGCGTGTCAGTTTTTTCCCGTTCACGTTATTTTTTCGGGATAAAAAGTAGCCTAAGTTACTTCTTATTACATCAGCTATCTGCCAGTGAAAGTCCCGTCGAAATCGGTCCAGCCGTTTCAGAGATTACCCGGAACAAACAGACAGACAGACAAACATTTTAAAAAATGCTATTTTGGTATATGTATCGCATATACATTCATATGCATGTAGTAAAAAGCGGTTATTTTAATATTACAAACAGACACTTCAATTTTATTTATTTGTATAGATTATTTTGTCACAATAAACACTGCACAAAACACTATATAGGTACGAATTTGTTTCGTGTATCAGTTGACAAAAGCAAACTCATTAGAGTAGGTAACCGAAAATCCAAGAAAAAAAAAACACTGACATTGACAGTTTGTTGTTGTTTCAACTTTTTTTTAATTTGATATGACTTGGAGTTAAATCCTTCAAGCCGTATTTAAAATAGGGATATGAAATAATAAAAACTTAAAATAATAAAACACTTTTGGTAACGCTGTTTTTGTTTGACTGATGTAATGTCTTGAAAACTGATGCATTTTAAAGTAAAACAAATGAAATAATATCGCGAAGCCGACCAAATTGAACTATTCGATTTCGTTTTCTTTTTTTTTGTTTATCTGTGCTCCAACGCACACTGTTTTGATAGATATGATTGAATTTGAACTTTGTGCAGAGGTAATAAAGTGCAAATTGACTCTGACGTTAGAAACATACCTACATTGTTTAAACAACAGTGGGTGCTTGTAATTCAATATGAACTTTATGTTATAGCAATAAAGCTCGTTTTAGTTAGAAAACGTTTGTATGGGAAAAAGAAAAGGGCTGTTTTTAGGGGTTTTCCGGCAATTATACGAATTTTTAAAAAAAAAACATTAACAACATAAACATTTAAAAAAAAAGAATTGGCCAAATTGGTCCAGGCGTTGTTGAGTTATGCGCTTACCAACATTTTGCAATTCATTTTTATATTATAGATATCAGTTATCTAGTACCCATAACACAAGCTCTGCTTAGCTTGGGGCTTGATGATGCTGTGTGGGTTGTCCAGTATTATTTATTTATTTATTTATTTAAAGGCGTTTTGTTTTGAGCACCTCCTACTACGTGCTCTAGAAAAGCCTAAATGCTACTTTTATTTGGGTACCACGCAAGTAAAGTTGCGAGACGCTATCATAATAACGTTCTGTATTGAGTTTCATGCGCTAAAACATAAACACACGTCAAACAGTTTCGTGAGTGCATCTCGTTGTGCGTCATGCATCGGGGAGTCTGCGCGAGCTGCTTGGTACCGACACTCGGACGGGTGGCGCGGCGCCCCACCTCCTGGCCCGCGTCGATCTCCCTGGGACTCTCTGCCAAGCCTACGTCACGAGGGAAGCCTTAATGACTCGGGTTATAGAAGCAATAGAGCAGACAGTTTCGAGCAAAGGTAAAATAACGGTTTATGCATTTAGAAATGCTAGTTGAATGTTCCTGAAATATATGTAATAAATGTATAAAATAGACACACATAACTTAGTTGTCCTTTTTTTATTAGTCACTTATGCCCGTTAAAGAAAAGGATCCCTATATCACCTAGAGGCTATTGTAAGATGGACTAAGGACTAAGGGAACACCCCGGAAATGAGTACCAGCATTTACTGAGGACATAACATCAACACTGCCAAGCATAGTGACTATGATAATCTACCCCTCCAAAAAAAGGAGGCTTCCAGTCTTCGGCAGCGTCAGAATTCCTGGTTTAGGTGGCGACCATGGCGATATTGTTGGAGTCCTGGAAATTTGGTGAATGGAGAAGGTTCAAAACCATTCTTCCTGGAAACGTATAGTTAAGGCCTATATCCAGCAATGGACTTCATCAGGATGATGATAGTAATAGTGATCCTATACCTGGACTATTAGCCATGATGGACTACCAACGTGTATGGAATACCAACTACAGCAAAGTATGAATATAGTACCTACCAAAAGTATATAATTTTTGAAAATCATTCTGAAACACCCTTAGACATTCATAAATAATCGTCAGGGGTACATGTTACTAATAGATCTGAAGCCGTATCTACCGTGTGCGGGGATTCATGTAACTAATTTATTTCTCCTTTTTTTATTGCATTCTTGGCTTATTCTGTGCTTTAGCAACAAAATGTCATAGAACAACTTTTAGTTGTTCACACATCGTGTTGTGTAAAACACACATCGTGGAACGTTAATATTTATTAAACAAAAATAAATCAAGGTTTCAATTACTTAAAAGCTATACTAGGTCTTTGCATGTGCTTTGTAAAAATAACACACCTAGTCAATAAAAGCGACAGTGAGCTCACATACAGCCAAAACAAAATAGAGTCACAGTTAATTGGCAATTGTGTCTTTACAAATCATTCAGCACTCCAAACAATGAACTCCAGCGTTTTAATCTATTGTGGAGATAGTCGACAGATTACTTTGATCTTTATTTTCAACTTTATAATGAAATATCCGGAACCATGAAAATCAATGTTCATCTGCAATACGCGCAATTCATGTCAACGAAAGAGATTGGCAGAGAAATCCGAGCCTAAATGAAGTTCTCATTACTGACTGTCTATCAAAGCACGGCCTGAAATGGAGCGGACAAATTTTGATGTCCCCTGACAGCTATTTTTGATAATTCAGAGGGTGGAAATAATATTTGGCAATTTGAGAAAGTATTTATCTGTTTAAATATTTATGTAATAAAACCTGCCAATACACCTAAACCAATATTGAAAATGTAATGATAAACTAAAAAAATCTGATTTCCTTCAGAAAATACCATATAGTGTATTTTTCAGGGGCACATTCGATAGGCAAGACAGCGTGCGGTCGGAATACACTAGCGACCGGGAGTCATCCCGCTATGGTATCGTGCAGCAAGCTTCCATCGACAGTACGGACTCCAGGATCTGCTACCTGACTTCGAGTGAGGTAAGTGTTGATGTCATTACAATTGCAAATTGTTTTTAGCTGACTGTTTTACCATGTGAACACGTGCATCACCTACTAATAGTAAGAAGTAGAACTCTTTGTGAAAGAGTTCACTCGGGTAAGCACTACCACCGTACCTATTTCTGTTACCAAGCAGTGATGCTAATACTGCTGGTCTCCAGTTTGAAGGATATTTTAATTAAATGTACATTGAAATGCAATTTTCCTTTGCATAGAAAGAGATCGCAAAAAAATTCACCAGGAAGTCGTTTTCAAAATTGCTCGTGGTTGTACGTTCTTACTGCCTTTCGATGGCTTAAATTACTAGCTGATTCGTAAACTACGTAGAAATGTAATATTCTATTGAAGCATTAGTATTACATTAAATTAAATGTTTATTTTCGTTCAACTGCGAATGAATAATGTTATACAATACAGTAATGTATTAGTCTATTATTGTACAAAACTATTTTTACGCAAAAATATTCATGATCCAAGTCTGACTTTTCCCACAACTGGGCATAGGACTTACCTCTGTTTTTACGTATGTTATAATGGATTAGTGTTGTAACTGCCTACTGTGTATAACTTATGTTTAAATTCTGCCTTTACACAATTAAGTGTTCAATATACTGTAGAGGTCAAACCATAATAATATTTCAATAGTATACAAAGCCTTGCTGAAATTCAGCGGGTAGCTAACCTTTATTGATGCATGAGTTGACTGAGCTTTGGCCCTTGGGCCGAGGCTTAAATTACACTTCGCAAAACAGTTACAAAGCAAAATAACGAACTTAATATTATATTCACTGTTATTTTGAATAAACGCTAATAAACCCTCAAATACATTTGTTGCTGCAGTTGCAAGCTTTAATAACTTTGACCTTTTTGTAAATACATTGGTTTTCAACACTTACCTACTAAATTCTTAGTTTAAACTCAACAAACGTAACAAAAATATCATTCCAAAAAAGTCTACTAGATTTTTACTCTTTTTTTAGGTATTAGATAATTAGCTTTTATGTTGATTCTTTTGTTAAAGTTATACTTAGATCACTATTTCCATTGCAGTAAATCATGTAAATATTCGTCTTAATAGTATTCTTGTAACCTATAGTGTTTTGTAAGCTTATTGATGAAAGTTTAACCAAGTCTTCGCTTCGTAATAAGTAGGTACGCTATGGTGATTTTGAGAGAAAAAAATATGGTTAGTTTGAAACCTCCGACTTATTCAAAATAATAATTAAGCTAAGTTTAATTGCTAAGTAGTACAAAATTAAATGTATAACTAAATTTCTATAGTTTTTAAATAAGGTAGGTAGGTACATGTTATTAAACTCCATCCTCATCCAGTGTTTATTACACACTATTGATTTTTAATATACTATGCACCTATCTCTGTAAAACATTGCAGGTACAAATATGTTTAAAACCATTTTTTTGTGAAATTAAGTTTTATACCTCATTGCGATTCAATGCATGCAAATCCGATATCAATTGAACCTTGTGTTCCCGTGTAAGCGCATAAGGGCGCACTTCAGTCAGACTCCGTTATCGATCTAATCACAGTTCTAATTGAAAATCCGGTAAGCTGCTCTCAATAATACCTGACTTACTAAATTCGCTCGCTTATGATTGCTGAACCTAAATTGCTTTGTACATCCCCTTAGTGGCAGATTAATTTATCTGTATATAGGTCTAAGCGCTTTTGCGATGAGTTAGGTAAGATAAGAGACAGGATAAGGTTTATTTACAGATTACATGAGTATTTTAAGCAAGAGTATCAAACCAAAACAAGCTTGGAAGATCATAATAAGTATATGGGTCAATATGGAACACGTGTTATAATGTAAGTTGATGAAAATAAGTGGGCTTGCTACTTGGTAAGTCAACTGGTATCTGCAACTAGAGGTACTGGTGGGCCCTTTTTCCTGACAGGTGGCGGTTGATGCTAGTCAAGCCATCTTGTGCCAGCGCAGGCCTTCCTAGGTGTTCTCGGTATTCCAAGATAGTGTTCACGGTGAGGCATCACGTTATTGCACTTCAGGAGTACATGTGCGGCTGTTTCCTCTGTGGTCATACATCCTCTGCATCTGAAATAAAATCAGTAGGTACGCTTTTGTTTGACACCGAAACATGAATGAACTTACGTAAATCAAAAGAAAATATCCCACGCACATCTCAACAATTCGCAAATATATCAGACGTAAAAACGGTCGCGGATAAAAAACTTCGTAATCCTTGTAACTGCGTTCTACGTTTGTTTCAAGTTTCTTCTTAGCCAGTCCAGTCCAGTAATTAAGTCAAATACATGTAAGCATTTGGAATATTTTGGAAAATAAACATTTTTATATAAATTTCCGAAATTCCTTATAAGTCCACCTCCACACATCTAGACGAACTCACTTTTTTCACTCTATGCATAAAGGTGTTTGCTATATAATAATATAAAAGTGCGTCAGTCAGGGCTTGAGTCTTATTACATTACATTATTTATTACAAGTTGTTATTAGACAAAACCCACTAGGGAATAAAGTTTCTCGAGTGGCGACCATGAACCGGAAGACAAAGAGTAGGACGTCCTGCTACCCAATGGACTGACGACATAGTTAGGACCGCGGGTAGTCGATGAATGGAAAGGGCTCAGAATCGTTCTTCCTCATATGTCCATTAGTGGACTTTTACAGTCAATGATGATGATGATGATAATTAGACAAAGTGCAAGAAACAAGAAAGAACACTGAAAATCGCATGAGTAAAAACTGTGCCGCGATCTGCAATAATAAAACAAAGCAAAGTAACCTACATACACATAAATACCTAAAATAATAACTAACACAAAATAGAAGAAAAGATTAAAAGATATTGTCAGTCATTCGGGTCAAAGATTTTCGTCCTGAAAGTTTAAAACGGGCATAATATGTGCTTAGTTGTATAGATAACTGTTATCAATTTGACAATTAATTGGGGAAGCTAACACCTGACACCCTTCGAGTATATCTAGGTATTCTATGTTATGTTGCGTACAATGTTGAAGCAGAGTAATGGCGGACCAGCCCGGGAGGCCGGAGTGGTTCGGGAGCGATCGGGGCCACTCGGCGGAGTCTGCGCAGAGGGCAGCGCAGTGCGCGCCCCCATCCTCCACCAATCGTATTCTGAGCGTAGCATTAAAAATATTATTTTGAGGTTAACTTCTTCTAAATGAAAACAAATTGATATAAAACCAATCCTTACCAAAACATACGACGACGCTGCGTAGTTGTCTCGAATGTCGCGAAAGAGAAGTTTAAATCGAAAACTCAGACGTTTTGTTTGTGTAAATACGAAATTGTTACTAACAAGTGCACGGACAAAGAAGATTCGTGTCCTTGCTACGTATCGATGTGTTAATTTTTATTAAACTCACGGTTGTTTTACTAAGCTTTATACTGACTGAAACTGTTGTGAAATTACAATGTTCATGTTTACTTTAACTTATAAGTGAAAGTGAAGTCAATTCTTGGACATATGAACAGTGAATATTATATTACACGTGTATAGTTGTTAGTCATTCCTCTTCCATTTATACAATAACAATGTTATTTAAAATTGTTAAGTGTTACTACGTAGTAGAGTTCCTGCCTGTATATCGCTTGATTCACCTGTGATATTTCTTCTTGTTACCTATGTGTATCTTCTAAAGCTGCCAATGTTATTATAATTCTAATGAAACTCATAGAGTGAGCATGTTACACTATTGTTATGGTTAAAAAACGAACTTCGTTTTATATCAAATTCAGTGGCAAATAGCAAACAAAAATTGATACCTAAGTGTTCGATATGAAAACATAAATGTATGGGGGCCATTAAATCAAAAAGTGCTATATATTCAAAGGTAAGTTTATGATAATGTTGTTAGTATTTAATTATGTTCAATAGATTAATAGTACGTTAAAACTACAACTCGCAATTAACTACAACGCAGATGGCAGAGTTATAAGCTGAGCTATTAAACTGAGTTATTTACTTACTTTCCTTACATATACTTTGATTTTATACATTAATAATAAAGTAATAATAATAATAATGCTGAACAATCCTTACAGCATCATCTAGCCCCAAGCTAAGCAGAGCTGTTCTAAATAAACGATTATTATTAGCTTGTGTTATGGGTACTAGATGACTACTGATATACTTAATACAATATATTACATGCATAGATATTTTTTATTAGACATAGAAAATAACCAGAACACCTGGAATAAATATTTGCAGATCGTACAAACATTTATCCCAAGGCGGGAATCAAACCCGCAACCTCCTGAGTCGCAGGCGAACCACCCCCATACATTCAAGTACATTAGGTATTATATATAAAAATAAATTTATAATATAATAGAAGTTGTGCGCCATGTCTGGGCAGAAAACTGAAATAGATTGGCGTGGGCGTACCGTGGTTCATTGCCGTCTATGTTAATAAAGTTTACATCAAAACAGGTATTCACAGGCTCAATCAAAAGCAAAGAACTTTGATTTTGATCGTTTAGTATGCTAACAAAGTTTCATAATTCGCTATAAGTTGATCCTGATTTTTAATTATTAATTTTAGGTATATAATTTAGATAAAGTTGGATAGATATTTTGTATGGCTATGGAAAGTGCTGGAGGTTTTACTACATGATAGAATTAGAAATGAGGAAATCCATGAGGAACCAAGGTCATCAAAAAAGTTATCAAAATTGGCCAGTTTGAGTGGAAATAGGCAGGCCATATAGCTCGTAGAACCGAGCATCGCTGTGGAATAAAGGGCTTCTAAACGTAGAATGCCCTCCCACTAATGGACCGACGACATGGCTATAGGATCGCAGTAAGACGGTGGATGGAAATCCACCAACTTCCCGGGACTTCTCAATGTTCTCTAGGCTCAATTTTTTTACGAAATATATAAAGGGATATACCTAAGGGAGGCATCTATATCCGGCAGTGGGCTTTAACATGATGATAAATCAATTTATGATAATGATGATGACGAATAAAATTAAAAGAAAAACCGTTTTACCTGAAGACAAGTTTCAGCAGTGAATAAAGAATTATTGCTTGTCATCAAACAAAACGCTAGCAAATTTAATTAGTTTTTGTCTATGAATAAATAAATATTACCTGACATTCGACAGAACATATCTAGTCCCAAACCAAGCTAAGTTTATATTTTAGAAACGGTTAAGTATCTGGTAGAATACCTATATACTTTTGTTTTTATACTATACACTTTAATGTACTTAATAAATACACCACCAATCAAACTTTTTTGTAGTCATCACACAAATGTTTGCCCTAGGTAGAATTGAATCCACAATCCAACCTACCAACTGAGCAGTTATGCTAGTCACAGATAGCTACATTTTGGGTTTAACGCTAAAATTCCAGTTTCGAGAAGCAGTATATACCTATGTAGAGTGTATTTTACCACATTACTTGTAAACGTTTCATAAGTTAAAACATTGAGATGTAACCCGTTATAATGTCCTTTTGGGCAGATAGATTTAAAGCAGAAATTAAAAAAAAACTTACTACTCCATAGTAGTAATTGTACGTTTTCACAAGTTTTTATAGATTTTTTAAATTGTAAATTATTGAGAAACACTAGTAGAAAATAGTTACACAAGCACGCTGTATTATATCCCTGTGCTGTGGTATCAAAACCTTGGAGATATTCGTAATATATTTTCTATATTTAGAATCTCTTTTATAATAATGCGCACCCTAATATAGCTTGATCGGCATATTAGCCCAGCTTTTAATAAAAGTGACTTGTTTGCTCGTCACCTTCTTCCCTTTGCAGTACCTAATGTGATAGTGAAGGCTGTTTATTCTTACGCGGCCGCCAAGCGGCAGTGAAGGCACGGCCACTGTAAATTGTGTCAGGGTCGAGTTTCTATTGATCCCCGCTTCTTTCACTACGCTTCCGTCCCATGTGTTTCCCATTTGATGCGGTACGACAAGTATAATTATTTATTAATATAAGTCATACTGATGCACTGAACGGCCTTGTTGTGTGTTAGTACAGCCAGTATATGAGCTGGATAGTCAGCGACTAAAGTAGAGTGAATTTATAGTTATTCAATTCCGTTTTTCTCAAATTTTTCACAATTTTTTTAACTTTAGTTTGTATTGATCAAAACTGAGTAGAGTATCGTAAGGGCACGTTTATAATGAGCGTGACCTGCAAGGCAATGTTCTGTTATAGTTAATGGTAACCAATTAACATCAGGTGGGCATAAAAAAATCTGGCTCACGCCATGTTGAACTTCACAGATCTGAAATATGCATAAACTTTTTATCTTAACTTTTTATTCAATATGTTAAACAGTTAAAAGATAAACTCCAAGAAGTAAAAACAGTTTTAACCACAAGGCAAAGTCTCGCTAGGTTTGTCATGATCTATTATTCTGAAGTGTGTGTAGTATACAAGTGATGAAGTTTTCATTCTTAATAGTACGTAAACTTTACGTTAACACAGCTGCAATCTTAACAAGTATATATCTAGATACAGAGCTTCTACCGTCACTGATCTGTCAATATTGATTTATACAATAAAATATTTTCGTCCTCAAAAACAGGAAAATATTACCAAAAAAGAGATAAAATAAGTATTTTTCTCTAGATTATTCTTAGACATTTTTTCAAACCAAAATACTATTTAGAAAAAATACCTCACTGTTATTTCAAAGATGATGGTAGCAACGGCATAATGGACGACAGTCACGTATAACTACTTACCCAGTGAGGGAACCTCGAGCAGAAGTTTCATGCTTTTATTATGATATATAGTCAACACGTGAAAGTGATAAATAAATAATAACCATACCTTCACAGAAAGCTACATTTTGAGACAAATACACAACATTATTCAACGACTAGCTAAATAAATGGTTTAGAAAATGGCTCAACATGATATATTTCCGCAGGAAACTTGTGATACGTTGAAGAGTTGTTATATATTGTAGGTAATATAAAAGCTATTCGCAACAAAAGCTTTTAGAGGCGGCTGTATAAACTAACACCGTTTTTTTTCTGTCGGAACCGCCGAAAACTGAACGGTAAATACCCTTCACACTCAATTAACGGCTGTACATTTTGTGTGGCTTAATATTTACAAAAGAAACTGCCTAATGTTTACTTTACCGAATAAATGCTAAGGTTACCCTGGAATAAACAGAAACGTATATTGTTTTTTGGCGCTTTGTGAAAAAAGGAAAGCCATCTATGGCAATATAAAATTCTGACAGTCTTCTGTCAGAATTCTGTATGTTAATTCTCTTGTTATGCATTGATAAACAATGACAAAACTAATTTAAAATCTATATCTATCTATCTATACTAATTTATTATTTATTTTGTATCATGAAATCAAACTTAAATAATACCAAAAGTACAAGTGTTGTAGCGTAAATGCATACTTACAGGTAAAACTCAATCTAAGTAAGTTAATTATAAGAATCTTTGTCCTGACTGACTGACTGGGATATAGACAACGCACAGCCTATATACCACTTATCGTAGAGACTTGAAATTTTCAGAATATATTTGTCTCGGTGCGTAGAGGTGTATTAAGAAAGGAATTCTCGAAACTCAACCTCTAAACGTGTACAGCAGGATTTGAAGTTTGTATGAAAATAGTTTCACGCGTTCAAAGTCACGCGCGTTTCGCGAGTTATACGAGAAAAAAAATATATACATAAAATAATAATAATATAATAGTAAATATATATACATAAAATTTTAAAGATATTTATAAATATGAGAGCTAATGTATTTCATTCTTTTGTTTTAGGTAAGTAACGATATAAACCGTATTTTATTGGATGTTTAACATTCAGGTAAGTCTTAAATTGAAACGGACTAGGTTGCTCAGGACTAGGTATAATTTAAATTATTTCAAAGATGGTAATTATTATTTATTTCTCATAAAGAACATAAGTTGACTTATAATAAGATTAAAACTAAGCTAGAAGCCATTTGAAAAACATACATTTAAAATTGTCTAGTATGTAATATATTTTAGTGTACGCCATCGTAAATGTAAATAGTTGTGTGTAGTGTGTTTATTAAATAAGAAATTATATGCAAGACTTTACTTCATTGATCCCGATATTTACTAATTAAACTCTTTTAACAAGTCATTTATCTATGCTAACTGACTCGTAGACTTTAGCATATGATGTAAGCTTGTGATTGTAATTGAATAAATAAACGCATGATTTTACCAGCGGTAGGACTGGGACTTCTAGTTTGGACTAGCTCAAAAGCGCGAACTACGTCACCAACGTGCCGTTTTTCCTCCAACTTCACCGGATACACAATTCGTTTGTCCAATTTGCAGTCGTAGCTGTCGCTCTCGTATCGGCCTTACTAGCCACATCCGTCAGTGCCACACCTCGATAACGGACGCTGCTTAAATCATCTTATATAGATGCAAAAGGCCTTCGATGAGGACTGAAACTTCTAGTTTGGACTGTGCGTTGATGACTTAGATTACTCACTGACTGACTGACAGTCAGTCAGTGAGTAACCTAAGAGTTTTTGTATTTAATTATAGATGGTTGATACGGTTTATTATTAATTTTAAAACCGATTATGTTACTCTTTAATATTTTTGTATTGTGTACTTTTCCAAGTTGCCTATAATTTCTATGTATTTTACAAAATGTTGTATAAAAATGGCTTCAGTTTTGATAACGCTTTTTTCAACTATAAGCATGAGGATTATGCTAATTAGTTTTGCTCTGTCCGTCTGTCTTCAGTTTGAGACACATACTACTAATGAGCAGAATAGGATGGTAGTTTAGTATTTTATGTATAAATATACCCTACCGTAAAAACATAAAATTATATTATCATAACTTTATAAGCTTACTTACCTAACGCTTAAAAAGTTATGATAAAAACTTTGTCAAAATCGGTTTGCTGTAAAGTAGATTTAACCCTAAAAATTAAAAAAATTGTTTATAAACCAATGAGGAAGCTTTTACAAAAACATCCATTTTCCCTAACTTGAACAATGTAAGTGAATAATAATAAAATAGAGTTCAGTGCGCCATGGAAAATGTACGGTCGAAAGGTCTAATTTCTATCTCGTTCTCCTTTGATATTACCACTGAAGTACGTACTTCGACCATGTTACCACTTACACCCCTGTTAGCAGTGATTGCACGTCAGAAGCCCTGTCCATCGCAACGATGCGGCATCAAGTTCTGCCACTCGCACTGAAACGTGCAGTGCTGCTAAAAGTGTGTGCGGGGTGCGGGCTCAACGGCAGTGGGGTTACGTGGGGGTCGGACCACCACCGTCACAAGCTCGCGCTTGCGCTTTGCTCACATAGCCTACCCTATTATCCATGTAACGAATTCTCGGCTAGCTTGTTCTCAATTCGACGCATTGAAACATGTATTAATTGATAGAATATACTGAAATAAAAATTGCTAGAAACAGAATTCACTATTTTTAACTTTTCATTTTGCAATTGGTAATTTATTGAGGTAGTTCCAAATGAGTAGGTACGCATATTGAGTTAGTCTATAAATGACTAGGTATCACCCGTGACTTAGCTCACGTGGTACCCAGTTAAAATATTATTCCAAGATTTAGTCCGGTAAATAAGCTAGTATTGTAGTAGTGTAGCTTAGTTTTTAAGGCGTGTAACACAATCATACTTCTTTACAAACCAACTCATTACAAACTATTTATAATAAGTATTACAAAACTGACTGACTTGACTGACCTCACAACTAAGTGATGTAGTGGTCGCTAACTATTAGTCTCTTACACAAGCTCAAAGCCGCGCAACGGGCTATGGAGAGATCTATGCTAGGAGTTTGACTGCGAGATAGAATAAGAAATGAGGAAATCTGTAAAAGAGCTAAAGTCACCGACAAAGCTTTTAGAATCATAAAAATAAAAAGTAACTTACGTTGTATTGAATTTCTAAATTCCTGACTGACTGCCATATAGGCAACGCACAGCCTAAACCACTGGTTGTAGAGACTTGAAATTTAGGATATGTTTGTCTTAGTGCGTAGAGGTGTATTCCCGAAAATAAACCCCTAAACAGGTACAGCGGGGGTTGAACTTTGTACGAAAATAGCTCCACGTGGGTGAAATCGCGTGCGTTTCGCTGGTATTTTATTAAGTATTGATAATCAACCTGTCGACGTAACAAAATCTATGAAACTAAAAGAAGAATAAACGATTCAAAAATTGTTGTCGGCTGAATGGTTTTACTCGATTAGCTCGCTCGTTCAAAGATCAGATAATATTTCGCACAAAGTCGTCTAGTCATCAAGCCAAACGAAAATCTGAATATGGGAAACCAAAATAACTGATAAACTACATAAACTGTTTTTGGTCATGGTACATTGTAACACCCAGACACACCTTTACCTTAGACGTGAATGTGAACATAAAAAAATGCAATACAGTGCAATTTCGATGTTCAGTAATTACAAAATTTTGCGATTCATTTCTAACAGGAAATGAAGTAGGTAACTACTTCATACCGTAGGCACATAATACAAACGGGTGACTGGTTGACAACCACCATAAATCCGGCTGTTGCGAGTATTCTTTATTGGCAATGAATTAATATTATTCAGATCACACGACCGGGCCATGACAATGTGAGGGCGGAGGCGGGAGAGATGTGTGAAGTCCAGCCCAGTCGGGGGGTGGGAGAGCTAATGACATTTTGTTTGTCAATTGATTGATCGTCAGAACGATTCAATATACTAAAATATAGGCTCGATAGGCTATTGTTTTTATAGTCGATCACCTCACAGAAAATATAAACAATCTTGTGTTTGGTATTTAGACATAGACATAGACATTTGTTTATTTACTACCAGACACACACAAACCAACAAAAACACTAAGACATCAAAGATGAAAGATACATAAAAGAAAGATCGTTGCTTGAGCACTGTGTCGTGTTTCTGTGTGCCACAGCAGTACAAGGGCTACGACTCAGCATGATGCCTAGCTACTGTGAGGAAGCTAGGCATCATGCTGGCTAGCTAGGTATTATAATGAACCAATATAACCAAAATAACACAACCGGCTACGTGTGCATATTAAAAAAATAATATCTATCGCGTCAGTAATGTTAGATGGGCTCAACTATGTATTTATTTACTTGGCTACCTAGATATTCTTTGAACCTGATAACGTTCATATATTTTAGCAAAAATAATTAGTAGTTGTTTAGTAGTAGTAAAACTATTTTAGAGTAAAAAAGCAGCACTTTTTTTATCATAGTACCTACATAATACTTATAAAAAAAAGGCATCACGACTTTATTTCTCCGTGCACATTACATATTCTCTTAGATCTCTTAGTAGCAATTAAGAATATCTGTCAAGTAAGAACATTGAACCTCTGACGTCTTGAATGAATCTTGAGTAAGTAAATCAAGACTCATTTGGGGTTCTTAGAGGTTCAAATACACTAAAATGTTTAGCACATACCCACATTTTGCAGTAGCTGGTATGCCATACGTTCATATCGACGCTACTAGAATACTTGTTCCCTCCTTCATTGACTGTAAGCACTGGAATTACTCACATAATTTTTCGAATAGAAAATCCGACTGCGCAACCAGATTCGAACCCACGACTATACAATTATGATTAGTAGACGAGGTTGCTCCCGCTAGACCACTTGCACATAAATACAAAACAATATACCCTATTAGGATTATAACCTAGCCATAAAGTTGACTAATGAGTTAAGTTGATAAAAAGGAAATAAATTCATGAGTTTATCCTTACACATCCTTTTAGTAGTAGGTAGACATCCTTTTTTACTAGAATCAGTACTTAGGAATACTTAAGAAATGTTATGTCACCAAAAAGTTTCAAAATATTATTGTACCTACGTTGTACGTCTATAAAATAATATTTGAGCTACAAAATTTCATATTGCCCAAAGAGTTTACTCAGAAACGATATGAATTTGGTAGATTTCACATACCTTTGTAAATGTTTCCCATTCGATAAAACAATAATTATAAAAAAATACTCGCTCATAAATTAAAAGTTATGCGTGGTTAATACCAAGTGGTGACACTGAAATAAGTACTAACTAAATAATAAAAACTATAGGACCCTCCCTGTTCTTGTATTGTTTTGTTGGCATTATAAACGCCAACATTTCTTTTTAGCAGCGAGTAGCAACTAACCATAAAGGCACAGCTGAGACAAAACACAAAAGAATGATATGAATCAATAGTGTCTCATGGTGTGCCCTACTAATCCAATTTAAAGTATTCCCAGTGTACTAGTATCTTCTAAAGCGCATTCACCCCAAACGCCTTATCCGCACGTCGTCGTACTGACATTTCATGACTTTTTTACTTTTTCATCGTTACGGAAGACGGAAAGAATATTTTCCGGGTTGAAAAACTAGCGGAGCGCGTGATAAGTGCGATAACGCTATGCCGTGCTGCTACTCTAATTAAATGATGCTAGCTATGAGCAAAACTTAGTTGGATGCTGCATTTTTCTTTAAATTTATTTACTTGCTCTCAGAGCAACGATAAGGTTCCACTGGTACTTAACAATTTTTAACCATTTAGTTTTTAACTAAAATACTACATATTTTATTAAAAAACGGTCTGGAAAACAATAAAGCAAAAACATTAAATATAAAAATCTGCGATACTTTCGTCTTTTTGTAGGTCATGGTCAATTCAAATTAATTCAAACCGCTCTTATCCATGCTATAGTATAATGCTGATTATCCAAGATAAATAAATATCTAATCACATAATAATCATTACTCGTTTTTTACTTTTAATTACTTTTATCCTGTATAAATTGTATGTTTCAATAGCTAGAATATCATCTTACATATAACACCCTACCCCACGTATTTTCAGAGTCTAGGTTGTTAATTTCAGGCCAAATAAATAGAATGAGTGCGTTGTTATAATGTGTAGAAGGCAGGCAAAGCGGGGCACACGGGCGCCGCCCGCCCGCAGGCGCAGTTGCTCCGAAAGCGCCCGAGGACCCCCGATCGTTTCATTCCGATATGTACCGAAGTTCGACGATCGCAACCTCCCTTCGTCGACGGGTGCTGCCGTCAGTCGCTGTGAGGCCTCCAGGGCGTTAGATCGGTTCAGTGAGCGCTCAGTGCCTGGTTATGTAATTCAAAAAACTTATTTATTTAATAACTCAAACTAATCAGGTCGGGACTCGATTGCCAACGCGTCGATACCCAATAGGTCACTGACCGATGATTGACTTTCATTTCAATAATGTGCAATAGTGGTGTGTGCCTTCTAGCGGCGATTGTATGATCGAACAGGTTTATGGTGGACAAACATACTATATTTAGCTTTTGTGTTTATAAAATTCGAAACATTACTTAAATTCATTATAGCATATATGTAAAAGTGGTTATTAAAGCATTTTAACGTTTTTAAACTTCACAAAGAAATAATTTCTCAGCGCTGCTCTGATTGAATGTAAATAATAGCATGCCCATATTGACAAAACAATGTTTGTCTTATCGAATAAAGTTATCGATATACCCAAATAGATTAAAAATAATTCAATATACCAAAAGCGAATCACGCTTGAAGTTGTGTTGTTTTAATTAAAAGAACAAATAAAATGAAACCAATGAGAATTTGGCGCAATGCAGGGTGTTTGGATAGAAACGTAATTGCGGACTCATTTCGCATCCATTCGGTGCAATATGCGTACTAATTCAAATTTAATTAAGTTTATTGATTTGCAAGGCATATACTACAGATATAGTTTAGTACGAGTATAAGTACGTAATTAACGTGCATAATGTTCTTTGTTTATTGTTTCCTTCCCGTTCAAAATCTCCACACAAACGATATTCTTTTATGTGGCTCTCTCAAGCAACTCTTTTAAAGCAACTTTGAACTCAGTTTAACAAACAAGTATGATTTTTGCAGTAAATAATAAAATATGCTCTAGCACCGTAATACAAATTAGCGGTGACACCGCGTGATACTAATATCGAATCGTTGCGGGCCAGGCGGTCGAATAATCCAGGCTTTCACACAAATAGTTTCTACGCTGCTTTCAAAACATTAGATATTGTTAGCGCGTTCTTATTTTCCTTCCCTCAATGGCTCATGTAATTAATTTCTTGATAAAATACTACCTACTCATGCGCTAATTGATTACGCTAAATTACTTAAATATAATTATTTTGAAATATAACTCCTTGGTTACTTACTAACCGACTGACAACCAACGCATACACCTAACGGGAAGTTCTAAGAATATGAAATTTGTAAATTACTTTAGCAGAGGTTCACTAAAATAAATTTACGAAAATAGCCTCTAAAAGAGTGTAACAGAGATTAAAGATTATATAAAAATGTCCTCATGCGATAACGATTCATCGGTTACACGGGGGGTTTCAGTAGTGCTGTATTATCAAATATGTATAGTTATACTCGTACACCGGATATTTAAAAATAAAAATAGGTATATCAAGAGCATGTTCTACCTAACTCTTCTTCTACTAGTATGAAGTAATTTATTAGAAGTTTGTCAGAATATGACATTGTCATTTCGGTAAAATTATGTGCTGAAAATGAATACGTACTTGTGATCAACTATGTACACTAGAAAATGGTGTTTTGAATATAGGCGCAGTATAAATTGGATGTTTGTTTCGTCTATATGCCGGTTTACTTATTGTTGCACACAACATACATGTAAATAAAATTATGAACGTACAAACTCGTCCCACCAGGTGAAATCCAAATACGATGTCGCTATGATGTGGTGTCTCACGCCCTACTTCACTTGGAACAGTTTCTGCCGACTATTAGCGTAATTAAAACGCTCCATGAATACTGCAAAAAGACATATCTTCTTTCGTTTTTGTCACAGTCAGGCTTGTCCATCTATTAATAGATCATTCTGTTATTATGTAACCTTACTTATTTTATTAAAACGATTCTGAAAATAAGAAAAAAATGAGTATCGCGTCTCCATTTTAGTAAATGAACTTCTATTCTATTTGTACCATTAAAAACGGATCGTGTTGGTGTTACGAATCATAAAATGTGGGTCCTCAAAGATTATTTCAACTAGAGAAACGCGCGTGATTGTCCGCGTGAAGTTATTTTTATACAAACTTCAACCTCCACTGTACGGTTGAATTTTGGGAATATATTTCTTAGTACACCTTTACACGCCAGGATGAATACATCCGGAAAATTTCAAATCTTTAAGACTAGTGGTTTGGGCTGTGCGAAGTCAGTGAGTCAGTCTGTCAGGACAAAGGTTCTTATAATTGGTGTACCTATATATAGATTTATTTCAACCACCAATAATATACAAAGATAGTATTGTAATTTAATTACTAACAAAATGGGCTACTAATTTTTTCGATAAAACAGCTGCAATTAAAGTAAACGGCTTATTAGAGTGCCCTTACTAGAGAAAAGGCAAATCATCCAGATGCTTTAGATACTTACAGAAGCTTATAGTAATTTAGCTACCAGATATTTTTATACCGACTTCAAAAGAGCGATAATACTTACGCGTATTTTGTACCTTCAGCATAAACGTGATATTGTCTTACTCGATTCTAAACTCATACGATTAAGACTGAGTGCGTGTGGATGTATTGCTTAGTTTAATATTGCCTTTGAGATTTTTTAAGATGACGAGATGCTTTTTAACGTCTTAGAGAAAATATACGTTTATTATTATTATTTAAATATTTCTTTGCACACTTATGTGCAAATTTAAATTTAATTAAGAGTAAATAGCGAGTATCGCATAAACCATTGAAATGTCTCGTTTGTAAACCATCAACCTGTTTCTTCTTAAGTAAAGAAACACAAATTATACATAAGGGGCTTGTTTAAATCAACAGTGCTGTTTTGTACGGTTCTTTGGTCCAAAATGATATTTAAACTACCGAACAAATGCAAAGTGTAAAGCTATAGCTAACTTGAGGGAGGTGGAGTCTAGACAGGAGCAGGAATTGGCAGAAGATGCAGGCAGGTGCGTGGTGAGGAGAGGGTTGCGCCGCGCGCCGCGCGCCTGCCGCCTACGTGCGGCTCGCCAATGATGGTGGAGACGCACCGTGCGCCGCTGCCTCGATGTGCGCGCGCGCTCGAGCCCCGTGCCAAACCTGCCTCGGTCTCGGCGCCTCCTTCCCTCGCTGGCAGCAGTACTGCTATGCATCTACGCCGCCGCCGTCACAAGACCGTACATTTTGGAGAGAATCTACTGATGCAAGTATGTGCCGACCGCGCGCACTTAGCGGCTTTGGGAGCAAGAGTACCCGATGTATCATTTTGCCATAAAGGCCAAACGGGTATCCGAAAAGGTGATCCACGGTTTTGTTGCGTTGCCCATCACTGTTGTCTGGCAGCCGGAGCACTCGTAGCTTTGACATCGAGCGGAAGACCTCAACCTCGTAGAGAGCGAAGCGGAGATTCACATTCGAGTGGTGGCGAGAATATAGATAAAGGTGAAAGTGGTGGCAGTTCGGCTTACAAGGAGCCAAAACGTAAAAACAAGCATCACCATCATCACCATCACCACCATAAGCTTCATAACTGCCCTTACCATGATATCGCACCTCCTCCGGAAGATGAACTGGAAGAGAAAGCCATTGTCCCAAAGAAAACAGTGTCACCGTATCTTTACATACCTAGTAAATTAGAACCGAATGTACAGCAACTATTCAGTTTTATAGAGAGTGTATTAAGTGCTTGGGCAGCAGAGGAAGGTCTGACGAGCACGGGCGAGTACTCAGAGCCGGACGAGCGTGTAGTGAGGCGGCGCAAACTCAACAAATACAAGCGACGAACTGATGTTCTCAACATACGCCGTATTGTTTATGAAGTGTCTATTTTACATGGTACTAAATTACTAGGAAATGTGAGATACCGTCACTATCACTGGAAGGGCACTGCGCAAACTTGTAACGAAGCTTTCCTCAGGAAGGTAAGATATCAATAGTACCTTTATCAAGTTAAGTAGACACATTATAATAAACAAGAGCAGGAGCCTATTATTCTTCAACGTTATTATGACAGCCAACGATGGTCTCAATCGTAACAATAACGTGGAAGAATAAACCCAAGACTAACATTTTCGGCCTTATTTTAGTTTCCTTCTTGAGGAAGCTGCAATTTCCTTTTTGCTAATGAGCGCCTTTATTTTCTGTATATCTAGGCACCCACTCTATTTTATGTAGATAGGTAAACACATACTTTGAAAACACTTTCCATTATAGGGTGGGTTTGCTTGGTTTATTATTCGTAACTAAAACGAACATTGACTATTAAGAAACAGTAGTAATAACTACTATAGAAAATAATAATTACATATATATAGAAGCCATTGCTCACAACTGGCCGAATGTTAATATGACGATTGATTATCATATATAGAAGACCAGAATGCGTAGACGTTCGTTGGTTTTGTATATTTGTATATCTTATATATTTGTATATTTTTTTAAAAGGTGGTACAAGCGATAGATCATTTTTAATTTATTGTGTAATACCAACAAATCTTTTACTATGGGAACTTGATATAAAAGTTTAGTAATAATATTAGTGGTCCTTTTTACACAACACTCTCTAGCTCCAAACTAAGCATAACTTTTACTATGGGAACCAAGATGACTTATAGAATACTTGTATATTATGTTCTTATTTTGTAAATACATACTTAGAGTACAATATAACACCCAGCCACGGTACAAACATCTATGTTCATCACACAAATGTTTATTCTCGGTGGGGATCGAACCCTCCACCTACAGCGCAAAAAGCAGGACTACTATACAAACTGAGCTGTTATTATTATTGTGTGATGGCACATTAGCCCTACTGTTGGACAATAACCTCCTCCATTCTCTCCATACACTTTGTGCGGTTGTGTTGTAATGGTCTAGTTTGGCTGATATTTGTCAAGCTCATCCCGTTGCAAACTCTGTCGATTAAACCCTCGATGAAACTCGCCTTGCATCAAACCTCCCATGTCCCAATAGCTCTTCCAGAGATTATTGGTTCGCCAAGTGGTTTTATTATTTGCCTTGCCGGCTTCGAAGGAATATATTTGGCCCAGGTTGATTGATATACTCTTGGAATGCTAGTGGCTTTATGTTAGTAAATTATGCTTATCCGGCGTTATTCTGATTTAACGTGGTTAGTCATGACTTGAGTCTGTTGTCTAACCTAAGGCTTGCAGAGCTAATATATTGTAGCTACTACAACAATAATTCTCCTTGGTAATAATAATACTTGTGTACGTACTATAATAATACTCAAATATACTTTTTTTGTAAATACAAACTAAGAATATTGTGATAACATAATATTGTGATAACCCATACAGAGATCAAAAATGTTTGTGATTGGTATAGATTAAACCCACAACCTACAGTAAAGCAGTGGAATAAAAGAACAGTACCCATTTGATGACGAACTTCCAAGCGAAAAAAAAAACAAAAGCAGAAAATAAATTTTAAAGCAGCTTACCTGTGAAGGTATATACCAACTTAAAATAGAATAGTGTATTAAATAACGGTAGGTACTTCTGAGGCTTAACTTTCGAATTCGTGACGGCTATCCTTTGAGGTAAATTTGAGCTATATTTGAGGTTTACAATTATCCGTGTTTCAAACCAACCAGCTTCGGAGTGCCAAAAGGAGATGCTATTTAGTTTAAAGCTGTACCTGCTGCAACACCCTAGTTCCGGACTTTAGTTTCAATCTAAGTTGCGCTTGTGCGACTACACTTAATAACTTACTTATTTTATGTGGTTATTATACAATGCGTTATTGTTTCGAAACTCTTGAAACTGAGAATAAATAATCATTAACGGCCTCTATTCCCAGAAGGCCGCGCTTTTGTGATTTTTAAAAGCATCTGAGACATAGAAAATAGTGTTTAAAATTTTGAAAAAAATATATTTAATACTTAAGGATCTGGTCTAGTCAAATTCGTATTCGGTTACAAGATCTGATGAACTTCACTCGATAAAAAAAAATCCCAAAGTTACCCCATTTTCAAATGTTTTTTTAACATGAAAACTAAACTACTGATATTTTGAATTTTTTTTTTGTACTGATTTAAAGACACAAAATATATCTAAACAAATTCGTAGATTTTGACTTGTTAAAATTATTTTCATAATCACTATGTTTAAATAACCACAAAATGCACAAGCCCGGCGGCGATCAGTCGCGCGCTGGCGCTTACAGACGACGGACCTGTGTCAATTTTTTCCGCGGCGAATTTAGTGCACCAATCAATAAGTTTTTGACGAATTTATATAATTATTGCAAGTTTCATAATGGGCAATAAACAACGCCAGCGAAAAAAGTCGTTTACAGCCATAAAAATAATAAATTAAAAGAATGCACTATAAAAATATAAGAAAGTAAGTAAATATGATATGATCTGTTGCGGTCATAGTGCCATAGTATAAGAATACTAGTAGGTATAACTAATGAATATCGCTGTCCGATTTTTATATTTTGTCTATATCCTACCTCTGCGTACCATGTGCTGCATTGACCATTTGCACTATAAATAAAAAATATAATTGGTGTTTACATCATGCATGAGTTCAAAAACGTATATAAACAACAACTGACGACCGATGTGGCGCGGCGGGCGAGTGTCCGCCTGCGACGCAGGAGGTTGCGGGTTCGATTCCCGCCTTGGGATAAATGTTTGTACGATCTGCAAATATTTATTCCGGGTGTTCTGGGTATTTTCTATGTATAATAAAAAATATCTATGTATGTAATGTATTGTGTTAAGTATATCAGTCATCTAGTACCCATAACACAAGCTCTGCTTAGCTTGGGGCTAGATGATGCTGTGTGGACTGTCCAGCATTGTTATTATTATTATTATTATTGACCGAGCGAGCGAAGCGAGCGAAGTGTCCAGTTTCCAGATAGGGCAAAAATGCTTTTGCCCGGTTGTCTGTTTTCGCCTAGAGGTCGCAGTTTTCCACCGATTTTGACAAAAATTGGCACACATATTCCTTGAGCTAAAGGAATTTTTTTGTCGATTGCGATTTTTGATTGGATGTAAAAAGAGGGGGAAAAGGAGGGAAGTTTACTGTAGCGTTATTTATCGACAGATTTTAATTAAATTTGAGAGATACAATAAGGACTTTATTTTTCATAAGATGTTACAAAAATAATTCCAGAAAACGGGAGTGGAGGGGGTAAAACAGTACAAAGTTTGCTAATGTTCATTTCTGTCAGTGTATAAGTGGACACAGATATTATCGTCACGTACGCCTACGATTCTATATGTGTGTGAGTTTTGCGACGTTGCCAGCTCGCGGCAATCGCGGGTCGTGGGTTATTGCCGCTCTTCTCCGTGTTTTCATAATGAGTTCGGCCGTCATACCTCAGTTCGTGGTAGCTTTCTGCGCTGTAGGTGGTGGGTTGGACCCCCACCGTATACAAACATTTGTGTGATAAACGTACCTAGATGTTTGTTCTGTGTCTGGATGTCATGTTGTATTTACAAAAAAATACATAGCTATACAAGTATTCTATCAGTCATCTGGTTTCTATAGTACAACCTATGCTTAGTTTGGGGCTAAATACGAATATCTGGTCAGATTTGAAATTCAAAATGGCGGATACAAATCATGATACAAAAAACTGACATGGGTGTCGTTTTCTACTAATTTGGGGGTGCTGATTACGAATATCTGGTCAAATTTGAAATTCAAAATGGCGGATACAAATCATGATACAAAAAACTGACATGGGTGTCGTTTTCCACTAATTTGGGGGTGCTGATTACGAATATCTGGTCAGATTTGAAATTCAAAATGGCGGGAGCAATGATGGTACAAAAAATTGACATGGGTATCTTTTTTGACTAATTTGGGGTTGCTGATTACGAATATCTGGTCAGATTTGAAATTCAAAATGGCGGGTGCAAATGATGGTACAAAAAATTGACATGGGTATCTTTTTCGACTAATTTGGGGGTGCTGATTACGAATATCTGGTCAGATTTGAAATTCAAAATGGCGGATACAAATCATGATACAAAAAACTGACATGGGTGTCGTTTTCTACTGATTTGGGGGTGCTGATTACGAATATCTGGTCAAATTTGAAATTCAAAATGGCGGATACAAATCATGATACAAAAAACTGACATGGGTGTCGTTTTCCACTAATTTGGGGGTGCTGATTACGAATATCTGGTCAGATTTGAAATTCAAAATGGCGGATACAAATCATGATACAAAAAACTGACATGGGTGTCGTTTTCCACTAATTTGGGGGTGCTGATTACGAATATTTGGTCAGATTTGAAATTCAAAATGGCGGGAGCAATGATGGTACAAAAAATTGACATGGGTATCTTTTTTGACTAATTTGGGGTTGCTGATTACGAATATCTGGTCAGATTTGAAATTCAAAATGGCGGATACAAATCATGATACAAAAAACTGACATGGGTGTCGTTTTATACTGATTTGGGGGTGCTGATTACGAATATCTGGTCAAATTTGAAATTCAAAATGGCGGATACAAATCATGATACAAAAAACTGACATGGGTGTCGTTTTCCACTAATTTGGGGGTGCTGATTACGAATATCTGGTTAGATTTGAAATTCAAAATGGCGGGTGCAAATGATGGTACAAAAAACTGACATGGGTGTCGTTTTCGACTAATTTGGGGGTGCTGATTACGAATATCTGGTCAAATTTGGAATTCAAAATGGCGGATACAAATCATGATACAAAAAACTGACATGGGTGTCGTTTTCTACTGATTTGAGGATGCTGATTACGAATATCTGGTCAGATTTGAAATTTAAAATGGCGGGTACAAATCATGGGACAAAAAACTGACATGGGTGTCGTTTTCGACTAATTTGGGGGTGCTGATTACGAAAATCTGGTCAGATTTGACATTCAAAGTGGCGGGTGTAAATAATGGTACAAAAAACTGACATGGGTGTCGTTTTCAACTGATTTGAGTTTGCTGATGCCCGCCATTGAACCCGTTGAATATTCGTTGTCAGCACCTCCAAATCAGTCGAAAACGCCACCCCCATGTCAGTTTTTTGTACCCGCCATTTTGAATTTTAAATCTGACTAAATATTCGGAATCAGCACCCTCAAATTAGTCGAAAATGACACCCATGTCAGTTTTTTGTATCATTATTTGTATCCGCCATTTTGAATTTCAAATTTGACCAGATATTCGTAATCAGCACCCTCAAATCAGTAGAAAACGACACCCATGTCAGTTTTTTGTATCATGATTTGTATCCGCCATTTTGAATTTCAAATTTGACCAGATATTCGTAATCAACACCCCCAAATTAGTCGAAAACGACACCCATATCAGTTTTAGTACTATGATCTGTACCCGCCATTTTGAATTGAAAACCTGACTACATATTCGTATTTAGCCCCAAACTAAGCATAGGTTGTAATATAGAAACCAGATGACTTCTAGAATACTTGTATACCTATGTATTTTTTTGTAAATACAACGTAACATCCAGACACAGAACAAACATCTAGGTACGTTTATCACACAAATGTTTGTGCACGGTGGGGGTCAAACCCACCACTTACAGCGCAGAAAGCTACTACGAACTGAGGTATGACGGCTGCCCTAACGGATGTATGTCTACTGTGCCTGGGGATTACAGTCGACAGTCCTTTTGATATGTACCTCATAATAATAAAGTTATTACTATGGTTCGTAATGAAATGTTTTCCCATAATTATCCGAAACTTATTATGTTGGCAATACATGTTCAATCCTCCAAAGTTAGTTTTTTAAGCCGAACTTATTATGAAAACACGGAGAAGAGCGGCAATAACCCACGACCCGCGATTGCCGCGAGCTGGCAACGTCGCGAAACTCACACATATAGAATCGTAGTCGTAAGTGACGACACTATCTGTGTCCACATAAACACTGACAGACATGAATTAAAATTTCGATGCTAGTTTTGCTATTACTCTTCTGTTTTCTTTAATAAAATATAATTTCACGCAAATGAAAACCACTAAAAACACCAACAATATTTATAACAATGTGAAATTATACTACCTTAGCCTACAATTGGTAAAATACATTTGTATGGAAATCGAACCACCTTAATACTAAAAATATTTCAATTTATAAAATAATCAGAAAAAATCTTCTCCTGTAAAGTTGACTTTTTATAGTTATGCCCCTGTTTCTAAGATACGACGAAATAACCAAATAAAGAAGACCAAATAGAGAATATTACAAACGTAGCTAGACTTTACTTTATTATAGGCAATAGCTGCACTTAACATCAGGTGGGCAACTTGCTTGTTCCGTCTTCATATTGTTTACAAAATTAATAATTTAAAAATATAGTGCTGGACAACCCACACAGCATCACCTAGCCCCAAGCTAAGCAGAGCTTGTGTTATGGGTATACTATTACACATAATATAATACATTACATAGATATATATATTTTATCATGCATAGAAAATACCCAGAACAGCCGGAGCAAATATTTACAGATCCTACAATCATTTGTCCCAAGGCGGGAATCGAATCCACAACCACAACCACATTCAGCGCTAAAAAACCGGCAAAATAATACCTTATTATGCTTAGAAAACAAAAATAGGGAGGTTCCTTCATTTATTTACGAAACTATTACTTTACTATAAACAAAGTTTGATCACAAAAGATGAATTTCTAAAGTCAAATAAAATGATCCTACTGCTAATTGCTATACTATGTCGCTGGCGGGGGCATACGAGTTCACTGCCGCTGCGTCCGCGCTACGTATTTCGCGTGCAGCCCGAGACAGCGCTAAATGCCTAAAGTTGCAGGAATACCAAGCCTTAAAAAAGGATTTTAAAAAGTGCAGTAATGCATTCCATTTTTTGTGAAAACACAGTATCATCATCATCATTATTAGCCTGTATAAGAGAAAGAGGCTATCTCCCACAACACAGGTTTTTACCTAGGGTGGGAGCTAGTGATCTCAACTCAACCTTCTAATTTATGAATTTTCATTGTACTTCTCTGAGTAGGTAGGCAAATTGTACTACTTTACCTAATTTGTTATCCGACTATGCTATGCCTACCTTTACACTTGTATTTAATGTGTCTCATTTTATGTGCCTAATAAAGTTATTATTATTATTATTATTATAAGTCCACTGGCTGGACATAGGCCTCCCCCATACCGACAACAAATGAATAGTTTATTCTTCGCGGTTTTTTATATGAACTTCAAAATTCATAAGGTATGTCCGAAGGTGGCAAACCAATTCCAATAAAACAAAAACTAGACGTTATTTCGCATAAACCTTAGCATGTAATAAATTTAAAGAACCAACCCATAACTTTAGGTTTGGAAAGTAGACTCCCTACTTAGAGTTTTGGTGTTTATTTTTACAGAATTATTAATTTACAGTAGTATCCTCAAATACATAAATCACACTATGATGACTTATTTTGTTTTCATTTAACAAGCTACATTTTTATGAATTACCTACCGGTATAGTAGTTGAGGTAATGGTATCTATATAATATACTTATTTGTTTTTTTCTTATGAAAGGTAAGGGTGCAGTGGCGTCAAGAGTCATCGAGGCGAGAGCGCCCTACCGCGGCTTGCATGCACCTCAAAGCAACTTTATCCTTGTTATACAGAGTGTAAAAAGACTGCATCCGAGAACTGAAACAGATGTTCAGATCATGTTTATGTTCGGGTTCCTAAATGAAGCCACGATTTTTTATTTCATTTTTCAAATCGTTCTAACCTATACCTTTTTATAACTCGTAGGAGTAATACTATACTGGCATTCTTATACTATAGTTTAAACAGCTGCGCTGGATCAGTGTTATACCAAATGCTGAAGAACATCTATAAGAATAACTTGCTTTTTTACGTCTTGTATTGTATGGTTATTAAGAGCGCAAGCTTTATCTATATAAATTTATATATACCTGGAATATATAAATATTTATTACTTATTGCATTAAAATAAAATTGCACATGTAGTCACTAACTGCATAATACATAGTAAAATGAGTTTATGATTTCTTGCGATATGCTCTTCTTTTTAGCTCTGCGATGTAATGATACTGGTTTCTTCAGTTGCCCTATCAGAACGGTTGCTTTCACTTTCATAAAAATATGATATGACAGCTTCCTTCTCTTTTATCTGGCACTAGATGTCTGGCTGCTGTAATTTATTTAAATTATTTCCTCCTTTTTTGACAAAGTTTGGTTAAGTGTGTGCCATTTTCTCCTGCAAGCCGTTGCACCAATGTTTAATTGTAAGATATATTTATGCTTAATGTCATTAGTTATACCTTATCTTACTGCTGCAATCTTTAAAATGCTCACTGACCTAGAAGAAATAGACTATCTCTCACAAAACAGCTTTTACCTAGGGTGGGGAGGGGAGCTTGTGATCTCAACTTAACTTTTTCCATATAGAAAAGTCTTGTACTTGCCTAATAATATTAGGTTGTTTCAAAACTATTTACTGTATAAAAATACAGCCATACTACGTGGATTTATAAACAATGAATTAAGTAGGGTTTTGTAAGTAGTGCTTTGTTAAGTTTTCTAAGTACTTGCATATTGAAGAGAAGAAAGAATAAATAACATAAAGTAATGAAACAGTCTCGTTTAACACTCGTTCTTGTGCTTTGCGCGCACCTAGCTGCATACCTAAGAGCCGGGTAACAATTTCCAGAGGTGGAAACGAGGGTGAAGTGGAGGTAGGGGGAAGAGAGGCAAATGCGTTACCTTGTAAAATGAAGCATATCTAAGCATACTTTAGTGTTGTACCGTTAGTTTTAAAACAGTGTTATAGTTCGTAGGACACGATAAATTAGAGTAAATTTTAGAAAGAATTCTTAGTTTGTTACATATTGTGATGAAATGAATGTAAAGCTTCCTTATTTGCATAATAACAAAAAGCCGAGATTATGGTTGCAAATGTGCCGACCTTCGGTCGACTGTTAAGCAAGAAATAATAGCTTTGTTATAATTAACATAATTAATCAAGATTAAGGTCGTTGTTGGAGTTACCAATTTGTCATGTTTTTAATTTTTACTTTGTTGTATGATACCAGAGCTGATAAAAAAGTTTTTTCAGATATCTGATGATGATCGCATGTCTCTGACGACTGCGGTATCGGATGAGGAGGACCCTGCAGAGAGCGCTATGAACTCTCCGTATAAAGGCAAGCAGACGGGTGCTGCTGCTGCGTCTTTCAACTGCACGGGTGCAGTCCGAAAGGCTGGGTAAGTGGCACACTAGAACGATTCAACTAGCTAACATATCACTTTACTTCAATAGTTACCAACTTTCAGACATTACAGGCACATGAGGCTCAGGTGTTAAGCCTATACAGTATTATCTCAGGTTGATGGATGCTGAACAGTGCATCCTAGGGAACGTTTCTGTACGAGCACGAGCACGACCTACAAGGCAATGCTTTGTTATATGGGAAAAAATGGGGTGTCACTAAAATATCTACTAAGTAAAGAACAAACGTAGTTGCTTATCTTTCTCATAATTAAGGGATTAAGTATCTGATTTATCTTTCCTACACATTATTATAATGTCACCAAGCTATAGTTAAAATAAATATATGCATAAGAACAAAACCAACGCTGGATAGAAGCGCACCCTAGTTTATAAAGATACATTTTAAATAAGTCGTCAACCTTTAAACATTTTCTAAATTGAGTCTTCGTGTGTGTCGTTCTTGCTATAATATAATGCAACACACATAGACAGAAATAGTACTAACCAAGTACAATTTTTTTGGATAGCTAAACTGTTATAACCCGTCTTAGAATATATACACCACCCCTGTGGCTGTTATTCTATCCAGTCAGTTTCTTGGTTAAAAGTTACATTGACAACTCGTTCCTATAACCGCATCTACCCAAAGAGGCAGAAAAAATCATTATAATTTACATCTATCTAGGTATCACTTAGAAGGATCTTTGTTTAGACTGACTGACTTGCATATAGACAATGCCGTTATCGTAAAGACTTTTCGATAGTGTTAAATATAAAACGAACCCGTGGAATTATTTATTAAATTTTGGACCAAGGGCGCGCATCAATCTTCGTGATCTACAGGGAATGGGGGTTGCGGTCACATCTGTGGTCCCATGTATTCCAATAGGTATCTAATAATTAGCAGTAGCAGTGTCTTTTTTATGTTTTTTTTATTCATGTCAATATATTTTTTAATAACTATGATAGTCTAAGCTAGCTCATCCTATGTTTACTTGATACTTTGACTTGAATAGTTTCATTTGTTAGTTGTATATGTTATGTTGTGTTGTGTGTATAGTGTGAGTTATGTTCGATACCTACGTTTACTGCGCTCTGCATTGCTTGAGTGTGCGCTCGATTGTACCTACTACTACACTAATCTAGAATAGATAATAGTTTATTATATAGTAGATACTATAGTAATCGAGAACCTAGTAGCTAAGTCAAACCTTTCTTAGGGTTTTTAGCTACTACTGATATAATTGTACTGCTTTTTTTCTGTCACATAAATAAATAAATAAATAAATAAATAAATATCATAATACTTTAGGGCTGCTTCTATTTTGTCGAATTTTCAGAAAAAAAAACATTTTGATACCAACACCCCCTTTCATTCACGTCCATGCACTGTAACTATTGAGAAGATAAACAAAAAGTTTGCTACCTACCTCTCCTTCAACTTCTTTTAAGTAAAACTAGAACCGAGGAGAAGAAAGCTTTGCTGTATACTTTTTGTCGGATAGCGTAGTTTCTATTAGGGAAGCCTACGGCGTCCTTTATGTTCCTTGAGGCTACAATTCCTCTTCCATGAATCCCAAATGACCGGAGGGAAATCTTAGCCGTGACCCATTCAATGTGGCTGTAAAACGTACGCTACTCAAAGACGAAATGAAACTCCTTCGACTCGCTTAGATTTATAGGAGATTTCTTAATGATTTTATTCGATTTACTTTGGCAACAACGATTGCATGTTCATTAAAAATATCAGAACTAAGAAAAAGGATTAAACGTTTTTGTTGCCAGGTTTTCTTATTAGTGAGATTTCTTTAATAATTATGGTTTAAAGTGTCGATCAAAAAATAATGCAAAACGATGAGGTGTTGGCAAAAAATCATAGGAATTCATCTTATAGGTAACTTGGTATAAATTTTGGGATACCTAAAGTAAAATCTTTATGGTTGCAAGTTAACACTATAAAAGAAATAAAATGTTTATAAAAACTACATAAGCTTATTTTCTTCTTCTTTTTGTATTTTTTCCTAAATTTTTTCATCCCAAACTATAGTCATCGTAGTATGTACCTACGAAAGCCGACAGTAAAATCGCCTATATAGAAAGAGGTAAGGTATTATTTCCAGA
Source organism: Electrophaes corylata (assembly GCA_947095575.1). Lineage (NCBI taxonomy): Eukaryota > Metazoa > Arthropoda > Insecta > Lepidoptera > Geometridae > Electrophaes > Electrophaes corylata. Next base: position 8,334,519 of record OX352701.1, read on the forward strand.
AAGGGCTATATGATGCCTTATGTACGATCTTTGACGTAAATACCCCATATTTATTCCACCGGAAAGTTTCTTTGTACATTCGGATAATTTCAATAACTTTTCCGATTGATTTGGACTGAGCAAGTACTCTGTGGGCTGAGCATCACTTTGCGGAGTAGTGCCGTGCATGTATCTTAGTCTTTGTATCATATCTTACCTTTGTAATTTCCTTCAGTAGGTAATGTAAATGATTTTACAGTTAGCTCTTATGCTTTCACGTCGGTAAGTTTTAGAAACTCTTCATAATTAAAAAAAATTAAAACTTATGTAGCTCAGATTAATAATAATAATAAAATAAGTAGGTACCTAAAACATGAAAAGATAGATCATATACAAATACTGAAAGAATATTGAATCATGAAGATTGTGAGCAAATACTTGCTATTATAATTACATTTAGAAAAAAAATTATATCTAATACGAGGATTTCTTTTGCGTCATGCTTGGAAACAACATAGCTTTTTAGTTTTATTAGTCTTTTATCGTGTTATTTTTAGTTCACAAAGTTTTAGCACAAAGTCTGAGCAGTTGTTATGAAATCGTGTGTTGAAATTATGAAATTATGTGGCATCGTGATTTAAAATAAATTATTTCCCCTGGGTTTTAAATTTTATTTTTTTTATTTTTAGCGTCCCATATGTCATTCTTCGAAAAAGCACTCAAGCAAAGCTGTGTCAGACTAATATGGTTCATAACTTATAATTTATTTTGTATAAAAGCTAAAACTTCGCTTATTACGACTTTATAACTATCGCACTGTTTACTAGACATTTTGCAAAGCTACAAAATTGCAACCACCGTTATAGGCGCGTGCGTCACCAAGGTCGCAACGGTTAAAGCGAAACGCTATCTAAGGTCCGCCAGTTTTATTTTTTATTTCGTTTTAATTAAAAACTAGTTATTCATCTACAAACAAAATTATCTGTCAGATGACGGGCAGGTGTCATATTAAAGAAAGAAGAATTTCGTTGATATTTTATCCGAAATTACTTGAGGTATGAGCAGTTGAAATAAAAGTGTAATATGTGGTATCCTGATTTGAACAAAAATAAGCGAAACGCTTTCTCGAAATCTTTTTCTTCAAATTTAACGGCAGCCGGCTTTTATTCTTTTTACTGACTCGACTTGACTAAATACTGTCTTTTATTTACTTGACACTGGTGAAATTGAACGGTGGACACCTATTTTCAATAGGCGTATACTAAATATGTATTAAATAGTTGCGTTATCTGCAGATAACATCTCAAATCATCTTCAAAAACATCTAAAAAAAATAACAAATCATCACCTGCATCGGCCTGCAGGCCGTTGCAGATGATTTGAAGATGGCTATAAGATTGATTTTTCTAAATCAAGTACCTACATATTTTTTATCCAGAATAATACTTTTACGGCTGTGTTTTTTTATGACTCGCTTGGCTAAAAACTATTTTCATGCTCACTCGATACTGGCAAAGTTGTTTGTCGAACGACGGACAGGTGCCATAAAGAAGAAAGAAGAAGAAGTACTCATAATTTATTTACCAAATTTTAATAAATTATTATCCAAGTACAGTTTCACGTACAATGCGGCTTGAAACATATTGAATCACTTCACGGTACTAAACATGTTTAGGGGAAATATAAGTTACTATGTCGAAAACTGATTCTTCTTCCATTTCAACTGTTTTTCGAGTGCGAACTGACTTCAAAGTATCCAAGAATAGGAGACAAAAACGAGCTCCTACTCCAGTCAACGTTATTATTTGGGCCATGGAAGTCCTCGGCAAGCGAGCAAGAGGTGTTCCCATTCAGAAAATTCGATCTTTGATAAAAAAACATTTTATAATTCCATGCAGAAGAAGAGATGTGGACAAAAAAATTGATACAGCTTGTATGTTTGCAGTGTATTTTGGTATATTGGAACAATCAAACGATATGTATTATTTGATACGAGCAAACCCATTATCTTATATCAATAATCTAAAATCTCGTCATAAATTAATAATATGATATTGGTTGCCGCATTACGTACCTACGTAACCTATGCATGTATACCAAACCAATAAAATACTCCGTAAAGTACAAAGATGTTATTAAATGGGAATAAAAAAATATTTTATAGCAAATCAAGCTTTTATTTCTCAATGTGGAAAGGATGCTAATACGATAATACGATCAACGAACCCTTTTCGATGTTGAAATTGTTCGATGGTAGGTATTTTGACCAAATTTATCCAGAGCACCTACCTACACCTGACACACTCATAATGTTAGTTGAAGAAGTAAGAAAACTTATAGAAAAGGTAGATAGATGTAATGATTTAATATAGTTTGACAAAAAAAGGTAGACAAAATCTTCTCTTTAGTATCAGAGACACTCTCTGATACTAAAGAACTTTAAATAACTAAAATAAAAAATGGTCTAATAGTATTTCATAATCATCATCATCATCATCTTCCTGTCTTTATCCCACACTATGTGGGGTGGGCACAACAGGTTTTTTTCTTCCTCTCTCTTCTATCAGTCGTCATCTCAGTGTTCTAATAGTATTATTAGAAATAAACCAACCAAAAAATGTAATCTATATTCAATATATATTTGCTCTGTGATTCAAATTACTATTATTTCATAATCTATTAATTTCTCCCACATTCAGCCAGTAAAAAGTTACACATAAATTAATGTAGTTCACTTCACTGCATAATAACATGCAGTGCGATCTAAGTACTATCGTCTATGCATGATCGTCATCATATCATCGTCTATAGAGAAGCATACAAAGAATAGAGAAAATGCGGAAATATGGTGACATAATTCCTATCAATACTAACCTATTACCTCCTTAGTATACAAAAGATGACAAATACATATTTTAAGACCTCACTAGTTATAAGTATCTTATGTTCATACACAGATTCCTAAGCGTAAAGAAATGGCTCTTACGCAAAAAACACCAGATAGAATTGGCGCGTAAGCGGGGCTGGAAAGGATATTGGGTTTGCCTCAAAGGCACGACTCTTCTGTTTTATCCTTGTGACTCACGCGAAGGGCGCTCCGTGGAAGCAGCTCCCAAACATCTCATCATAGTTGATGGAGCAATCATGCAGCCTATCCCAGAGCACCCAAAAAGAGACTACATATTTTGTCTAAGCACAGCATTCGGCGACGCATATTTGTTCCAAGCTCCATGTCAGGTGTGTACCTAATTGAATTTTTTTTATTGAGGAATGTTCCTAGATAAGTAATCATTTCTCCAATTTACTTTAAAGCAAATTAGGAGAAACCTCAACCCGAATCATTTGTATAAGAATCCTAAACAATACCCTATATATTTAAAGTCAGAAAGTTATATATGGTATTAAATGAAGTTATATAGGTAGTAGCTGAGCTTATAGCGTTACACACGATGACATAATAATAATAATAATAATGCTGGACAATCCAAACAGCGTCATCTAGCCCCAAGCTAAGCAGAGCTTATGTTATGGGTACTAGATGACTGATATACTTAATACAATACATTACATGCATAGATATTTTTTATTATACATAGAAAACACCCAGAACACCCGGAATAAATATTTGCAGATCGTACAAACATTTATCCCAAGGCGGGAATCGAACCCGCAACCTTCTGTGTCGCAGGTGGACAATCGCCCGCCGCGCACATCGGTCGTCAAATGCGTAGATGATTATGATGATATTGTCAGTGTGTTATTAAATCAAAGAAAAGTAAAATATAACGCTTGCATACAAAAAATTGTATTTGTATATACGTGTACAGCTACCGTGTAATGTTTATTAGGTTGAACTCGAGAACTGGGTGAATAGCATACACAGCGCCTGTGCTGCAGCGTTCGCGCGTCACCGCGGCAAGACGGGCACGCTTCACTTGCTACAGGAAGAAATTTACCGCTTAGAGAAAGCCATTGAGTCGGTAGGTACAAACATTTATATACTATGCTACCTTTTCATAATTGCATTGACGTTATAAATCACCGTGACTTCATTGATATTTCATAATAATAGTGCTTTACTTTCTATACACTTAATCGCTGCAACCAATATATCATTTTATATCAAATTAAAACGTCGGAAGAGCATTATACTCAGTAAATTATGCAGCGTTCGCCCTAACTGCGCATCACATCAGCCTGGACTAACACAAGTATTGTTTGAATACCACGAATCACTAACTACTTTTGCGAACTTGATCACTTGAGCTCGTTCAGTCTTACTGCACTGTAATAAGGCCAAATATCCAGCGCGCTGAATTCACTCGTTGTTCGTAATAAATACACTCATGTACCGACACAAAGTACAGTATACCTTATTAATGTAAATGAGTTATTGCTCGCCTCGACTTTGTTGGGAAAACGCTAACATCAAAAGCGTTTTAACTCACACAGTTTATTTGTTAAATATTTTATTTGTATAAGACTCATTACGTTGTCTAGCTTTGTAATTTTTACTTACTAAGTAACTTTTTTTAAAAATCCTCTACGTATGTGCATTAAACACCAGTTTTTTTATAAGTAATTTTAGTAGTTGGTGAGCAGACTGGTTTTCATGACTAGGCCTCTGGTGGGTTCTTTTTGTGTGTGTCACCGTGAGTTGATATAATACTGAATACCAACTTATAAATAGAAACACACGTATGTACACATAGGAAGACAAACCGTACATATGTACAGGAAACCAAGCAGATGTCGCTAGCAAGTTTCATGACAGTTTCTTGTATGCGGTAGGTATTAGTAGATGTAGAGCGAGGGATGTTTCGGGCGTTTCTCGTGTAAATCGCGCCAATTTCTGACCCGCACCGAGTGACCGCAGCACGCGTCAAAGCCTTTGTGGCTGCCTCACACTACTAAAGCTACTATGTACCTACGACGCATGAATGTGTGTTTGTGATCAGTCATACGTATTTGTGATGCACAACTAGCATTCGAAATGAAGATCCAAATTACAAAACATAGCTTTGCTTTTTTGATCGCACAGTTAAAATTTTACTAGTACATCAGTCGATTTACTGAAATATTGCGATGTTTTGTGTATGGTGAAGTTACTCAATGATTTAGGTATTTATATAGAAAAGTAGTACGAGTATTAAACCTATTGCTCCCTTAGCACTCAGTAGAAATGCTAAGTTACTTAAATATCATAGAGTTAAGTTAATTATTATAGATAATGATTTAACTTGGCTTTAATTTATTTGGAGTTATTCAGTGCAAACCTTACATAATAGGTAATTTTTATATATAAAAATCAATTTCTTACATTATTACCTAATTGTAACAAGGGACTTAACAATACGTTCATTATTAAATGTTTGAACTCGTAGCTGTCTACATGAGACGTGTAGAATTCCTCAATATTAAAGTCCTACATAATAATGGCACCAATTCTTTTTTGGTCCATATTTAGATAATCAAGTGAATAATTACATAAAAAATTTGGTAGAGCTTAAGCTTTTGTAGCTGCTGTAACCATAAATTTACGCAAGCCATTTTCACTGTTTAGTAAATTAGATTGTTTGTACTTATATTTATTATGAATCTGCTTAATTGGAAATAAAATGAATTTGAATTATAACTACGTGAACTTTCTCCGGCTAACTTTCATCTTTTATTGAACTACGACTATGAATGCATTTATTATGTTGAACAATATTCGAACTAGGATGGGGACAGTAATTAAGGACGAAGACACAAGCCTGTGGCTAGAAACAATATATTCTATCATCACGATAAGTTACCACGGCCAGGTGGTAACACGCGCTTATTAATATTCATAGCACACGTTATCCTCAGTGCGCATTTGAGGGCTTGCCTCTAATACTCCTTGCTGTTTCCGTTATAATAATGTTCAAAAACTTATTATTTTTAAACTTTCAACCTTTCCATGCTTTGAAGCTAAGCAGGCTAAGGGCACTCACAAAGAGGGCATCAAGTCGTTGAGGTCAGCTGAGCCGGGGTTGTTTCTTTTGCTAGTGGGGTAGCCGCCGGCTTATCGCCTTTCTCGCCTTCTATGATACAAGAGGATAAGGTGTATGTACCAAAGCATTTCTGTTGAATGTCAGTAAGCGTTGTATCTTACTCTGTTGTTTTTTGAAGCGTATTCACTTCAATAGAAATACCTACCAGCGGAAAGAATGCATCAAGGGGTGCTGAAACAAATCTTCAAATGTACATATAGATCAAAGTGTACGGTCAAAAAAATGGCTGTTCGGCTGACCTTGGAGTTTTCGTTATGTGGATTTTGTAAAAGAAAACTATTGCTACGGTACTGAGGTATATTCAATAAAATAAAAAAAAATATATAGGACCATAAGCTGAAACACATGGCGGACTTGCAGCAGTCGGTAGTATCTGATCCTGAGACACGCGCCCAGCTCGCTGTGCAGATGTTGCAGTGGGAAGAAAACCTGGAGCGACTACATTGTGAACAGTTTCGCCTTCGCTGTTACATGGCCAGTCTTCAGAGCGGTGAGCTGCCTAATCCAAAGGTAAATATCGTATTTTCTTGTTAATATACCCAAAACTAGTCATGCGATACAAACCCAGGATACAGTATTATCCAGCTACTACCTACATTATTTTATGATTCTTACCGCTTTTGCCCGACCCAGAATTTATACATTGAGATGGACGCATAAAAGTTTATGCATATTTATATGATTGAGTTCAACCTTAGGTAGGGTTTATTTTCTTGATTTCCTCTTTTCCTTTGAATGAATTACCGCCAATCTGTACCGCCTACCAAAATAAGCAGATATTTATACCAACCTACTCTCGGGAAAAAGCCATAACTCATTTTGACCAAATACGGCATTGTTTTTCTGGATTTAGCTGACCGAAAATAAAGCATCGGTCTTATATCTCATCATTCAATAGCACGATAGTAGGTACATAGGGAGTTACTGAAGTGATTTCATCGAAGTGACAGAGAAAGGAAATTTGTTGACTCTGCTATCCAATTGACAGTTCCGTTGACCGAAGAGTGGGGTTGGAATCTGTTACGCCGTGACCCATGTCACGGCACGTCATAACGGTTATCCAACACGTGAATAATAAAAATGATCACAATTTATAACAGGAATAGGGCCTGATTTACGGATATTCCAATATCTTTTAGCCAGGCCTTGGCAAGAAACTTTCTATACAGACATCAGACATTTATTGTAAAGGCTCTAAAACAATTAGATGTAGCCGGTGAAAGATCATTTAACTTACCAAGTTAAACATTATTTTTGCGATCAATTGCTTTTATGAGAAAGGCTTTAATTAAGGAATGATAACAAGTATCTCAATTCAAAGCCCTGTAATATTGTGTATAATTGAGTAGCGCGAAGTCCAACAAAACCAACTTTACTCGGTATACATGCTTAAAATAATATTTCAAATCATAAACGATATGTATTTCACGTTTAATCCACATAGTTACGTTTGGCCGTTGCATAAGGATTGATTTGAAATAATCTAAACTTTTACGTTTATTATATGTAAGATATAAGGTGATGCATATTCAAGTAAGGTCTTTCTCTTAGGCACTGCTGACACACGTGTCGCGTGGCACTAAGGGCACGTTGAATAAACTTGGCGTGTTCACGGTGTCTTCGTTTCACGCGTTTATCTGCGCACGCTCACCATCGTTGCTGAACAACCTGCTGGCCGGCCGCGGCGCTACCAAGAGACGGGCGCCCAACCTATCCCGCTCTAACTCTGGCTCCAGCAGACGGTCTATGCAGGTCAGTGATACTGAAAATGCAGGTATACTATTTAATGCGTGTAGCGTGTCTTGTTGTCTTGACAGAGACTGATCAAGACACCAACATACTTTGAGGGGAATGTGTCTCGCTCGATTCAATCCGCTAAACTGGCTAAACGCTTGACTAAAGCAGGCCATGTAATTTATTAGTTTATGTAAGTACTGACGTTTCACAGGTGAACATTTTTTTTGGAAGAAGATATCACTACCATACATATAACTGTCCTAGTCGGTCAGTAACATTTACTTGTTTGCAGTTGAAAACTCTGGATTTTATGAAGCAATTGGTAATGAAATTTCTCTAAAGAAATAATCAACTGGAACTAATAAAGAAGTCAATATACAAAAACACAATATAAAATTAAATTCATAAATATAAAGTTAATTTCCATATTGGGGTTTCCCTTTTGTTTGACTGAAGTATTTAGGGAGGCACTCTTTTTTTTATTTACTTTCCTTTTATATTCTTCTTTACTTCTGGTTTATCAAAGATACGAAACTAAAATGTCAAATACCCATTTCAATGTCGAGTACCCTTAGTAGAAGTAGGTAACTTGAGACATGATTTAGTTAGTTAAACTTCTAAGCTTTGTACTCGTAATATTTCAAACAAGACATAAATCATTCAGGTTGTCCTTGAAGTATACACATCTATCACAAGGCGAGGTTCACATTATAACTATTCTGTTTTCATGAAAATATATGTAATAAAAGCAAGTAATAATTTAGTAGAGCTTAATTTGATGGGAAAACACGTTGCAACCATTTTCCCGGATAGTTAAATTCCTTTGAGCAACACATTTCTGGCAACTGGCTGAATAAATCATAGTGAAATTGCAATAAACACGAGTAGGGTCGTGTCTGTTTCAAAAGTATTTGCGATATACTCCACTTTTTCAAATGTTTGTTTCATTTATTTGGCTTTACCTTTTCCTCCTTTTAGGGAAGGTCGAGGTGGCGTGCCTCTTATTCTCAGTGAGTCGTAATTCAGGTTGGCACGAAAAGAGAGTATTACTTGCGCCGGTCGACGTTACTGACTACTCGTCATTAGCCAACCATTATTTTATCAATCAATTGCAGCTTAACTTAATTTATGTTGGTAATTTAAAAAACTCCACTGAAATATGATATTTTGCTTGCGGATAAATCGAGTAACTCTTGAACGCAAGTTATAATTTTTTAAGCAAAATGTCGAATTTAAAAAAAATCTCGACTACTTTGGTAAATCTGCTCCAACAAAATTTCTAACAAAACTAACACACCGAGCTTAAGGGGCAGTATTAATACTTTCATAATATGTTGATACAAAATGATAGTAGGTTAGGGTATCATTAAACATAATATAATCATCATCAACAACCTGTAAAAGTACACTGCTGAACATACACAAACTGAATCTTATGTTAGTAATGTAAATGCTCTTTCAATTAAATTTAGATTTTTCTCCATTTCAATTTAGTGAAATGGAGTTGCGAAAAAATAATCTAATTTAAATTTAATTTCATTACACAGATGAGCTTACTGCAAAGGAGATAAATTAAAATATCCTGGTCTGGGTAAACCTGAAGTTCACAGAATAATTAGAACGGGGAAAAATATGATTTCTTCTAAAAGCGTTTCTCAAGTAGATTGCCGTTAGTTCATTATGGCGATGTCAAACGCGGAGTAATTTCCAACTTAATTTAAAGTGCAGAATACTATAGAGTGTTTTATTCCCACGGAAGTAAAACCATAAAATGTAATCTGAATAATAAAGTCTATGTCTACATCGTTTCCTATGGCTTTATCAATTACAGTCAGATTTAATTGTGTTCAGTAAGAAGAGCATAAGATTTTCTTATATTTTGAGCCGCGTGGTAAATACCACAGAGAGTGACGACGACGGAACACACGTTGTTTAAAATGGCATTTGTTGAGGTGGTGATCTTTTAATTTATATTTAATTTATTTATCATAGGTCCAACAGCATTTAAAATGTATATTATACAGTAATAACTATGCATACTGCCAATAATGCGTTTATGCTCTGTACAATAAAGCTGTTATGCTAATAATATTCGCTAAAGGAACGATGACAAGAATAGCACAAAAAGAAAAAGAAAAACTATGACAATTTCTAAAAAAAAACTGAGTAGGTAAGTAGTTACACATTTAATGTTGAGCATTTTCTTCTTTAATAAATACGCTTAAATGAACCCAAGCTATACAAAATCTCAAAAATTGATTATTCAAATAACTGATTATTACTGAAACATTGTTTTCAAACACCTACGGCATAAATTAAGTGAATTTACCTCAGGGAATTTGAATAGTGGTGTTTGATTATAGGCAAAGCCAAACAAAAAGATTTGTGCTATATATTTCAGTGTATTTAAAGTAAAGTAGATCAAACTTTGTTCAACCCTGTCAGAATCGAATGTTTTACTTTAGCTAAAGTATTCTACGAAACAAATTTATTGGGAACTTGGATGTTCCGAAAATGGGTTTAATTTTAAAAATAAAATGCAATCAACAATGTTCAGCCAACAATTTCAGCAAATTTTAATATTCAGGTGTTCTTTGACTTGGACAACATTTATTTTATAACTTGTAAATAAAATACACAGAATGCAGACATTACTTTGATTACAAATTGATGATATTTGCTACCTAACATAGATATGTTATTCGGACGTAAAATATATAAATATAATTCAGATACATGTCGTTGCAGCAGTAATTTTGTCTACGTCTGCGTATTATTTAAGCTACGTGTGCGTCTACGGCGTAGCGTGAGTGCTACGCTAACAGAAAAAGTGAGCATATTTTCACCGTTCAGATGTCACGCGATGAAGGCGAAGCAGCAGTGCGCGTATCGCTGCCCGAAGGTACAACAGCCACAGTAGGCGTGCGTGAAGGCATGTCCGTGGAAGAATTCTTAGCAGGGGCCTGTGCGCGTCGCTCACTCAACGCGCTAGAACATTTCGTGCGCGTAAAGAAGCGTCGCGACATGGAAGACCACAATTACTTTGTGCCACACCGCAGCGATCTCATTGAAACATACGTAAGTGTTTATAGCAAATATATTTAGATTAATATGGTGGAAACTAAGAACACTAAAGTATTAAATACTAAAGTTCCAGCGGCTGTTCTTTTAAATGTAGACACACAAATTACCCGTGATAAAGTTTAACTATAATTTACTAGCTGCCATGACAAAATTTTGAAATTAAACTAAAAATTTTACTTCCAAATCAGTCCAGCAGCTTTTTAGTGTTTTTCAGTAACTCACAACTTTACAGACTTCCGCAAAAATATTTTAGAAAATCCTGTCATACGGAATGGTAAAGTTTTATAAGCCGACATATTATCATCATTCGAGCTTACACTAGCAAATTATAAAACTCGATTTCTAGAAGTTTTTTATGAAGTAAGTTTATAAGCAAAATATGAGAAATTAAACTAAAAATTTTACTTCCAAATCAGTCCAGCAGCTTTTTAGTGTTTTTCAGTAACTCACAACTTTACAGACTTCCGCAAAAATATTTTAGAAAATCCTGTCATACGGAATGGTAAAGTTTTATAAGCCGACATATTATCATCATTCGAGCTTACACTAGCAAATTATAAAACTCGATTTCTAGAAGTTTTTTATGAAGTAAGTTTTATTTATAGTGAAATAAATGTTATCTCAATCTTAACATATGTCGCAAGGCAATATTTGATGAAACCAAGAGTTTAAATCAATAAAGTTCCATCGGGACTTATACTGAACTTCCAATCTATATCTATACCAATTAGAAGAATGTTTGTCCTGACTGACTGATTAGGATATAGACAACGCACAGCCTATAAACCACTAGTCGTAGAGACTTGAAATTTTCAGAGTTAATTCGTATTGGTGCGTATAAGTGTACAAAGAAAGGAATTCCCAAAATTCAACCCCTAAACGTGTACAGCGGAGGTTGAAGTTTGTATGAAAATAGCTTCACGCTAGCGTAGTTGCACGCATTTCGCTAATCTTTTCATATTTAGCCTGTGACTGAATAAAAACTCTTCCTTATATAAACTGACTGGCTATTACGTTACATCAATAAATAGACTCAATCAAGTTATTGGTGTAAAGTTTGTGTTTGTACAAAAAGCTTCGTCATAAAAATATATTTTTTGATGAAAAACCAGTATCATGCATAATTGTTCATGAGAAAAATCAGTACTCGGAGCGTGTCTTTTTAATTGAATTCAAGTAAAACCTGGCAGTGTTGTGATAAAACAACATTAATATTGCATTAAAAGGTCATAAAAATTTTAAAATTTATTCAGAAAATACTTTATGGAAAAGCTAACGCTTTACACATCTTTTAGCTTAACTACATCACTGTTACGTTAAATAGCTGTGTCATACTTGACTGATTTGATTTGATACTACTACAGAAACAAGTGAAATCTATTGCAGTGCATGGTTTGACACGTTATAATTTACTAATATTATACTAATTACTTACTTACCAGCCACACTAGCCTTACTAGCCACATCCGCAAGTGCCGCACATCGATAACGGACGCTGCTAAAATCATCTTATATATATTTAAAAGGCCTTTGATGATGATATTAATTATCACGTAGTAGTAATATAAGATCAAACAACCACTCCCACTTTTACTCATTGCTAACAAGGCTTCACTAATTAGATACGGGTAAATAGTTGAATCAGGAAAACGTTACTTCCTGATCAATCCAATTGTGTTTTAACTCCAAAGTTTCTGTGCGGATTTAACACGCTCCTCCCTGATTGAGGTCCGACAAGAAGAGGATTAAACGTATCCTTACATATTCATTCTAATCACACTATAACAAAATAAAGATTAATTCAAACCTTTCGGTTATCTGCTCAGATACATGTTTTTTTATATTACGTACAGATAATAACATACGTAATTTTAAATGTGAAGTGTAATATTAAACAAAACTTGGCCAAACTAACTCATTCCGTCATGTCCCTGAAACATCTCTAAACTTAATGTAGCAAGTAAATTCTACGCACTTTATTTTATTACATGCTGCTATAGTTACGTTTGTATAACTTGTTCTGATGCAAACACATGTGAAATTATTTTATACAGAAATTTCATATGAATAGAAAGCTTTTCACATTGAATACATCTTGTTATGCACTATTATACATTGACGAGATATTTTAAATATGTCGGTAGTTCGATAGTTTATACTTTCGATAAGTTAAAGGAAAATATAAAAGCAAACATTAAATATAATACTACCGCTAGCGACAAATTGTATACGGAAATGAAACAGATGGAAATGAAAATAGAAACGAAGTCAGCTTCTAGCTCCGTTTTGATTTAAGACTGATGCGAGAAAAATATATAACTAGTGAAAACGCGTGCAACTTTGTCCACGTGAAGTGATTTTCATACGTTTATTTTTATTTCATACGTTCGATTTTATTACGTTCACTTAAACATCTAACTATAACAATAGTAAAGGAATAGGATACTATAAACAAGACTTTTCGCAGGATTTTTCTTTACATGAAATGTTTTTTTTATATCGAAATAGCTACACACTCATGAAGTGGTAGAAGTTTGCGCAAAAATTCTCTATCAAGTAGAATTACAACGCAACACTCTCGAGCAAATGTGGGGATTCAGCGTCGAAGCCGATCTTATGGAAAACGCCGAGCGTCAGGATGAGCTGTGTTGCTACGTGAGCCGCGTCGAAGACAAAAGCGTCGCTATGCAAAACGGTAGGTAATCCTAACAAACAAAAGTGGTTTAATCTACCTTTTATCATACGAAACAATGCCCAAAAATTTTAATAATCCCTACATATTTCTTACATCTTAAATGTATTACATACTTTTTCCATTATAAAAGAACGCAACCAAAAGTTGTTTTATACTTAACTTTTATTCTACCTTCTAAGCTTACTTTTATATTTTTCTGAGACATGATAAAAGAATCGGTATTAACTAGCTCCGCATTTTTAATGCCAATCGATATCCTGTAGAACAGGAGTTGAATTTTTAATCGCGCTTGTTTCTTTGTGTTTTCTTGGTTTATAAAAAGTAAAAACAATGACAGCAGATATGCCTGTTTTCTGTGTCAGGCATAATCAAAGGCGACGAGATAATGGTGATCAACGGAGCGATCGTTTCCGACCTAGATATGATGTACTTGGAGAGTGTGCTGCAGGAAGAGCTTTCTCTGGTTATGATGATGAGGTAAGCCTTGATAACTTGTTAAAACTTTCAGTTTTATAGCATCAAATTTAGATAAATTAAAAAAGCTACCTAACTGCACTGATTTATCTTGTAAATGAAAACCAACCAATTTTTTACCAAGTTAGTGGAGAGCTGTTCATTAATCGGCGTTACAACGAGATGTTTTCGTTAACATTGAATTTAAATAAATCACTGCAGGCCGCATGAAATTTTTCTGAATAAAAAAGGTCAGGTCGACCGATTCTATTTAGCGGAGGGTTGAAGCACTCGCGAGTCGCGAGGGCACAGGAAGTCGAACGCCGAGCACCTAATAAACGGAAGTTAAAGCTGGCAGCGTACCGGTGGAGGCGACCGGGGCCGGGGCCTGGGGCAGCACGAGGCCCATTCCCGTTCATCGGCATTTCCCGCCCTCATACACCTGACCTTTCGCGAGCGCGACAAGTTTAGTGCGCGCCGCCGGCTGCGACCTACATACGCCGCTACCGCACCGCCTGCAGCGCCTCACCTGCCTTCGTTCTCTACTATAAGCTCTAGCTCTATCAAATCTATCCAAACGGGATGATTCAGTTTAGGTATCACAAAAAGACGTCATAGTACGGTCGTTGGTCTTGTCTAATGATATTATTATTGTTATGACTTGCTGTATTTTATTTAAATTGAATAAAGCTCGTCTGGTTCTGAGGTAGTCGTGTGCTGTTGCGTAAAGCGTGGTAAAGTTTACGCCTTATATAATAGCGAATTATGTCACTAGTGGAACTGAGATATTTCCTTTCTTTTGTAAACTAAACGGAAACAATTGTTCAACTTTAACACTGATTTCGTATTCTGAGTAAAAGTCTCGCAACACGCGTTGAATAAAATGTGTTCTAATTTTGAACGCTATTTGAAATGTCTCTGCATGTATGAAAATTTTTATTTCGTATTCAATATCTCAGATATAAAAATATAATTTAAGCTAAATATGATATGATAATAATAACTTGCTTAAACACTTTCCTGCTGCAGTATATAAGATTATTTTTTAGTTCTTTCTGGTCGAATAATTTTCACTTTATCTTCATTACTATCTGCGCGGAAAAAGGTAGAATCCTGTCAAATAATAAACGATGGATTCTGAAAAATAGTGCTTGTTTTTAACGGTTCCAATTTTTCATCATTTTGATACACAAGGTGCATATCGGTAGTATTGACTCGCGGATAACATTATAGTAATAGTAATAATATTACTGGACAATCCACACAGCATCAATCATTCATATTTTAATAACTATAGTTGGTTGCGAGTTTCTAGTATCCATTCGATTCTCTTAAGTTCAAAGCTTAAACAAAGTAAAAGGGATCAAAACTTTTCGCCGTATCTAAATAATAAACGACATACGTCAATGACAATAAGTGTGCTTACCAAGTGGTACTTTCGAAAGTACCGTCTAAAAAGTACCAGTCTAATCATTTCCACGAGTCTCCTGCAATTGACACGATCTGTTTGTATGGAAACTGGGATCTAATCTATAAATGGCATCGGATCAATATGTTCACGGAGCCGGTTGCGTCCCACAGGAAGCCTACGGGGCTAACGGTTTTGCGTAATCACTGACGACATGATCTGATAATGACGTATCCTTTGAAAATTGTATTGCAACAAGTATTTTACTTCAAAAAATGTTAAACAATATTTAATTACTAGTCAGTGGTATAACACTAATATGATATACGAGTCTAATTGATGGTTATAAAGTGTTTAGAGTAAGTTTATAACGTTACGCCTAAAACGCGTTAGCGTCTAACTAATGAAGTTGCTTGCGTATCCATCCGCAGCTTATAACATTTGGCTCGTCATTCGGAGAAATTATCACTATAATTGATACTTTTTCACTGTGGTTTGTTTATACAAATTATGACTTAGTCATAAAAAACGATGCTTGATCATTGAAACAGGTCATCCCGTACTGAGCCACCGGAGCTGACGGGCGTGATGCGAGCGGCCACCGACGACATCATCGACTCTCTGGTGTGCCCACCGCCGCCCACCGACCCGCCCGTCATCTCAGACGACATGATATCCGGGCTCATTGTGCCAGCGCCTGCTTGGAGTAAGTACTTGGCTTTATATCTGTTCTAATCTATAACTAATTTGTTCCTTTATCTTTATCAATTCCAGTTTATTTTTATATGTACCTATAACAAAAACCCATTTATACTATAAATACTGCATTGACTACGACTCGAAATCTCTGGGTAGAGAGGCATCCTACGCTTTATCTTACGGGTTGTGGTCGCTCTTCGAATTTTTTTTTTCACAGTGGTTGTTGATTTTAGCCTGCCCATTACCACTACACCTTGCTAATACTTCAAGCTATATCGGAGACCTTGATTTTTTCTATGGATTTCCTCAGCTTGGACTCTGTTTACGGAGTTTACTAAGTTATCTCTAGGTATGTTATTATTTCGACATATTCAGAGTGTACAAGTAAAATGTTAGCTGTGGCTCTTTGATATTTTTCATTATCCATCTATGTCACGGCTCGTCGCAGCGATGACTCTGCGGATTATTATTTACCGGGGAGCTTTTAGCTTATGCTCTGTTATGCTGTGGTATCGCTTTCATCCCGCAACTGCCTCGTCATGATGATAACCTTCACAGTGTACAACAACCCTTCCGTAAAATAATACTACATAACTACCTACCTCAGACATTATTCCTAATAGATGGGCCTGTTTTAATTAAACTGTTGTTCGTGCGCTCCCGTATCGTTTTATTGATATTGGCCAAAAGAGACAATTTGCACGTATGTGGTAAATGTATTATTTTATTTGAACTGTTATTTTATTCTTGGCTCCAAGTAATAAGACAACGACCCCAATAAATGATAATACATATTGTGTATTGTCTATAAACTTATCATATAACTTTTTTACGTATGAGACATGTAATGACCATTATGATGATGAAAATAAGATATTGTGATAAATATGGATACCTTATGTGAAACTTTTCAATTATTTATTATTAAATTTCTTTTTGAAGCGCCTATCACTTAACAAGCAACTCTTCAATCACCATATTTACGTAATATTTGGCATCGTCTCGTTAAGCCTTCGTTTTCGTGGCTAAAAGCCAGCAATATTTTGTGCAGAGCTATAGAGACAAATTATTTTGTTCCATGTAAAATTGTGTTTTCAATAAATATTTGAAGTTTAAATGGTACAATTAAGTTTGTAAACACATTAGTATCGTGTTTACAAGTTGTTGTGAAGCGTAAGAACTAGGTTCGTTGGTATTGCAATTAACGCTTCATAGTCGGAACATCTGTTGGTTGATGTAATAAAAAGCATCCCCGTTTTACTAAAGTTAGTTATGAAATCGGTGATGCCTTCATAACTTTTGTTTACGCTGTATTGTGTAGAACATAAAGAAACCTATGGAAATATTACCATAAGGTTCTCCTTATTCTAATATGTTCTACAGCGTACCTATGTGAAACAAGTTAATATAAATCGTGCCGGAAGTACTAAATGGAAAATATATAATATGGTATACCCATTTTATTAGTAGTAGAACACTTGGTGAAAGGGCTCGTCCGGGGAAGTGCTACCACCGGTGCCTATTTCTGTCGCCAATCAGTGATACTCGCACTGCTGTGTTCCGGTGCCGGTTCCGCACTGCTGTGTGTGAAGGGTGTGGGTGCCGGTGAAATTACAGGCACATGAGGTTCATTTAATACATGTATACCTCAGGTTGATGGACGCTGAGCAGTGCATCGTAGGGCACGTTCCTAATGATCATGCCTCGTGAGGGTCTCGTAAGATATTACTTTGTTATAGGCGATGGTAACCACGTAACATCAGGTGGGCCATCTGCTTGTTCCATCAGCAAGTTCTATCAGCTAGTTCTATAAAAGAAAAATACATTATTATATGGAGTGAAGCATCATTTATATTTTTATATAAATGATGCTTCACTCATAAATAACACACATAAAGACATAAAGCCATGATGAAATGCTTTAAAGTATATATATTTAAGTGTACCTATACAATTACATTTTGCGTCCCAGCATTGAAACATACACCAAAAATTACATATTGAACAAATCGTTTAAACCTCGGGCTTAACTGTTAAATTAAGTATTCATGAGGCACCTTTTGCTGTGAATGATAAAACAGTACGTATTCGAATGTAAGCGTTACTGTAAATTTAGTCATTAACCATTTAAACACTCCTGTTTTGTAATTATGTACCGCGTTTTTTTGGTTTCTTAAGTTTAAGCTTTTAAGGTCGATTCTCACATTATATAAATATTGAAGTAATCCTTATTAAAAAACATTTTCATCGATTGGTTTTTCTATATACCTACGTAAAGCAAGCGCCTCTCGCTTATCTAAACAATAAATGCAGCGTCACTGACTTCAAGCTTTGCCGTTTGGGGTCTTTACTTTGTTATTTGTATGATTTACTCTGTTTTTATAAGTACCTACGTTTAAACTATACCAAAAATACAAACGTGCATCAGTATTTTAATATATAGATTTAAGCTTTGAACCGACTCATAATAACTCAACCGTACTTATATTTCATAAGTCATAAAATCGCGTTTGAATAATACCTAGTTATTTGTAGTACTCATTGATATTAAAGGGTATTTATATCCAAATAATAAATTGAAGGGTGGATATAAGTCACCCTTTGCGATATTAATCCAAAAAAGGTCTCCGGGACGTATAAGTTTAGCAAAATAAGGTTACCTACCTTTACCCTTCGAGGGTGTGTTATGTATGACCCTCAGTCCACGAGATAATATTAAACCCTGACCTATTTTTACATTCTTCCACTTTCCAAATCACTAAATTTGTTACGGTTTAGCTATTATTATATAAGTTTCATTCTAGTTCAATTCAATGTTTCCCCTTAACGTTATTCATTTTAGTACTGTTTTTCACTTGTACTGGCTTATAATAGGTCACAACACAAATCACAATTAGCGCACAAGCCGTGTTTCGCAGCGCCCTCGATTCAGATTGCAGTGAAAATCTAATTTTACATATCTGTAAAATTAGATTATCATATGCCTCATGTGCTCTATCGAGCACATGAGGCAATTATGACGACATATTGATTCAAGTTGTTTGTTTTGTGCTTGTGATATACATACAGAACAACTTATTGAAACAAACTAGTTTTACATATCCGAGTTCGAGACCTGTGCCTTAGATATTAGAAAATAGAGATTCTAATATAATCAAATGATAAGCTGCTTTACCTGTTTTTTTTATATATTCACTTTGTATGAGTTTTTATTTTCTTGTCCATAAAACATTCTAAGTAGTGTGATTTTATGTATTGTGCATCTAGTTTATATTGGAATTCGCGTATAATGAAAACACTTGCAGTTTGCTTTTAAAAATATTGCCTTTTTATCTTGTAAATATCAAGAGCGTGCTCTTCAAAAAACAGGAAATATCCAGCCTTTATGCAAGAAGGTACTTGCAAACTTCCTTATGATATTTTTTAACAAAAATCGCTGTTCTCAAAAAGGCCGTGACCTCACCGCTAGCTATTTGCTTGTGCTCAATGTTGACGCGCGGCGACCAAAACTCATTGTGCGACTCCTTGTCATAAAGCCAGCTCCACGTGGAACTTTCATCACGAGCATCGTAATTTCCTCTCATGATATTGAAACTCAACATCTTTTGACAACGTTTGAGCATATTGAATTGAAACGTCTTTTCAACATTTCACATCCGTTCCCGCATATTTGTTAACATTATCTCTGCCGACATTTATTGAGTTTTGTTCAAATACGGAGGTTGATTTAAACGGTTTATATTTAAAACATTTATCATTTTAATTGTTTTTCTAGTGTTATTTTATGTTCTGATGGGTAATTTTGGTGGTATTTTAACCATAATTACTTGAGGTCTTAGCACAAGTGTGAACAATTGAAATGAAAGTGTGTTATGAGGCATCCTGATTTGAACGAAAATGTTTCCCTTTGGTTTTGAAGAAAAACGTCATCTTTTTTTTCAAAACCGATGACGGCTGACTTTACTTTTTTTACAAACTCGACTTGACTAAAAAGAATTTATTTAACCCACTTGACATTGGCAAAATTGTCCGCAAGACGGACGACAGATGCCTCAAAAAAAAAAAAAGTACCTACATAATTTGTGTGAATTGGATAATTTTTTTATGTTTTGAGTAGTGAATGAAAAAATCGTGAGTTTAAAACTTAGGTTAGCTTGAAGTTCGTGCTCAATAACTTAAAAGTACGGCTGTTATGAGGGTTTCATATTTAATACGAATTCGGGTTGTTATAAACTGCTAAACTTTTAGTGTCCTACTCAGATTGTTACGGTGACCAAAGTTTGTGATAGTTAATTAATGTTATTTTAACTTAGCTCATTCAATATTATTTTTGAATCAAAATAGGTACAAAACTGTTATACTGGAAAATAATTATGTACATGTACATACAATTTGTCTATGGTTGCGATTGATAAACAATTTCAGTTATTGATTTACTTGCTCATGCATAATTATGTTTAAAACAAAAAAATATACTGTTTAATTCAATGCTCCAGAATGATACTGTGACAACAATGTTGACGACGATGTGGCGCGGCGGGCGAATGTCCGCCTGCGACGCAGAGGTTGCGGGTTCGATTCCCGCCTTGGGATAAAATGTTTGTACGGTCTGCAAATATTTATTCCGGGTGTTCTGGGTGTTTTCTATGTATAATAAAAAATATCTATATGTGTAATGTATTGTATTAAGTATATCAGTCATCTAGTACCCATAACACAAGCTCTGCTTAGCTTGGGGCTAGATGATGCTGTGTGGACTGTCTAGCATTATTTATTTATTTATTTAATGTTTGTTTCAGAAAAACAGGGATTTTATTTCATGGTGTACACTGTAAAGTAGCTTTATTTTAATAAAAACCAAAACCTTCGATCATAAACACATGCAGGGTTTTTTCAGGTAACATTCACTCCTATGAAATCTTCAAAAGAAATTAGTGTGCAATATTATAAAATATGTGACGGCAGCTTAAGATATTCAATTTTAGTTCTATTTCCGGAGCATCCTTGCGGAGCAGGCAGGTCGTCGGGCCATCTCCGGAATGGTTACGGTAGCGTCGTTACGCGGTAATTGGGATCCATTTTGCGATGCCCGCAACCCGCTGATTATGCGGTAGATATCCCACCTTACCTACCGAGTAAGAGATTACACGATCTCTCAGCACTGCAGTTTGAGAAATAATCTGCTCCTTTGAAAAGTCTAAGACTTTTGTTGATTGTTTTTGGGAATATGCTGTAAAAGTCCGAACTACGGTAAATCCTAAGATCTAAGGATTCCAGTAAAATCTTAATAGTAAAAGTACGAGCTATTTACAAAGTAAGCATGTTTGTTATCTTTAATGCAGGTAAAGAATTATACAGCCCTGAAACGGATGCGCATGGAAATGACACCATCAGTGGGCCGCCCAAAGTCAGCTCCAGGACTAACTCGTTCGAGATTGAAAATTTACTTAAGGTAACTTCTTGAAACTTTATTATTTACTGATGATTTACAATGTACTTTTGTTTATGTGCACAATGCTGTCAAAAGGGGCAGGAAAACACCGTGAAAGAACCCGTGGTAGTCAACTTCGCACGTATTGGCCATGTCTTTCCTGGTAGATAAGGCCTACTTAGTTGTGAGGATGGCGAGCCTACCTCATTTTTGATGGAAAAAGTTGCCTCAGACGCTGTATAAATCATCTACAATAGATGATAAGGCCTCTTTTCATACAATTCACCTTGCACAAATATTAAATCAAAAGGTCTAATTTCTAAGAAAATGCTGTATTCAATTAGCTTTCACTAGTACCTACTACTTCACGGAAGGCTTGAAAATTGCTTCTACTCGTATCTGTCCAGTACAGTCTCTGGAGCTTTAACTTATATTCCTTTTTCACTACTTCTTTATTTATGCTTCGCAAATAAAGCTAACGTACTTATTAATACACAAAGAACCCACATTTGATGTGTGCTCTTTACAATCCCAAAAGGTTCTTCTCAATCGAACTAAAAAAAATACAAATTGTTATTTGTCACGCATTCTAATTAAAATTATTGTATTTCATATAAAGATTTGTAAGCTTTATATGCCTCTAGGGTCTGTAATCGTGTCTAAAATTGCAACGTTCATTAATATGAATTAACTGTTCCGTTTAATAAATTACAATGAGCGTCCTAATATCATAAAAGGGACTTTTTAATGGTTGAGATGGGTCAGGATGAGAGTGGTTTTATAAACGCTTTTCCGAATTTTCTTTTATACTTGTGGTCCGATATTTGCGTCACGGTGTTTTTAAACAAACATGAACTGTCCAGTGTTACATCTAGTTTCTTCTACTCCCAGCTACTCAAAATACTCGTGTGTTAGGCAATCCGACCTAAACACTAAAATGTAAAACTTGAGGATTAGATCACTTAGCGATAACTATATTTTGATATTTTCTTCTTTGAGGTGAATATTATTTCAAAGAGGGAGAGTATTAATTTTTCACTCAAGTTTCGTTAAATACCATCTAAAATGGGAAAAATATGAGAATGATATTTGTGTAAACAGAGCGCGGAACAGGTGACCGGGTGGTGCCGTTCACCAGCTGAGACCCGCCGCGGCAGTCCCACGGGGAGCGTGGCAAGTGCCGCCGCCGGCACTCCCTCGCGACACCTGTCCGACGCCGATAAACTCAGAAAGGTTCTACTGGAGCTGGTCGATACTGAGCGAGCTTATGTCAAGGTGAGTGGTATTATCCATTCTACGAATGAGGAAACATAGAGCTATTCGACGGGAAGAGTTACTCTTCCGTTGGTATTTTATCGTAGGATGTAGATGTTTTGGATCATTGGCATAAAAAAGTATGTTATTTATGTTAGAGTTATTAGTTATTTTAAATATGTATATAGGTATATAAATCATGATTATTATTTTAGGGACTTAAAATGTAATTGATTAGTATAAATATAGTTTTGTACATTTTGTGAAGTTTAAAAAGTATTGAAACCAATAACATTTGTCGTTGGAATATTTAATGGAAAAGATTATTATTTTAGAGAATTGTCAACCTGAGAATTGTTTTTAATGTTTTAGTTTATTTTAAAATCTTTATTTTTATTTATAACTAATCAGAGGTAGATGTGTTTGTTTAATAATATGATGTAATTTGAGTCAATAAAAAAGATGGCGAAGGCATTGTGATTGGACGATCAAGCGTGTGGGACACAAAAGTGACGGAAAAATAAAGGAGGATTAAAACAACTACAGTTTTTACATTTTAATATCTGGTTTCTTACATTTATGCTTTGCAGTTTTTGCCATGGCGATATTTTGTATGCCTTAGTGGCATACCAAAAAATAAATAAGTTAAATAAGTTATAAAAATTAAGAATCAGTTTTAACTATTTATCATAATTTTTACTGGAACCGAAAATTGAAACTTTAACGTGATGCAAATGACAGGTGTACACCAAAAAAGATTTAGCGCTTTTATGACGAAGAGAAGTGGCTTAACAAAAGTCTGACTCATCTAGATAAGTAACGTCAACAAAACAATGATCTTGGTGTTCGGAACAAGATCTACCTAAGGGACATTTAACATCATGGTTACTATTTGACTACAACCAACAAAATATGCCACTCAATCCAGCTGACATCAAACACAGAAAGTAGGTCAGTTATTTAAACATAAAACGAAGTTTGCCTACAATAACTTGGTTGTTCAATTTCCCGATTTAAAAGTTAATTTAAACTTTTGGCCGATATAATTCTTCTTAATCAAAACAGAAGTAAATGAATGAGTAAAATTTTTTGCGAATTCAATACAACCAGAATCATAAATACCCTGGTGATTACATCGATACTCAATCGCATATTGAGTATAAATGTACCTATTTACTCAATCGTATGTAATCGTGATGTAACCATCGGGATATTTATGATTCCGCGGTTGTATTAAATATACAACAATTTATTATAAATAATAACGTAATGGAGTATGACTACCCCAAAATATTTCGTAACTCGGCAAACTCTACACACAAGTAATATTCAAGGCATAACTCTTCAGCTAGATATTTAATAAGGACGTTATTGAACTTGGTTAATCTACACACCACAATAACGTAGTGCGGCGGTAACTTTGCGATACTTCCACGAATAGTTAACTTAGAAGCTTGCGCTGAAATTATTAACGCGCTTGCCAAGACATGCATACATTACTTAGCTTAAACTAAATAACGGTTTCTTGATGTTTCAGTATAGGGTTTACATTTTAAATATTTTCCGTCCCTTATAATAAATATTCATTAATACAAAAACTTCGCAGAAGTTAGTTTTAAATTTTCTATAAATGGACACATCTATGAATTTATTTTAATAACTTAATTTTGCTTAGATAATAATTGATCCAGTTAAATGGTTTTCAGCATCTCAACAATTTACTGGAAAATTACCTAGAGCCGCTGAAGAGAGAAACTTTTTTATCAAACGCCGAGATCAACGCCTTGTTTGGGAACATTCAAGAGATAGTGACGTTCCAAAGACAATTCCTGCAAAACTTAGAGGAAGCGCTCGAGGCTGAACCTAACTTCCATCACTTTGAGTTCTCCGGCCAATTCAAGGTAAAATAATACGAACATAATTATGCTCTAAGCCGGCTGATATACTGCTTTGGTGTATTACTTGGGTATTTATAAAAACTCAAATAAGTAATTGAATACACTTGGTAGTGACACTTTACATTTCAAGGATCCCGTTTGATTAATGTGTTTCTTTTCACAGAATGCGCTGTTTTCGGTCGGAAACGCTTTCCTGTATTACGTTAATCATTTCAAATTATACAGTTCTTTCTGTGCCAGCCACAGTAAAGCTCAGAAAGTTTTGCACCCAAGTAAGCTATTTTACATTCAGTTTATATTTGTAAAAAATGTATTTTCATGAGCAATAAATTATGAACAGTTTAACCCTCAGGGGGATGACTTCACATCTCTATCTGATTTTCATCAAACATAGTATTGACTGATGTGTTTTTCCTAAATGTAATTATATTTTTTAAGACGAAGGTAATCAAGCCTTACAAGAGTTCCTGGCCGCAAGGAATCCAAAACAACAGCACTCCTCGACGTTGGAGTCCTACTTAATTAAGCCAATCCAACGGATACTTAAGTACCCTTTGCTGCTTCAACAATTGAGGAATTTGACTGATGTTAATTCTGAGGAACATCTCCATTTAGTCGGTAAAAATGATTTTTCTTCATTTCATAGCATTCGTTCCTTATTGCAACAATAATACTTCACTGTAAAGTAAATAGTATTTAGCTGTTATTTCAGATAAAAGCTGAATATATCATTGATTGTACTATTGTGCATTTCTAAATCTCAATTAATTTTTTCAGAGGCATTGAAAGGAATGGAGAAAGTTGCGGAACATATAAACGAAATGCAACGAATACATGAAGAATATGGTGCTATATTTGATCACTTGTTTAGACAACACCAAAAGTCTTGCAAGCAACCTATAGATCTAAGTCCTGGTTAGTTTTACACCGTTTTCTATTCATATAACTGGCTTTATATATATTATTATCAGCAAAACGCGCGTGACTTCGTCCGCGTGAAGTTTCTTAATACTAACTTCAGCCCCCGTTGTACCCATTTAGGGGTTGAATTTCGAAAATTCCTTTTTCAGTACACCACTACGCGTTAAGCTGAATATACTCTGAAATATCAAGTTTCTACGATCAGTGATTTCAGCTGTGCGCTGTTTATATGCCAGTCAGTCAGTCAGGACAAAGATTTCTATAATACGAATTCGGTTTAGGTTGTATTCCTTTAATAATAATAATAAACTTACTAAAACTAACTTTACATGTATATTTTTGTTTTCAGGTGATTTATTGTATTATGGTGGCGTAGAATGGTTAAATATTTCTGACTTCCTAGGAAAAATTAAGAAAGGACTGGAACTACATGCTATGTGCTTTGTATTTAAATCCGCTGTTGTCTTCCTCTGTAAAGAAAGACTGAGACAGAAGAAAAAGTTGATGGTAAGCACCTAGTTTTCAATTATTATATATTTCTATATACTTCTTCTGGTATATTCTACGAATGCTAACTTTATTTAATTTTAGGGGGTTTCTTCTAAAAATAACTCAAACGAAGTAGAGATTATAAGATACCAAGTTTTGATACCGGTGACTGAAGTGCAAGTCCGCGCTTCTTCAGCCAAAGATATGGATAGTCACTTTTTATGGGAGCTCATACATTTGAGGAGCCAGTTACAGCGACGTTCTGAAAAGGTCTACGTATTGTCTAACAGGTAAGCAACTTTTGTATGGGTATCTTCCATGTTGACATTTCATGTACTATTAGAAATGATAAAGCATTTTTTTTTTATTTAGTGTCTTAAGGTTATTCTTTTTTTTATTGACTAGTTAATGGAACAAGCATATGACCCACCTGATGTTAAGTGGTTACCATCGCCTATATCAAAACATTACATTGCAGGTCACGAACGTGCTTTACACTGCTCTGCAAATTAAGAATTGCTTTATAGCAATATTATTAAAAAAATATTATCGTAAATGCTTATGTTGTTTATTCTTAATACGATGCATTACATACATAGATATTTCTATTTTACATAGAAAGTACCCAGAACGCCCGGATGTTTGCGGATCGTACAGACATTTATCCCAAGGCGGACATTCGTCTTGTGTTATTAGTGTCTTAGTGTTAACATACAGTGAACTTACCTACCTTTTTTCTTCGTTCTGAATTGTGATGTAGTTTAAATTAAATTTAGTAATATTTCATAATTTACCTAGGAAAACTTGTAATTGGCTAGATAATCATACATGTATAAGTTTAAAACCTGTCTATAATAAGTGATGTTGGTTTTCTAATAAAAATAAAATAAAATAAAAATTCCAGCACTGCGGACTTCCGTAACGCGTTCCTGAAGACGATCCGGCAGATCATCCGCGAGTCGGTCCGCAACATGGCGCTACCGACCACGCGGCCCGCGCCATTGCCGCCGCGAGCGCCCCACACGCTCGACCGACCCAAGCATCAGGTAAACTCATCATCATTTCATGCAAGCTATGTTCGTCCTGAAAATATATATGGAAACTACATGTCCCGCTGTGGACTACTAAACTGTGACAAGAATCCTATCCAACTCGGTCATTGACTAACGGTAATTAAGCTAAATCTTGTAACTTCTGCATAATAAACAAAGTATGTACTATATTAGTTTACATTATGTATGTACATTTTGTTAATTTTAGGTGCAAGTGATGCAAGGATCTCAAACACTTGGCAAAACAAAGAAACCCAAAACTAGTGGACAGCGACTTTCAGCTGGGAATATTGAGGTAAGTACATCAAACTTTTACTTGTTTTTTGAAATTAAAACCGAAATAGCATTCATTGATACTCGGTCACGGCGAACGGATACCCATTCAAATCTCTTAGTACCAAGTTGGTATCGGCACAAACAGATGATTTAAGGATGTCTAAAGGGGGTAGTATCGTAACAGGCGACTTAGGAAAACGCAATAAAAAATAGGTAGCATCTCTTTAAATATGGGGGCTTTCCATATTCACCACAGGCTATCCAGTAGTTGACTTATGCAGGTTGATGGCGTAATGCATAATAGATATATGTACTGATACCTATTATAGGACAACTTTGTATTTTGTAAATTTCAGATTAGTGATTTATCACGTGAAAACTCCCA
The DNA here is from genome assembly GCA_947095575.1 of Electrophaes corylata. Classification (NCBI taxonomy): domain Eukaryota; kingdom Metazoa; phylum Arthropoda; class Insecta; order Lepidoptera; family Geometridae; genus Electrophaes; species Electrophaes corylata. Next base: position 8,362,318 of record OX352701.1, read on the forward strand.
AGACGCAGAAGAGCCTCCCCAGAATATGACTCCTGAAGAACCCGCTTTTAGGCACCGCAGTAAAACACTTGGAGATACTTTAACTATTGGTATGTATAATTTTTATTATTATAAGTTAGGTAAGTAAATAAAATTTGGTTGGTTATTTAATGCCTTGAAAGTTTTAGAGCGCCACGGGTTTTGGGCATTAATAATCACTATGAACAAATTTTCAGTGGCATGAACTAAGATTTTATAAATTTCAAATTTACATATGGCAATATTTGATAATCAAGCCCGCTAGACAGATGGTCTTATCATTGAAAGAGAACTCTTCTAGACCATGTGATGTAGGTATAAGTCATGTAGACTTTTATATCTAGCAGACTTGAATACCAAATAGTTTTGAAAGTTATGAAATGTTATCAACATGCATATAACTGTACCATTCATGTCATGCCAAACATGTTCTCATTTTTTTAATAATACTACTCTACTCGCATCAACTCATGTATTTGTAAAATATGAGGGTAAAAATTGTAAAATCATTTTTTCATCCAACATTACGTTGCATTCATATTGTGTAAAGTAGGTACTACTTCGAAATTGTTACGTTTCTTCGGATCGATTTTTCGATGGTACCTTGATATTAACAAAGTAAGAACTAAGATTTAACATGTATTTTATCCCGAAATTTCACAGTCGCATTTGCCAAGAGTCCAGGAACAGAGCCAAAATTACGGGAACAAAACAAACTCAAAATTCAAGGTAACACAATTTCGAAAATACCTACATTAAAATTATTGCATGTGGATTAAACATTTACAAACATAAATATTATTGACAATGTATTATATTATTGAATATTATAATCATACGCTTTGGTTTCACTTGCAACAATAATACTTCTAACCAGTCCTCCTGCATTCAATCCATTTTGAAAGAAGCAATCTTATAGGGATGTTATAACGTAAGGATGGTTAAGAAATAAATATTTTATAGCGAAGGTATAAAATATTCATTCATATTCACCAACCTTGTAACCCTCTTATTTACTTGTATTTGGCCCTGAACTGAGATCTCAAGATATTTTTTTACGATGTGTAGGTGTAGTTAAAAAAACTTCAAAGTGCATCTCAATCCACTTATTACAAATTTAACTAGTGATTGGCCCTGACTACAAGTTTATTGAAACTCTAACAAATAAAAACTCATGTGTTACAGTAATTGAATATCTTTATAGTATCTCGGAAACTATTAAATTTTGAATTAAGGTAAGAACTATTTTAGAATGTATGAACTTAGAACTTCATTTGACACCCCACTTTATACAGGTAATATGTAAAAAGAATATGTATTTTCTCCTTTAAACTCCCATAATTTATCTTGTCTGGTTTCATTTGTACACTTACTAGTAACTGTCTCAACAAAACCTATATACTACTAAACTTGATGCAGATCGGATCAACCAACACGGTTCGAAAGTTATGGTTGAATATACTAACATAATTGCAAATTAAGATTTTATATACAGCAAAATCATGTCTTAGCCTAATCTACAGACCAAACGCATGTACAAACTTCCACTATTTTGTGTAGGTATAAGTGTTGTATTTTTTGTAAATGAGTAATTTATGAAACTTAATACTTAATACAACTCTCAAAAAGATCCATAATGGTGCAAAATCCCGCTCAGTACCCTACAAACCTACCCCTCAGCCGGTTAAGTTTAAATTAATGACTATAATATATCGGCCAGTTGCCGCTGCATGGCGAATAGGTAGCTTGCTAATATATTTACAGTTACGATAATGTTATTCTTCGTGTTATACCGGCAACGTTGCGTTATTTAATCAAATAACCTTTTGTGACTAACAAATCTTTTGCTGGACTAACAGAGACTAACGCAAAGCGAGTGTTGCCTCCACCTCCTCCGCCCTTGGAGACCGAGAAGCCCGAAGCGGGATCCAAGTCGGAGGGCGAGGATGAGCCGCCACCACCGCCCGCTAAACGCGGCCTCGGCCGGACCCCGAACCATCTTACACTCAGGTAACATCACTAATGCAAACTTAGGCAACATAAAACAAGTTTAGTTTTAATAAGTGGTACGGAAATTAAGACCAATATAGCAATCCGCTGGAAACAAAAACCAAAGTGTTGACATATCTAAGCTTGCACCCACGTTCTCAGCTTATTAGACAACAAAACAGTAACACAAAATTACCTTTTTGCAGCACGACTTCGACTCTGAGCGCTGGTAGTACCGGCAGCCAGGCCCGACTCATCCAGTCCTCGCACCAACCGACACAGTATCAGCCTACAATGGTCAAAGAGCTAGGTAAGCAGGAGTCTCAATCACTCAAATCATCCCCGGAAAGAAAAGGTACATCGGAAAAGCGCATCAAGGTGATCCGTTCGTGCAGCGGCGGTAGCATCAACCGTGAGCGGTCACCGAGCCGCGCCGCCGACCGCGCTTCCCCGGACCGCGACCGCGTTACAAAAGTCATCATCTGCAAATCTCCTAACAAGTCAAGTCTCAAGCAGACTAAAGCGTTGCATCGCTCCCCTCGTGGCAGTTTCGACCAGTCAAAGTCACCGCGCGGTTCCATCGATAAGTCGCGCTCGCCGCAGCAGAGCTTTGATGGATCGAGGTCACCACGCGGTAGTATCATGAAGTCGCGCGAGAACAGCGTGGACCGCGCTCGATCACCAAAGCCAGCAGCGCCTAAGAAAGGCATAATGCGTACACCGCAAGCGAGTTTGGACCGATCGCCGTGCAAGTCCCCGGCCGGCAGCCGTCGTGCATCGCGTTCAGCCCCTGTACCCGCACCTGGTGAAAAGCTGGCGCGCCTCGGCACCAACTCGCTCGACCGCATGACGCACTACTCGCAACTTGCCAAAGTCGAAGACAAGGCCATCAAGATGGGAATCGTAGTCTCCAAGTCTACAGAGTCGATCGCTTGTACCATCGAGCAGCCCACCTGCGTTCAGTGCTACCTCTCCGGCAAAAAGCAGAGTAAAACTTCCTAGCATAAGGGGAGGGGCAAGTCTCCTAAGTCTCGCAGAAGATCTCTTGCGACGCAGTCAGTTCTGACTTCCTCTGATCGAAGCAGCATAGAGACTTTGGATGATTCCACTGAGCGTGGTTATTGCCCCTCCACGCGCCACCCTGATGTCGACAAATTTGATCAGATACATGTTTAAATCACATACATCTATTCTATGTTGTTGCGAAATCGGTAAATAGTTAATTTACACGCGACTATGAAATTAAGTATTATTTTACTATTGAATATTAACAATAATATAGAGAGGAAAGTAATATAACCATAAAATTGTACTACGGCATTAGCACACATTACAAAAAATCATTGCTGGAAAAAATACTTGTGGGTCTTATCACAAAAATTTGTTTGAAGTTGAACATGCTCTAAACATTGCTCAAATCAGCTTTGCCATTATTTGTCATTGCCCATTAATAACAGATTGCAGTAGTTTAAAAGCACTGTTTGACTTTATATTTTATGAAACAACGTGTATGGTCTAGATTTTCGCTTTAAAAAAGTTATTTGACCATTTACTCTAAGTTTAGAGTACTTTTTGAGAACATCGTTTGCATACCTTTCTGTTATTAAATAAATTTATCGGTTTAGTCGTGCTTATTATTAAAGGAATTGACTAGAACCGAATTCTTTGGAGGATTTTGACATGTCTACTAGACTACTCGCTAAAGGCAAGTTGAAATTTCTAGTTTTTTTGTCATATACATTTTATTGTACCTACCTATCTACTATAACTTAGTGTTCATAAAAGCTTTACCTACAGAGTTATCTGATTTTGTAATGGTGATCACAAAAAATGTTCCATACTTGTTGAGATGTTGTAGACAGGCAAGTACATACTACGAAAGAACAATGAAGAATATTCTTTTCAAAAAAGAGACCTGTACACTTTTTAAGATACTACTTTGTACTTTAAATTGACAAGTATCCAGAAACGTTTAAAAAAACGTATACGTCAAAATGCAGACATTGTAATGTCTTGAAACACCTATAAACTTATTATATTATAATGATATTACTTAGTTAGAATTAGAGGTGTAGTCAATACAATTATTCACGTAGATGTGATGTTAGTTAGACGATGCAAATACAACCTTAAATATACACATTTGTGTTAGGTATTAATCAAATTCTTATTATAATTAAGTAAATATACAAGTGCTAAGTGTTATATTATAATAACGGCTGTGGTATCAATCTAAAGTTTATCCTATGATCACTTTTATCACATTTAATATCTTCATATTTTCTTTTAATTTTTACGTTTTGCTAAAGAACTAGTATTTTTTACATGAGTTCTGTATTTGTACCATTTAATGAAGTCTTCCATTTTTACCTACATGAAACGCCATTTGTTTAATTCTTTTGGCATTTTGTGCTACTTCTGTACCTGCCTAGAATATTAGTACTTATAATTTATATTCGTTCACCGCGTACCTGCAAAGATTTATTTCTTTATAGATAGTTTCCACTTCGAATACATACACTATATACCTAATATAATTTAACTGGAATGATCGCAGAAAGAAACCTATTAGTATGTACCTACTTACAACATTCATGAAAAGGTATTCAATTATGCAGTTCGCTTCTGCTACGGATACCAAATTACTTAGTTATATAGAAGATGGTTGCAGCTATAAAAAATTACAATACGTATTACTATCTGTAGAAAATCTTGCAGCTTTTTCTATAAACAATGCCCTTCTTAATTATAACATAAAATACACTATTAAACTAAACTTTGATCTTAATATTAGGCGCTTATTACACTATTCTTAAGAGAAGAATGACGCGATGTCCTCGAAAGTGTAATCTCAACCTTAGAACGCCTTCGTGCACTTAATGCGCTTCTGAGACGCAATAAGGTTCAAAAATACAATTATAGAAATAGTAAATGTGGAATCTAAAGTATATATTTGAATAAAAGAAAAGAATGTGGAATCTAAAGTATATATTTGAAGAAAAGAAGTCAAAAAGCATTTCTTTAGTGGTATCATGTAAAATCCAAGGACTAGTCTAGTTATAAAGTTCTTTCAGCGAGAAAATTTTAACTTTGTGAATATGAAGAAAAGTTTTTGAAAATGGTATCTTTATTAGAAAAATATCCATATTGATTTATGATTATCGTACATTCGTAGTAGGAAAGTGTAATAAGAGCTTTAGAAAAGAAAATAAAAATTATAAAAAAATTAGTTTACATGAAACTTAGTAGATAAATATTTATGTACCTATGTGTACTTTGCATTAGTAATAAGAGTGCATAACACCAACATTTCGAGATATACTTACATCAAAATAAGCACTTTACTATGTAAGAGCTTACTTGAATAAAAAAACTTAAATCAAGAGCTCAGAGCCAAGGGTATCTAATTATAAAAAATGGTTTGCTACCTTGCAGTAGGTACATTTCACAATGTAGTAACTCAAATATACTCTAATCATCAAGCTGCTTACAAATCAATAAGATATACATTATATTGAATGTTAGAGAGGTTTCATGATGTACCTACTTATTTAGTGTAGTTAAGTTAGTGTCGTATATTAATAATCAGACATAGCAACTACTACTTAATAGATAATAATACCTATGCTACATAATCAACACTACAATATTGAATTGACATTAAAATATTAAATGAAAAAGTAAAATAAGTAATGAGTATATTCACGTAGTGCTTTAACTAATCGTAGCTTTGCACCCAGTCAACTTTGTAGATCATGCACTTTGACTAAATCTTCACAAATGATTATCGAGTTGTAGGTATAACGTAAAGAGACATAAATTGAGTGTTCTGGGTTTTAAGTTTTTTAGTAACATTTGAACAAATTATCGTAATCTAGTTTACTTTTTACATGACTTAAGTACCTAATACCTATTACTTATACTTAAGTACTTATTAGTTAATTAAGTATGTCAGCGTATGGCGGTGCTCTCTGTTCATTGTGCTCATAATATTATGTAAGAAGGATCTAATTACATGAGTAGGTAGTGCGCCTTGATGCTATATATATTTCTAAAACTGATACAAAAACTTGCCGCTACCGCTTGAATGTTCGATGACAATGTTGACCGACGTACATTAACCTTCCACTCGTACGACTCTTTTATCAATATGTATTCCGGCTAACGGGCCCGCGCCGGCGCCGCCCGGTCGATCGCTCTCTCCCGCAGCGTCGCCTTCGACATTCATCAAACATTCAACTCTTTCCGCAAATACCTGGCCTAAATTCGGGAAAAAATATCCATCGCACAAAATTGTCGCATCAATAGCAAATATCAAGTGTGTAAAGAGTTCGGTGTTTGGTGTGTTGTAGGATCGCCCGTGTGGAAACCGCGTGACATGAGCGAGCCGGGCGGAGGCGGCGGCGGGTCCGGCGCGGGCGGCGCACCAGCAGACGCGAGCGCGGCGGCGGCGGCGGCGGCGGCGCCCACCACTCTGCCGCGCTCGCAGCGCCCCGCACCGCGCGCCCATCACCTCTCCGCTAGCCGCAAGTCACTCGCGCCAGACCACCGCCACTAGTTTGCCACACCACGCCACCGCGCAACCACCGGCATGCGGCAATCAGCCACCACTCGCAGTTCGCCACTAACGTTTCTCTGGCATAATGAAGTAGATGGTTTACATGACAAGCATTACTAACGGAAGTCAGATGGTTTTCTTTTAATGCATTAATTTAACACGAGGCTCGACCCCTCGCCCCATTGTGGATGATTTTCTTTGTAATGGATGGATTTCATCTGTTTGTAAAATATTCTAGTGCGAGCATTTAAGCTGGCAAAATGTTAAAATAATATCGCACGGTTTGACGATATTTTAGCTCAATATTCATAAAAAAATCCAAATGTTTTTAATTATTTAAGTAATATAATAATCTGACGATTTGTTTATGTAAAATTGATGATACACATATTATTATATGCATTTACTGAAGGCTCAAACTCAAACAGCAAATCCTAATTATGCACATTGTATACAAATGTTTACCCAAAATACTCTTTGCCTAACATTTATCTAGTTTTCAAGACTGTGAGTGTCAACAGTATGAATTACTTACAGGTGAAAATAGAGAATAGGATTAGTTGACAGTCGTCGATCGCCCCCTATCAAATTTCTACCCAAGTAGAAAAAATAAAAACTTCAAGCATATTGAAGTTCTGTAAGGAGTAGATAGCATCGATATTATTGACTTCTACTAAACTGATATCATGCATAAGGATTTCAAACAAATACACTAAGATTTTGTTTGGATATACGTATTATACGGTATTACATACATATGAATTAGGTCGTCAGTAAAACGGGTGTAAATATTTTACCGATATAACTTCCACTTGTGCCACAGTGCAAATAAGCACTATATATTCGTGATTAGAAAATATCTGCAGAAAAACACAGTTGATTATTCAAATGGGTTTTAACCTTTGTTGGTTTTAAGAAATTGTATTAGTAATTTATATATATAAAATACTATTTACATTATATACGTCGTAGACATAAACGACAGAACTTATATCTAGTAAGTCGAGGATGTCATTGAGGTAACGATACTTCCACATGTTAAATAAGGAGAACCCTCCGATAATGTGATCAAAGATTTAACTAAATGTTTAGGCTGTCATTGACTTTGAGCCGCGGCGGGTAACATTTTGGGTTATTGTGGGCTTAAGTCTTCAAAAATAGTTTAAGTACATCTCAGTTTGATGGCGACTTCTAATGAAGCCGATCTTATCGGGGGGTCTGCTCTAAATATATAATATATATCTTATCTTCACATTTGTGTATCACGAGATAATTCAATTGCTTAACCCTCATGTTAGTTTGAATGGAATGCATGTGTGAAGTCGAAGATACCCAGGGTGGAGAAGTTACATTGTAGAACTCGTTACTGTTAAATCATTCTCTTAGACAAGCATAAATTATGTCATCAAATAAATAATAATTATAAAATTATATGTACTAATAGATAAATAAATGTTGAAACCTGCAAATGACTATCCTCGTCTTGTTTCCTTTGATATATTTTATACCTCAGTGTTGTTATTTTTTAAGACTGTTCTATTCGAAATGTATGTTTTAATATTGTTATTTGTTTTATACTTTTGTGCCAAATTAGATACCCTCTACCTACCTAATTGTGCTTGAATTAATTAATTAATGAAGGAATGAATAAAGTAATGTGTCTGAATAAAATACATAATATCTTAAGAGTAGTTAGATTTAATGAACTGTGTTTATTTTTGGTCACATTGGCAACGCAACACTCACTCCCGTGCTGATTCAATGCACTCCCTAATAAAAACGTAAGGTAGTACGTATGATAATAATAATTTCTCTTCGTGATCAAATTTAAAAAATCAGTATCATAGGCTAGGTGAATAATTCGACATGAGTATCCTACACGATTATGTTTCTATAGTTTTATGAATATTTAAAGTTATTATAATATTTGTAGATTACTGAAAAAGAATAATAATTGTTTTGTTTATAATACTGAATATTATATCAAAGATGAAATGATATCGTGGAGAACTATGAACTGAGCGGTTAATCCCTATATTAAATATGGTATGTGTATATATTAAAGGACTCCTTGTGGCTCTATAATTCGAATAATAATAGTTCAAAATCCTTTTTTTTTTTTAAAGTAAATAAATGCTCTCCTGACGTAAGGTGAACATTTCATTACGTCATACTTTATAAACAATTTTAGTTATTGTTTTTGGTAATTATTTGTGCCAGACACATTTGGAGAATACTTTTTTTTGTATGATTATAAAATCTTACTTTAAACACAATCGGTATTATCTGAAAAGTTAAAATTGTGCCACTCGACTTCAAATAATAGAATATTCATTTTTAGGGTTCCGTACCCAAAAGGTAAAACAGGCCCCTTTTACTAAAACTCCGCTGTCTCTCTATCTATCTGTCTGTCTGTCCGTATGTCATCAGGCTGTATCTTATGATACCGTGATAGTAAGAGAGTGGAAATTTTCACAGATGATGCCACTATAACAACAAATACTAAAAAACAAAATAAACTAAATATTTAAGAGGGTTCTCATACAACAAACGTGATTTTTTTGCTGTTTTTATCATAGATAATGGTACGGAACCCTTCGTGCGCGAGTCTGACTCGCACTTGGCCGGTGTTTTGTTATTTAGGAACGTACTATGTTTCACTTATACAGGTTAGTTCTAGCTGCTATTTTATATAAATCATTTCTTTTATTTGAAAATCCTAAAGTTAATAAATTTGTAAGCAAACCAATAATCATTCACGCTCAGTTCATAAATTTTCTGCTGTCAAATTATGTAACACTTCAGTGTTCAGTATCTTCTAAAAATATATACAGTAACACACTGTTACACTGAATATTATGAATATATTATATAATTTTATTAGTAACATAATTATAATTTAAACTTCACAAAGTTTATTTATAGTTTAATTTATTTGAATAAATATTGTTTATTAATATACATATGTTAAAATATTCGAATTTAATAATTACGAACTTATACATCAATTTATAGATTATTATTATACTAAGAAAATATAATTAATAAAATGATTAAACAAAATATGAGTGAAAAATGAAATGAAGAATGAGCTCGTTAATTGCGATTGTATTTCATACTTCAGTGACATTTGGAATAGTAGGAAATGAATGAATATTTAGAAAGACTTATTGAATTAAAATATGAAAATAACTAACGTTATTGTATAGTATTACTCTTTATTCAAATTCTCGTTTTGTTTTATGATTGTAATTTGAATCTTATAATTTGGCATTTACATTTATTCATGTACCTATATGGATTTCATAAAAAAATACCACAGGTTTTGTATATCAGTTGTATAGCTAAAATGATTATTTCTTTATAATGAAAAATTAAGCATCAAAAGTTAATCCGAAAGAATTGTAGTTTCACTAGAAAATTATATTTCCAACCTTTTTTTAGTTTTATTTTGATTCGGAAGATATATTTGGTTTAATTGATTGCTCGGAGCTGTCGTTTTCGTGCACTGTTCATTTATATAACTAACTAATAACAGCACCAAAATTATGCGTTTAATATTAAATGCGTTCGTCAATGGACACCTTCACTTTCAAAGATCAAGAAAGTGCACGTAGACGACTTAACACTTAATTTTATTATTATTTTGAACAGGTATTACATTTTTCGTATAAATAATACCTATACGCTGTTTCCCAACTGATTACACCATGTAAAACGGCTGCCAAAGTGACTTTTTTTGTAATTCAGTTTTATTTATCAGCCCTAAAATATTTACTGTTAATGTTGGAAAACGAATACAGATTTAAGTATAATTTAAGTAGTGACTTTCGATACTTTTTACTTTCCTAGTCTAATTTAAAAAAATGTATTATTTCCGTTAAGTACCGTATGTTTAAATTTGTGACACATATGAAAATTACTTTTTATTGCTTATGAATAAAAATAAATATAAAAATTAAATTTGTAATTTTCTTTACGAAACTAATCTATTTAAATAGGTACTTCCAAAATGGTCAAACACCGTTTGCAACGACCTAGTTTGTTTTTATCCACGTTTCTTCATACATTTTTCTGGTATCATGGTCTAGACCTACCTGGGCCATGCCTATGACTATTTCAACAGCTAAGCAGCACTTCTTTGTTCCGGTTTGAGAAGTGTGGGCGCTAATAAAATTACAAGCAGGTGTCATAACCAATAAAAAAAACGTGTATATACGACCACTGCTCTGCGTCCATCAACATGCGGCATAGAGGTGTTAAGCTTTATGTACCTGTAGTTTCACTGGCACCTTCAAACCGGAACGCAGTAAGCTGCTTGGTGCCAGCAATACGCATGGTGGGTAGTATACTTCCCGGGCGAGTCTTTCACTAAGGGCTTTACTACTACTAAAATTAAATACAATTAACTAGATATTGTAATATGAACTTAAAATAAAACGCAACATCAGTAAATTGTGTTTATTGAATCGTACATTGATGTCAAATGAAACGTTTCAGTGTTTTCAGATTTTAACATTACAATTTTCTATTATACAGATTTTTCTAGTTTTACAAGAATGAAACATTTGAAATATGTACCTATTTACAAGGTTTATAATAATTATATCTAGATTGATAAGGTATACGTATAAGTAATTTGATGGAATTTTGAAACGATATTGGATACTGTAACATCAAATTTTTTATTCGTTTCAAACTGCACCACAATTTTGTTGGCTTGACACTTTTAACAATAATAATTAACGTCTTTGTAAAGCAAAATTAAGCTATGTAACATAACTCATATTCATTATTTCAAAGATAATCATTATATTAATTTGATTAGGTTATGTTACAGTATACTTGAAAAACCGTGTGTATGAGTATAAATTGGTATGAGTATACCACACGTACCAGCAGTTTTGCAGTATACTGTGCATAAGATTCACACAAAGATGCCTAGAACAATTTTTTTTCAACTTACCACCTTATTGACAATCCTCCTATAGCGCATCAGAATTTAAAACATCTTGTTTGTCAAATATCAGCAACAGTTGAAAAGTCTTTGTCAGATAACAAAGACTTTTCAAAGGCATACTAGGCTCACGACATAACCCTCAGATATGGTAAACATCCACTTAGGTCTCACAGTTTTGGTTTGGGTTTGTGCATATGCACAAAGCAAGTGTTGCGCACATAAATGTTTCGACTAAATACAATACGTAACCGCACGATCGTATTAGAACCTACATCATTGGCACGGCGAGTCGGCGATATGGTTAAGCTTAAAAGATTGTAAAGGCCAATAAGTATTTTTTTCAACAACTTTTGTGATATGGTAATTACAATTGTTTTTATGCTTAGCGATTGGTATTTATAATACTTATGGATACCTACTTATATCATAATAAGTGCAAACGAATATAATTATACGAGCTTCTACAATAAGACACCGTATTTTAATAAGGTTAACCAATAAGGAACTAGTGTATACGGGCAGCACTTTTATGCAAACTTAAGTAGGTATAGGCAAAACTAATAGCGATGCCTAAATTTTAATCGGCCGAGAACTATTTGCTTTCAACCGTTTGCTTTTGGAGTTTCACTATTGTAAGCTTGCATCAAGCACAATCAATTTGGCACTTATTCCTAACAAACACTAAAATTTAATATAAAATTAAAATGTTTTCTTTTTGTATTATAACGTTTCGTAGCACAAAATGAAAGAAGAAACGTGTAAAATAACCAAAACGTTAATACGCTGCTGAATCATGAATCTTTATTATCATTGGTAAAAAATGGCTCACTGAATAACAAGCTTCGTTGCGAAATTTCATACATTAAGGTTAAACAAGTCGGTACGTTGTCCATACAAACGCTGTAAGTGTTTAATGTCTACTATTTATTAACGTGCGTCCGAAGTTAAGTTTGATACTGAATTATCTTGCCATTATATAGGTACGTTACCCTATATGCTACAGTAAAATCAGATTACCTTGAAAGTTACAAGCGTCGAAAGATTTAGTACTAAATTTTGTAACGCTTGTAACCTTCAAGGTAATCTGATTTTACTGTAGCATATAGGGTAACGTACCTATATAATGGCAAGATAATTCAGTATCAAACTTAACTTCGGACGCACGTTAATAAATAGTAGACATTAAACACTTACAGCGTTTGTATGGACAACGTACCGACTTGTTTAACCTTAAGTGTTCTGAGCAACCTAGTCACGTGGTTCGACAGAGGTCGACTCTTTTGTCGCGGTTACGGTATGGGGTGAGAGGTTTACCTTTGAGAAATGTTTTTAGATCCTATTGTCATTTTAAACCAGGCAGTGTGAGCTTAACCACCTTTAAAAGTATTTCATTCTATTAAAAGCTTTACTTACACCACCACACATTTATGTGTAAGATTCTACTCTTGGATTAAATTTAAATAAAATAGTAAAGTAATTTCCAAATTAAATTGGAAACATAAATGAGATCAAATTTTACATAAACACGCATTATCAAAAAAAACTTTTAAATGTGAGATGCATAGAAATATATATAAAAAGTCACTATTTAGAGTATAATACTGTGTTAAGATAAGACAGATAAATATAACTACGTTATTGATGGTAGACAATATTGTTGGATAAATTATCGGGAAGCTCTGTTTATACAAATGTCTATAATATTTAACTCTTCCTTATAACTCCACTTCTAAAACAATTGCAACGTCTTCCGAAAACTAAAGTAAATAACAATGGAGCTATCTCAGAAGACAAGATGTGTACCTACGTACACAGGTACCATTAAGAATAAATATATACACAGTAATGTGGCACAGGCTATAATTGTAAAATTATTTAATTAAAATTTTCTACAACGTTAAGGCTTCATAGTAAATCTACGCCAAATAAATATTATAAACAACAGTAGAGAATACGTAGGAAAATGTTATATTGGGCATTTAAACGTTTAAACTTCTAAACATTATTAAAACAAGTTAAAATAAATTCTGGAAGTCAAACTGATAGTCGACTGATCTATAAAAAAAATAAGGTTTAGTTCAAGGCCCTAATTTCCACACGTCTTCCATACTTTCCACAAAAGTCGTAATATTACATTTATATGTTTGGGTATAAATTAGACTACTTTAGAGTAAATCACTATGTGAAAGCAACAACAAATCTCAAGAAAGAAATACTGCGCTAAATAAAAGTAAAATAGTAAAAAAAATTAAAGATAATGAGTAGGTACCTAGTTACCTAGTATGTACCTAGTTACTATATTTAGATCAAAAGTTAAATAAATAATAGTTCTATTTAATTTATAACTTACACAATATTTAAATCTACGTTTAATTATTTTAACTACTTAATTATGTTATAATCTCCGGATTTGAATAAAAGTGGATTAATTACGCTATTAGGTATATTTATTATAATGGTGTTTCCTCAAATTATGCTAGAATAAAATTCATTCATCCTAATTTCATTTTTATTAATTACGTAAGGCACTCCATTAATTTTTTTGCTGTTTTGTCGAAATTGATAGAAAATACTGACACATAAGTTTTCTCTATAAAATGAAGACCATTGGAAGTTAAAGTTACCGATGCACCGCACATTATTAGATATTTTATAATTTTTAAGCTCGAAACAAATCAACATTCATAATGGGTGATATACCACTTTAGACACTTAAAAACACTTCCATTTTTATAGTCTAGCTCGAACTAATAAAAAATGTACCTTATACATTGAGAACTTTACACATCTCTTCTTTATTTTTAAGTTATTGCACTGTTTTGTTGATACGTGAAAGGTACCCATTCCTGCAGATAAATGTTTTCATGATTTGCATGACAGGCTATCCTAGTTAAAGGACTATGCAAAGTTGCTACATGGCAAAAAACCCAATAGTCACTATTGGGTTTTATGCCATATAGCAACTTTGAAAAGTTGAGAGATATTGGCGTAAACGTAGTTATACATTTACTTACTTCGAGAGATGTGTAGGTAGGTACAAAGTTTTAAAGTGATTGTTTAAAAATAATTTGTTAATGAATTATTTCGATGTGAAATCTTAACGTTCTTAAACTTAAGGGTATAAATTCAAGTTATAATAAATTAACCAAACTTCTACCATCAGAACTTTTCATTCTAACAACACGTCTATCATATTGCACACGAAACACACTATATCACAGACACAAAATAATAATAAGTGATCTAAATACTTATTGGACATAATACGCCAATATATTTGTTAAGGTACACACAAACGAGATACACAACAGATAGTGATTGAAGTAATGAGAGACATTTTTTCGTTATGAAAATTCATACATTGTTTTTTAAATTTAGATTTGAAAGGTACGAGCATATAACTTATTTTACCTACACGTTATACCCGCTGTTGTGATTCTATACAAAAAAAAACTTAAAATCACAACTAGCAGCTACCGTCAATGTCATTGGACCCTAAATATTGATTAAAAAGCCATTTTTTTCATAACTAACCTCTTTAAAATTTTATCAAATTTAACTACCTAATATAGAGATGCCAACATGAAATTTCATACATCCTGATTTTTTCAATGATTGGAATAAACGCGCGACGTCTACTTTGCCCCTCTTTTACGTGTTCTACAAAACAACTGTGATACTTAATTCCAAAGCTCACTGCATCCATGTCATCTGGTTCTCTGTCTGATAGAATTGACTAGCTGATCTAAAGATTGTAGTGTCAAAACTAAAACTATAAAATAGTAGGTTTCAGTAGTTTCAAGATTACAATAATATTTAAAAACAGTCGCTGTTTTCACAGTACAGTTTTTATGTTAGGTAGGTACACCGCCTATATGGTTTATCTATTTGTAGTATCCAATTTGGTTACAAACAAAAGTATCATCTTAAACTTAAATTAAGAGAGTCATTTAAGATATCATACTTTTTAAATGATTTATGTAAACTGCCGTATTTGCCGTAAACCAAGGATGGTTTATACATTTAATATTTTTAATACATTTTAATAACAGCGTAATCAATAATGCAATCCTTGCAACAGTAAACCATCCTTGCAGTTTGTTATTATAATGGTACTGTTATACACTTGAGTGCATTCATTTAAAATACAATTGTCGGACTTCTGAAGAAATGTATTTCTAAGGTTTGTCATTAGAAGAAGTAGTTCGGTGTTTCATAAATGACGACGTTGGTTGGCTATACACGAATAACACTAAATGCAAGTATACTAATTACCGTCGTCATTTCAATCAAGTTTTAAAGTTTAATTGAATATATATATATTATATATTCATCTTTTTATTACATTTTTTTTTATATGATATATTTGGACTATCCAGAACGCCGAAAAAGCTTCGTTGAATTTATTGCGCGCCGATCGTGCACGCGATAGGGTTGTGTATGTATATTTGTCTAAACGTTGGTCCCTATGATTGCTATTGTAATTTAGATAATCCCTAAACGACGTGGTGCGGGGAGCGACGCCGCGCGACTGGGCTCTCCGAGTAAAGGCACATCGAGTCATTTAGTTATGATTCATTTAGTTATCCTATAATGAGTACCTAACCTTGCCACATCTTAACAACAAATTTATTATTCTTCTTCATTTTTTAAATCTAAAACTAGTCAAAGGGTCTAACTATTTTAATATACTACTCTAATAATCAATTAAATTTCACACCACTATAATACGACCGCATAATATTTTCGTACACTTTTGTATATCTGACATCACATCCTATAGGTACTTCTACGACGACTAACACTTCGTCGCTACATTTGGCAACATGGTGGTGAAACTAAAAAAATCTAATTAGCTAGAAGGCGGATACGCCTGTAATTAATACTAAATTAAAGACAGCGTCAATAGTTGTCTTCGCATTTGATTTCACGCACTGCGGGCTGTGTGGACCACTGCGGTTCGGTTGGACCGTCCCACTCGGAGTAAGAATCGTACAAGAAGTTATCTGAGGAAGCATCATCCTGCGCTACTTCTGTGCGACTAAAAGCCTCGGCAAATTTTCCAATTTCAGTGGAGCCGAAAGCTTGCTGAAATGCAGGTAGTGGAACTACGGGCGGCCGTTTTTCTACGGGTGGTGAAGGCTTGGGTTCAGGATATGCACGTTCCCGGGCATATCGAGCGTTTTCATGCGTCGTCGCCGATGGAATGTAGTCAGAGTTACCATGCCTTACAGAGTTGTCTCGACTGTAGTTAGACTGAGTGTCATCATAGACGGGATACGGTGTCGTTTTTCCATCTTGGTGACAAATTGTATTCTGAGCAGGTATTGGAAGGGTCTGGAATGAGATGAAAGATTAATTAAGAATTAAAGAAAATTTTAGTGTCAAAAGCAAATCAAGAATATATAAATAATTATTGGTCACACAACGCTTTCTAGCCCCAAACGAACTAAAATTATGTAGGTACGATAGAAACCGAATTGTTGAAATAATATTTATAAACTTTCTTTTGTAAATACACACTTCATCATCATCATCATCAACGTGTAGAAGTTCACTACTGGACATAAGCCACCCCTAGCATATGTTTCCGGGAAGAACGGTTTTGAGCCCTTTCCATCCATCGACATCTCGCGATCCTAACAATTAAAAGAATACCTTCATTTGGCGACAGTCAGAAGGGTAGCGCATGCGTTCTCGAGAGCACGAGTTGCGTGACCATTCATTGCTGTGTGGCGCGTGAGCTCCGTTCCAACCAGCATTCATGGCACCCATCTGCTAAATTCAAAATATCAATATAGATACGTGAGCAGATACAGTCAACGACAAAAGTAGATTAACATTTTTAGTTAGTTGATGCCGTTATTCGATTTATTAACGTAATTTCTCAATATTAAAAAAACATGTAAGAAAACGGATGTATCTACAAAACTTTTTACTTACAAAAATGTCCTGATTTTCAAAATATTGTTATTAAACAAACTAAACATATTTATCTACTTATGTCGATCATTTTATTAAATTTCCTGAGTAATAGAAAATGTAAATAGCAAAATATTGATTTTGTCTCTTATGAATATGAAACACAGTTATTGACAATGAGACAATAAAAAAACTACCACACGGCATTTGCTGCAAGATCACATAGAGCTCTTTTAGCACTAGTTTTCAGTGGAGCCATTATTAGTGAAACTACTTCTTCTCAAAACCTCAAATGAACCTTTAGATCGTGCTTTTTGATCGATCAGGCATCACTGAAACTAGCAGAAAATAATACATAATATGGTCAATATAGAAAAGACTAAAACATATTCCTGTCTCTGAAAGAAAGTCATGTTTTTTCAGTTGAACTTCGGGTGTTTATCTGAAGTCTGCTCGTTTTAATGCGAGATTTTGCAAGACGTATTTGGTAACATTAAAAACAAAACATTATTATTAGTTATTAAGTTATATTGAACTGATAAAGATTTAATAATATTAATGAGATACCTGATAATGAGACCACATCTGTGGTTCGCCATAACTCGGACCCCGTCCATTCAATCCGATATCCAAAGGAGGCTGGAAATGCAAAAAAACATCTAAATCTTTGCAAGTAAATTTAGTCATACCTTTTTTTTAATTTAACATAATGCTTTCACTTATAAGATGTAGACTGATGTGGATGAATTATCTATTTTTTTTCTATATGAGTTACTGATGAAACAAGTATATAACCCGATGTTAAGTGGTTATTGTCACCTATAATAAACGTTCGTTCCTAACGAACGTTAGATTTCCTAAATATTGGTAGACATCCCCACAGCGCCATCTAGTACTAAACTAAGCAACTTCTTACTTTCTGAGGAAGACGACCGATTATTATAATTATAGAATAATATATAATATAGAACTTATTACTTTTGTCATAAATACAAACCAATGGTACATTACACCTTGGACCCATAATTTACAGTACAAAACGCACAGTTGTAATAACTGTGCTGTCCAGGATTATTTCATAAAATGGTGGATGATAAATAATTTTTAAGTCGTTGCAGGTGTTTATTCACGCGTTAAAAACGTTCTAATAAGTAATTTTACATCATACTGGTTTGAACTTTTGATAAGCTACGGACGTCTATCTTCAAAAATATAAATATACTGGCCAGTGAGCTGAGAGATTATCTAACAGGCAAAGACCCGTGGCATTACTAACGAATGCTCGTAGAGAATTGGAACCGGGTGTAAATTGATGAGCAAAACTGCAAAAAATATTATTAAATAACTTTAATGTAACTGCGTGTCTAAATTATAGTAGAATGTGATTTCCCAGAACTGTAGGCAAAATGGCTAACCTGTTCTAACTTTTGAAAAGCTTCAGCAAAGTAAAATATCAACGGTAAGTTATACCAGTGGGATGTGTATACAATCCGTAGAGGAGATAATGCTTAGCGCCAAGAATGTGGGGTGGGGGCAGCGGCGGGTGACGATCGATGTCCGTTGCCGGCTTTGCACGCTTCCACTGCACCAACTGCATTCATCACCAGTCATGTATACGACACAACTTTTACAAGCAGCGATCTTGTTTTTTTTTTTTGCGATCTCCTGATAAATTAACTTCCTTGAAAGTTTTTGCATCTTGTAAGAAGTTATTTTAGTTGCCTGTTCGTTTTTTAGGAAACATACGAGTGCATATATACATTATAAAATTTACAAATCAATGCAAGATAATTCTCCTATTTACTAAATATTTCGCATCGTATTCATCACTACGTAACGCTACGCGGGTGCTACGCCGCTGCTACGTGAGAGGCTACGGGCGACTGACTGCTTAGAAAATTAAAAAAATAATTTCAAAGTGACAAACATAATAAGGTTTTCAAAATAATAGATGCATATCAAACAATGTAAAACTGTACTAATAAAGTTTAATATTTAGCGATGAGCTATTTAAAATTATATTCTAAAAATGATATAGTTTCACGTAAATTTTCAGTCACCATGACCTATTTCTACACCAGTTTTTTTAATGATATTTAAATAACCCAAAAAATAGTATTTGCATAAACACAAATAGCAAATAAAGTCGCATGGTGAATATACTCGTAGACTAGTGATGTGAGATTTGCGGAGGCTAACTATCGAGCGGGCGGGCCGGTGGCGTGAACCACGTGACTTATCGATCAGCGCTCACGACACTCGGAAAAATCAACCGCTGACAGCTTTCATGGCCCCCTCGCCTCCTCGCCCTCCCGACCCCTTCCGCCCTCCGCCCTTCACCCCTGCGGGCCCCGCAGGCCGCGCGAGCGCCCAGCCCTGCGCCCTCATTAGCGCCTTTGTGACGCTCACTTGTCTCGTAATATGACGCTGTAATGATACCACTTTCTACTTGATTATTTGTTCAAAAATATCTAAAGCCAAATGGACAATCCTGTTTGAACTTTCAAACTAATCAATCACAAATAAATACATCATCCAAACTTGACAGTTCAAAATGAATGGACACATCAGGAAAAATAATAGATTCATTGACAAACGGCGATAGCATCATTTATATTCAATTAATATAAGAATATAGGGACTTTTAATGAGTTATATGAAGGATGTTTACGGCGCAAAAGTTAGGGGTGTTGGGGGGTAGTCATTCAGTTCTAACGAATTTTCAAATGAATTTAAGCTCTATGTGGGTAGCATTTGATTGATAATACATTAAAATATAGAGGAGAGTGAAAGTCGAGTGAGGATGTCTGCTGTCCTTTGACACTGACCTACTTAATTTTAACTAGTCGTTTCATATTACGAGTGTTTATTTTTGTCTGCATATTTCAGCTAAGAGTTTCTTTTATATTTAGAATAATGATTTGAATGCAAATTTTAGAACAACTTTTGTTATACTTGTGTTTATTTACTCGTATGTTTTTTTAATGTAATATACTAATAGTAAACAACACAAAATATATAGTATACGTTTCAAATACACCCCTAGAGCAAACTAACTAAATTCGGCTTCGGATCCAAGGGTTGTGGGTTTGAATCCAGTCATGCACCCATAGATTTTTCCATACGAAAAATTTAAATTCGCGATGCCAGTGTTCTCAAACGGTGAAGGAACCCGTGAGAAAACCAGTTAGTGTGTAGCAGTGGCGATGGGCGTGCTATCTATCACGTATGGAATATCAGCTACTGCATTATGTGGATATGTTCATCCTCAGTGAATCTGCTAGTGCAGTGTTGTCGTTTTTCTTCCTATATGATAAAATTTGTTACGAGTTGAATAACGAGCTAGGTTTTTCTAAGAAAACGGTACTGCCGCGATTTCTAGTCTCTTTTTTCTAGTTTTATTTATAATTCAGGGAATTTGCACACATCAGTGTTTCTGTAGATCCGATAGTTAGGGCAAATTAAAACTGACTGTTTAAAAAACTGTTTTTTATAAAATTTGTTAGTTGTTCATAGTACCTAATGGAATTGTCCGACTTATACAAGACCTTATTTAAGACCTTATTTATGTGATGAAACAAGGTGATGGCTCAACTGATGTTAAGCGGTTCTCATTGCCTATAGCAAAACATTACCTCGCAGGTCACATTCGTTAGGAACGTGCCCTACGATGCACTGCTCTGTGTCTATCAACCTGAGGTATACAGATGTTAAGCCTCAAGTGCCTGTAATCTCAACGGCACCTACACCCTTCAAACCGAAACACAGCAAGCTGTTTGGCAGCAGAATTAGGCATGGCTTAAATAAATTACGCATAATAAGAATGACTTACAGTCGGAGGCAGCGGCAGGTGCTGGGCAGGCGTGTGCGCACGTTGCTCTCTACGCGTAACAGCTCGCCGCGCGCGCATTTCTTTCGCTGCGTATGCGCCATAATCTAAAACAATAAGTGAGTTAAATGAAATAGGGTGATGAGCATAATTTCTAGATACGGTAAGCATTCCCTCAAGTATATAGGTCCTCAATGTGTTCAAGTTAAGAGACACATTCACAGACACAAAGTACAACCTACTACTCCTACCCAATAAATTTTATTCCGGATCAATATTTCGAAAGTTATAGATAAACCGGCATACATCATCATCATCATCATTATCATCAGCCTGTAGAAGTCCACGGCTGGACATAGGCCGCCCCCACACGTTTCCAGGAAGAGCGATTTCGAGCCCTTTCCAAACATCGACTTCCCGCGGTCCTAACAATGTCGTCAGTCTATCGGGTAGGACGTCCTACGCTTTGTCTTCCGTTTTGTGGTCGCCATTCAAGAACGTTTACTCCCTTTACTACCAGGCATACATACAAAAGCATAAAACCATATCATCCATGTTTCCACTCTTCGCTTGCTGCGGACGCTCGGACTCTCGATCTCGGAAACTCTCACGCTTCTGACACGACACCCTGACAATGGAGTAGGAATGGATTTTCCATTACTTTGGTCTTTGCCCACCGCAGAAGTAAATCTATTTTTTATTAGTTTTGTAAAAAACTATGTATTGAAAAAAATACGTTTTAAGAAATGAATTTTTCTGGGTTACGTTCGTATGGTCCTGATTGTAAAACGTTTTTGTGAGCTAAGTGTCTGCATAGTAAGAGTATATTATTATAATCATTCCCGCGTTTGACAGATTATGATAGAAATAATATCGAGCGTATTTGGATTTGATGCTGTATTTGAAGTTGGGTAGTGTTTTAGTCCTTATTCTATGGTTTAGATAATGTGTCGAAAAGAGGATGCATAAAAAAATTCTGATGTATTCTGTCAAAACTGTTTAGTATCAACTTGAATTAAAACATTAGAGTCAAGTCAGTCATTTTAAGGACGAGCGTTTTAAGACTTTTCTATCTACCTACTTCCAATCTTTGCAATGTCGTCGGTTCATAACTTGGAGAGTGTGTCTTTTGTATGACGTAGGCATCCACCAAGAAATAATTTTCCGAAATTTTACCCCCTTGAAAAACGGGGCAAAGTTTGTATGGGACAACGTGATTCCTAGGTCTAATCTCTTTATGGAAGTTGTGTTTCGTATTTTATTGAAACTCATCGCCTAACGGGGTTAAAAAGAGGTAGAAAGTTATTTTGGGGGTGATTTGCATTTGAAGTTGATGTCAATAGGATCGTAGTACTTTTTTTTTTTTTGTGGCATCTGTCCGTCTTGCGGACAATTTTGCCAATGTCAAGTGAGTTGAATAAATTATTTTTAGTCAAGTCGAGTCGGTAAAAAAAGTAAAGTCAGCCATCATCGGTTTTGAAGAAAAAGATGGCGTTTTTCTTCAAAACCAAAGGGAAACATTTTCGTTCAAATCAGGATGCCTCATAACACACTTTCATTTCAGTTGTTCACACTTGTGCTAAGACCTCAAGTAATGATGGTTAAAATACCACCAAAATTACCCATCAGAACTTAAAATAACACTAGAAAAACAATTAAAATGAAAATACAATGTTGCTTCCAAAGATGACAGAAAACGAATCGTAGTGCTTTCAATTTAACTTACGTTTCATTTTGACACATGCTTGAAAACTAAGATGCCATTGTAATAATGTCAGAAAATCTGAATGTTTACAATCTGCAATTCATGATAATCCCTGTTCAAAGAGAGTAGTAAAGTTGGATTGGAAATGGAATTTTAGTGCTAGTAGAGCTCTTAGTGGTGGGCTAGTACCCTGCCTATTTCTACCGCCAAGCAGCTTGCTGTATTTTGGTTTGAAAGGTGTGGGTGCCGGTGAAATTACAGGCACATGAGGCTTAACACCTTGTCACACAATCACAAAGATTTTATATTATCCCAAAAATTATTTCCTCGATCGGGATTTGAACCCACGACCTTCCCCTTGATACGGAGATGCGATAGCCAACTTCGCTATCATGGATTCAAATGACTCAATGAAATAAGATTTGGGATGTTTCTAATACTCTAATACTTATAATGAAATTTGGTGTTTGCAGTAGTGTCATAGGTATTCTATATTTATTTGTCATGAGCTTTGTTTTCGTCTGGTTTTTTTTTATAAAAAATTTCCAATGGAATAAGCAGATGGCCTACTTGATATTAAGTAGTAGCGATCACCAAAGCATTGCCTCGGAGGTCACTAACATTAGGAAATTACCCTCCGAAGTACTGTAGTAAGAAGACATATCGTTTAAAGATTTTGTTTGTTTTTTTTGTTTCACGTTTAAACATATTTGTAAAAGCTGGTAAGGTATGAATTTATCAGAAAGTAATGGAGACTATTGTACCATCGTATGTAAGGTAGTCAATGATCGATATTACCACATCGCATTCAACCTTGCAACTCGCTTTGTGCGCATGTGTGGCTAACCACTAACAACATTGCACGGGTCTGACATTGAATCTAGGATTTCACTATTGAAAAGCCGTCCTTCATAAGTTGTATTTGATCAAGGTAACGGAAATTTTATACTCCCGTTTAAGGCCTGCTACCCACTAAACCACACTTACTCTGACGCTGTTAAGAAAATTTATACCACTCATAAGAATCTTAGCCCTAACTGACTGACTGTTAGAGTAACATATAGACAACGCGCAGTCTCAATCGCTAGTCGTAGAGACTAGAAATTTTGGTTCTTGAGGTGTACTAAGAAAGGAATTCCCGAAATCCAACTCCTAAACGGGTACAGCGGGGGCTTAAGTTTGTATTAAAACAACTTCACGTGTGCGAAGTCGCACGAGTTTTGCTAGTTTAAAATAAAGAACCACTTGAAAAAGTGAACAGATTCATATCTACATTATGCGCCTTTGTGACAGTAGTACCATTGATTTGTACCATTGATAGTACAAGTGATAAAATTTTGTATCCTTAGTACCATTAAAGAAAAATGAGGATATTCCACGCAAGCGTTAAGATGGAAAATCGATACATGACAGGTAGCAAGCTCATAGTAGCTCCTAAAATACTAACCGCTTTCTCTAGATGTTTCATCGCACGTTTTAGTCTATATCAACATTGTTTTTTATTCATTTTATTAAATTAAACTTGATGAAACATGCAGATGGCCCACCTGATGTTAAACGGTAACAATCACCTATGTAGGTCATGCACGTTAGGAACGTGCCCTGCAATACACAGCCATGCGTTCATTAACTTAAAGAACATAAGTGTTGATGTAATTAAAAAACACTGAGGATTAAATAGTTGTACTTATTAGTAAGGCATGGTAGATCCTCAGATTTATGGTACTTAGTATATAAAGTAAGTACCATAAAATCTAAGTTAAGGTCAGGAGGTGGGGTCACTTCCACTAGACGACTGGGGTTCATCTTGAAAAAATATTCTAATCTTGTATAATAACTCAGATTCAAAAGTATTCAGAGTCATAAATCATCTAGCGACAGCTAGTTACAAAACAAAACGCAGCGCCAACACAGTCATTGTATGAGTATACATGTTTAATTTAGCTGTCTCCAGGAATGTAAATAACAACATTGGTAACAATGGACCGTCTATTTGTAGCTAGCGAAAGTGAAGTTGAGAGGTTTATTCTGATTTTATGGAGCTCTATATAGTACGTGAGATGGTTCCACGGTTACGATTACTTTTAGTATCAACAAACGTAGCATTCTCTTCGTGGGTTGAGAATACTTTTTTGTTTCTTCTATTTATTAAATAAGAAGTTGTCTAAGACTTCAATTATATTTTTATAATGTTACTCGTACTGTTACTTTATAGGACATAAAGCATATATATATATTTTTAAGTTTCTATGCCATATCTGGTCTCAGCTCTGTTGGTTGACGGAGAATAACCATTTGTGTGAGTAACATAGATGTTTATGTGGTTAGGTGTTGGTATATACTTAATATTTTATATTTGAAGGCTTACTTTGACAACAATCTGATTGAATTTTATTTAGCTAATCACATTTATTTTATTTATTTATTTTATTTCACCAAAATAAACATGTTTAGCATAAACGTAATAGCGACTTGTGCACAACACTAAACGTAATAAGCTTCTTAAATGCATTTAGGGGCTCGTTAAATACATTTAGTGGTCGTTGTGCAAGCAGCGTAAGCGCAATAAGCGTCTACTTTATTTTGTAGGATGTCTGGTCATTAAATAATAATGAAATAAAATAAATAAATACTCGTGGTCATTTTTATAAATCTTCTAACCCCAAACTAAGCATAGCTTGTACAATGGGAACCAGATGACTGATAGGATATACGTTTTTTATGTAAATACCTACAATATTACACTCAGACAGAGAACTATGTTTATTACACAAATATTTGTCCACAGTAGGGATTGAACCCATAATTTACAAATACTATCTACTACTACTGAGCCGTAAGGCCAGTCATCTGTGTTTACTTTTAATTTACATTATTTTACCGTATGAAAATAATGAGTAAACTATGTGTATGACTATTGAAAAGTTAGATAAGTCTTACTAAAAATCTTTGGAGCTGAACTGCCTGGAGTTTTGTAACATCTCACAGCTCAATCGGTAGTAGGTACGTAACTATGCCGTTCGTGCAAGTTATAAGTAGTTGTCTTCTAAATATAACTAGTCAAAAGTACCATTCAAGATTAAAGTAAGTATAAAAGAACTAGAATAAGAATAAAAGTTTTTTTGATGCATAAGATGATTAGCTAATATATGATTGAAAGGAATTTCAACTCCCATCAAGGACAAAAATTTGTGTGATGAACAGAAAATAAATTTACAAAAATAATAAGTATCACTTATTTGGTTCCCATAGTACAAATTTTACTTAGTTTGGAGCTAGATGGCATTGAGTTAAATGTCGGCAACTATTAATTTGTAACAGTTTACAGATTTTTAAGATATTAACCTATGGGTAAAAAGTGTGTTTTCCTTACGTAATGGCATAATATTACAAGATGCCACCCTCGAATCATTATGTAAATCAAATTGTCGGCACCATTTTAATTCCGTTTCATCTTGGGGTGCTACGATAATTTCGAAATTAAAATACTAATCGTTTAATAACGTGTTAAATCGAGTATGCAGGTACTTCCTGAGTAATATGAATATTCATGAATCTGTAATTGAGCGTATGAGTGCTGTCAGCCTAGTGGTAGCAACCCCGCCTCGGATCCTAAAGTTACGGGGTTAGATGGTTCGGACTAGCCGAACCGATCAATTTTTCTGTTAAGTGCAATAATAACTGGAGAAGTTAGAAATGAAGGTAAGCAAATAGAACGTGTGAAGTTATTTTAAATTAAACTTCAACCCTCACTGCACCCCTTTAGAGGTCGTTTTTCAGACATTCTTTTCTTAGTATACCTTTACGCTCCAAGACTAATACATCCTACATGTTTCAAGTATCTACAACCAGTAGCTTAAGGCTGTGCATTGTCTATGTGTCTGTCAGTCAGGACAAAGATTCTTATAACTGCTAGAGATAGATTTAATACTAACCATTGTTTATTTTAGGACTGTGATCATTTTTAATGCATAAAAGTTTTTATTACTAGAACCTCAATCAAGTCTTAAGGATATTCTAAAATCTGCATTATTTAACTAATCAAAAATCAATGAGGCTATATTTACAAGTTACAATAAAATATCATACAATTTTACTAAAACATAAGTTGGCATACTGAGCGTTTTTAAATAAAGTTGGGGTCAACAAACGTGGGCGTATTTGATATCAAAGTAGACCTACATTTGATACCACGGTCCCTAAGATATTTTGGTACCTAGTACCTAAATAAGATCGGTTTTGAATGTCTAAAGAAGGTAGTCAGAGGCACGCCCTAACATGAACTTTAATACATGCTCTTATTTTGCAGTAGGTAATTTAAGTATATGTCAAATATTAGTTTAATTTCTAACATCAACTTCATAAGGTTTCTTGAGGCTACATATTTACGTAGCGTCTATAAAGTTCACAGTAAATCGCGACGCGGGCGTTAGTACCCCGGTCAATATGTAGAGTGGCTGTGCCCTGCAAGCGATCAATCGCGTTGCGGCGCGGGGAGGGGGTGTTGCCCTCCCCGCACTGCTAGCGGGGGAGAGGCAGGGGTGGCGACCACCTGTAGCGTCCCCTTCCGCCCTCAGCCTGACATCGACACGTGACGTAGACGCCGAGAAATCCGCCCAAACGTAAACATTAATTCTTAGTTCATTCTTCATTGTAGGGAATGTCGCGCCACGCGTCGGATGCCGATCTCTTTATATTGGTAAACAAATTCAGATCGCGCACACTACTCGGTAATGAATGTTATGATTACAATACCTACAACTACCCACGAGGTATGTATTGGTAACTAGTACGACGCTTGTAATTCAATTATGCTCAAGGAGCGGATGGATGGTATATTGTAACCAATTTAACCTATACATAACATTCTTCTAATTGTGCCGATAAAATTTTATTTACGCGATGTAGTTAGTTAAAAATATATTATTGTTTAAAGAAAAGTTAGAGTACTACACGTAGTATGTAATACTTTACATTACAACATATTAACAAACCAATAAATATTAGCAGACAACTCACACATAGCCTGAGGAGAGGCTTGTAGTATGAAATAATTGACAAAACTACCAGGTACCATACTTTTGTAACTTATCTTTTTATAAATAATACATACTTATAATGCAATATAACACCCAGAAAACTTAGAACAAACATATATTATTACACAAATGTTTGTTCTAAATGGGGATCCAACCCACAACCTACTCCTACTAAATAAGTGTTTATTTATTTAATTTGAATAAAGTAAAGAAAAGAATATATTTTCTCACTATCAGAGTAATCATGACAAAAAACAGGCACCACTTATCATGTGTTAAAAGATTGATATTGTAGATCATCGAAAGTATTTTATCTAGCTCTGGTTTGTGAAGCCTTGCATATTTTTTCTTTCTTTTTTTTTGCATCTTTCATTTCATTATTGAATTCTGTGAAAATATTTCTATAAGATAAATTATACAAGATATTCCTAGATAGATTTTATCATCAATATAATAATTGTTATATTTTTTCTAGAGTTTTTACTGAGGTGCCAAGCAGATGGCCCACCTGATGTTAAGGCATTGATTGCAAGTCGCATTCGCGCTAAGCTAGTCTACAGTGCACGGCTTTATGTTAATAAAATTGAGGCATATAAGGGTAAAAAATCATGTGCCTGTAAGGTTCTATGAGCATCTCAGCTCGGTTCGTAGTAGCCCTGCCTTTGGCGCTGTAGGTGTTGGGTTCGATCCTGACAAACTGGGAGACAAACACAGATGTCTGGGTGTTATATTGTATTCTAAGAATATATTTAAAAAGTAAATACATAAGTATTCTATTAGTTGGGATTATGCTTAGTTTGGGGTTCTGTAAAAATATCCGCAAATATTTATTATTTATTTATTATTATTACTTATTACCAGCGGCCGCTCGCAGCTTCACCCGCGTGTTAGTTTTTTCCCGTTCCCGTTATTTTTTCGGGATGAAAAGTAGCCTATATGTTAATCCAACTTGCAATCTATAATTATTCCAAATTTCATCCAAATCGGCCCACTGGATAGAGCGTGAAAGAGTAACAAACATCCATCCATCCATCCATACTTACAAACTTTCGCGTAGGTATATGAGTAGGATTTATATCTAAGTAAGTGATAAATAAATAAATTTTTACTGTTGATGCTCAACTTGTGACAAGAAACTTTTACAACACCATGTGAATTTTTATTTTAGAAGTAAACGCGGGCTTTATTTCCCTGTATACTTTACTTTATCGATCTCAAAAAAATGCTGACCTCAATCTCTGGTTTTTTAATATTTGAACTCTCAAACTTTGAAGTACACTGTGTTATAAAGAATACACCTTCCAAATGTCAAGTCATGCTGGGCGTTGTATGTCAGTCAGTCAGGATTTGAGTATCCGACTAATCGAATCGCAAGCGACATTGATTGCGTGAAGTTATTTTCATACAAACTTCAACCTCTACTGCACCTCTTTAAGGGTTGAATTTCAGAAAGTCTTTGTTAGTACTCCCTTAAAATTTCAAGCCTTTACGACCAGCGGTTAGGCTGTACACGGTCTTTATTTCATAAAGTCAGCGAATCATAATTATTATGATAGATAAGGATTACCTTTATGTCTGACGAATTGAACTTTGAAACTTTTCGGTTCAAACGCCAACTTACCGCGTAAGCTACATAACTTTTACTTTTGATCAAGTTATAAGAACTTGTAAAAAGATCCGGCAATATGAACACGTGGAGTTGAAAATGTGTATATAGTCCCAAACGGGTTCATTCGTGTGTTGTTTTCACAATAGTCGAGCCTACTTTAATTGTCTATTTTGGTTTCGGTTTGAAGGGTGCCGGTAAAATTACAGCCATATAAGGCTTAACACTTTCATGACTCGGGTTGATAAAGGCATGGCAGTGCGTTGTAGAATACGTTCTTAATCAGCGTGGCAATGTTTTGCTATAAGTGATGGTTACTTCTAAACAGCAGGTGGACCATTTGCTTGTTCATAGGCATCTAGATATAACACCTTTATAACAAAACACGTTGCGTTCTCTTTGCATCGCACATCGGTGATTGAAATATAATAGTTGTTCAATAATCAATCAATTTGTTCAGTAATCAATCACCATCTTCTACTTCATATTATTATTCATTTTATTCGTTCGTAGCAGTCGTAGCAGTCGAAGCGTAGAGCGCGTAGCACCTGCTACGGAACTCTACTACGCTGCGTTTGCGCACGGTTGAGGGATATTTATTTAGAATATGGCATAAAAAAAAGTTTGATAAAACTGGTAAAAAGGGTGAAGAAGCTTTTCTCCTCAAGGCAAAAAGTGAGTTTTTCTTTTTTTTTTTAGTAGGGCAAGAAGTGCCAAAAATGAATAAAATAAACCTTAGAAGTAGAATGGTCGTTCTGAACGGTTTATGATCTTTATAAAAGTCGGCCGAAAATAACCAGTCTCATGATTATGTGGAGAGATTACCAACGAGACTTCGGTAACGTTGTCAGTATACCCACCCATCGGCACAGCATGTTCAGCGTGATGCATGTGATGCGGCTGGTAGTCGTAGCGGTAGTACCGCGCGTAGGGATCGTGCGCGTGCGGCGCGTAGTAGCCGTGCGCATACGGCGCATAGGGCGCCGGGTAACCACCGTACCCCTCCCAGGCAGCGCCTGCGCCCGCGCCGGCTCCCGCGCCGTACTGCCCGTAGTTGCAGCAGTCCATGGCTCAGGCGACCCGTCGCCACCGCCATACTCGCTGCGCTCCCCGGATCCGCATCACCGCACTCTTGCGCACTCTTCGCCTACCCAAAACTCATGTTACGAACACGATCTCTAAAAACATGCTACTTTAATTTTTAAACGACTCGAACTCGCCCTGAAACTTTTTCAAAGTATCAGACAAATTTTCAACAGTCGCAAAAATCAGTGGAAGTGTGGTTCGCGAGAACGCGCGAGTTTCGCGGCGGAACCGGACGCGATGCGACGTTGGTTAGCGAAAAGAGGTCGTTCGAGTTTGCCGGCGTCGGTCGTCGCGGCTCGAGATTTGACGCTCGAACGAAGGGGCGGCGCGGGTAGCGGGGCCGCGGGGCCGCGGGGAGGGGCGCCGCCCGCTCGCCGGCGGCTCGGCGCTGGGCGCTCCACACTCCACGCTCCACGCTCCACGCTCGGCGCAGCGCGGCGCGGCGCTTGACAGACGCCGACTGAAGGCGCCGCGGAATCGATACGCGCCGCCCGCACCGACCCCGCCGCCCGGCCCGCAAACCCCCGCCCGCACCCGTTCGCCGCCCGCCCGCGCCGGCCGCCTGCCTGCGCCCGTATTGCGCGCGAACTTTGTCTTCCCAACGGAATTTTATATTTAGAACCCATGGTGAAAAGATTGATCGATACTTTGCACTATTAATTATCACTTTCGTCGAGTAGGTACATTCAACACATTATGAAAATTACACTTAAGGCTTTACTTTAATTCTAAATGCATACATTAATGAGCGTTATTTTTCAAACGAATCGCCCTGGCGGACCTCCTTAGTAAGAAGTTTTGAAAATTCATACTTAACTAAGTAGGTAAAAACATATTTTTATAAGTTTAGTCGACTACAAATGGTTCCCGTAGATTTTCTTGAAAAAATAAGTGCTAAAACTTAGAAACTAAATTTGATCGGCTCACCTTGTATCCAGGTGGCAGATAGTTGCAAAGTTTTATCGAATTGCGCGTAGGCGGCAGTGACCCACATCGCCGGCACTCATGTGGCGCATCACCCGCACCCTTCGTCCTTCGTACTCGAACCTACACCCGACAAATCTACGATACCATATTACGGTGACATTTCATTACTGGTTATGCTGCTGGAAAAGTAACCTATCATAAACAAAGTCCATCAAAATCGAAACCTCGTAAAAGTTATGTCTACATAAGACACCCATTTCTGCAGAGTGAAGGTATCCCAGCGCTCAATTCTAGCGGTTGAAAAAAAGAAAAAGAAAAAATTGTGACTGCCCAGGTAGTCACTATTTTTTTCACTCACATTTTTATTACCAAATTGAAATGATCAGCGCTCAATTCTAGCGGTTGAAAAAAAGAAAAAGAAAAAATTGTGACTGCCCAGGTAGTCACTATTTTTTTCACTCACATTTTTATTACCAAATTGAAATGATCGGAATATTGCCTGCATAAGATTTCCCCAGTAATAGTTTAGTCATCAATGAGCTTATAGGTAAATTAGCGTTTCTATTTCTTACTACAAACTTACGTAAGTACCTACTCTTGCGTAGGAAAAGCACCTGAAAGCTTTAGCCAACAACCTGGCGTGCTTTGCTCTCAATGTGTTTAATAATGGATGAACTGTTTCAAATGTTTGCATCATGAGTTTGACCGACGTTGGCCGTTGGCATTCCTCGACGAGTAACGAGTACTTACCTACGGCCTTTGGGGGTATCGCAGAACTTCAAACTTCGTTAAGCGCTTGTGTTTATTTTATGAATTACTTAGCCATTTATCGTGTCGTTATTATTTGAAAGCTAGTTGATAGACTGGAGCTTTTTATTAGGTTATCCGTTACCTTATGTAACGCAAACCTTATGAAAAGCTAATAGCTTATGTAGAGTAGGTATTGTTTATTTGCTATAGATTTACTAACTTCAGCATAGGTATAAAAAAATGGTAAAGATATACCTATGTATCTCAGTTGGAAGGTGTTTCAGGATGTTGGAGCATTCACTCCTTAAGCTTTAAGTTGTGACTTCTTTTTTTCTGACTTCACCCCCTTAACATTAGGTACATGAAGTACAGCACATGGCGCACAAATCTATTAAAAACATCTTTGAATTTATATAAAAACATTTTTATCTGAAAGTCGGTTAAAACCATAATATTGTCACCTAACCTACCTTTAACTATACAAACGGCGAGGCCCACTATGAAAAAGTACACAAAACTAAATACAGTACAGTAGGTGCTCTATACACTGGTAGGGTGTAGCTAGACTCCGCTTGTTAGTTGAAACTTGGGAGGGTAGCACGCGGATAAACCCGTTAATCAATACTGAGCATGTAAATGACACCCATAGAGAATATTTCAACGGCGATTTTCAGCGTGTAAACCCGTCATACTTATAAACGTTCTTTTAATTTAAATAATACATAAAATTAGCCCTGTCACTCTTTGTGATAATGAATTGGTAAGAGATGGCAATACTTCAAGCATTTTTTTTAAACAGAAGAACAGAACAGATTTTTAAAAGTAAGACCGTAAGGTTCGAGAAGACATTTTATGTGACGTCACATCATCAGTTTCAACACCTAAGTCCACGGTTGGATTTAGGCCTTCCCCAAATTCGAGGGAGGTTTGCTGTAACCACCACGCTTGATAGGCGGAGTGGTGACCGCAGTGTCACGTCGCTGTTTAGTAGGTATAGGTGCACAGGATACGTTGTTGCCCATCTTATGAGCCGGGACCACAACAGCTCATGTGACAGTACCTACATAGGTGCCTATTATCATCAAACTTTTAAATTGCATTGTTAGTAGGTACTAATTCATTCTTCTTTAGCAATTGTTTAGCTTTCGTTTTAGAGAAAGATAAGTCATAAGAACGTTTAAATAAGATTTTTTTCTCTCAATTTGCAATCTATACCTATATTGATTGAAAATATAATGCATTATTTGAAGGCTGAATCTCTCGTTTACGTTTGCGCGCCAGACCGAAATACATCTAGCTAGCTTCAGGGTTCTCTCGTATAGGACTATCGAAGGGGACGTGGACGGTTGAAGGTACTTACGTACCTAGCTACTTAAATACAATGTACCTACCTATACCATCTAACTCGCTAGTCAAAGGCTGCATGGTGCTTTGTATGTGTTGGTTGGTGTACTACCTTCACTTTAGACGGTTTCCATAAGAAATATACCTAATATTGCTTGTAGAATCAAATCATAAGTTCTAACAATATTTTGACGGCGGATACTTTACCTATACGGGATGGAGGAATGTGTAGGTGCACTAAGTACAGACCTAAACTCTTAGATATCCACAAGGTACTAAGTCAGGCTAGCACTGACCGCACGCTCAACCGTCTATACAAGATAGGTAGACAGGGAATTTAGGTACCTACCTACCTACTCACCAAATTCTGCGAAGCCAGAAAGTTATCGATTGCTCTAAGTGGTTATGGTAACTCTACCTAATTGATAAATTTCTTGGTTCCTAATATTAGAACTTTCCTAAGTTATTTGTAGGTAAGTATTGGTAAAGTTTAAATTTGTAAGTCCCTAGGACAGCCAATCGATGATGTCGGACCTCCAGCATGGCCTAATTGGTCATGTTTAGGTACCTGAGTGTGTACCTAATTGTACACGAAACGTCAGATAAGTTATCGTCAACATTCCAGTACCTAAGTGTGTTGTAATGTTTTGTTATAACTGTGGAGAAGCCAGCGCGAGTTATCATGCAGATTGCGGCGAATCAATAGGGGCGCCGGCCACTGACGGATGACGATCAATAGCTGCGTCCCGCTAGAGCTGTCTCCGCATTAAGGGGCTTCCTCAACGCCCTTACACCTACCCGCCCGCTACCAACAACGCTCTCTAGGTTAGGTAGGCACCCTATACGTACAACTTACATGCAGTGCCGCATATACAAAAGTACCAACATAGACTACATAATAGTATAACAGTACAGACTCAGACACTAGACAGGCTGATATCTACATAGTGTAACGTAAGACGGACGTATCTGCAAACAGACGTAACTGTAGTAAATAACGGTACGGTTTTCAAAGATGTGAAGGGCGATAACCAAGAAACGATAGGAAGGTAGGTTACCTAACTTTCGGAAAAAGTAAGACAGGCTACAAATTATTTTTTCCCGCTTTGAGTGGTTGGTAAACATTGACGAAATTCTCAAATTACTTAATACCTCCCTTTACCTAAGTAGAGTTCGTGGTACATTTTTCGTTTTGGGTCACCCGATTTAAGTAGGTTTATTTTATCCCAGTTCTATTACGCACGCGTAGGTTTTCTACAGAAAGTGGGTACCTACCGGCTATGACAAAGTGCTTAAACAAAACTAAATGCCTTGCACAAAATTACTTGCTCACCTAGTCAACAGCTATGTTACTAATTGGGTGCGTAGGTACGTATATACGACACCGTACGATATTGATTAGTGGGCTAGGAGAGGGAAAAGCGGTCTATTTTCAGCTAAGGCACCATATATCGAACCAATCGGCACATTCATAATAACAAACTTACCTGATCTAACTACTTAGGTAGGTACCTAGTTCCAACTTAAATGAAAGATATATTTTCATTACCTACGTAGTTTCACTGTTTTACCAGAGCATTGCAGAAACTGCTTCTATGCTGATTTATAAGCACTTATAGTCATGAAATAATTACAGTCACATGTTACTGTCTACTTAGTCACATTTTTTTTCATATGAATAATTCAAGTCGTAGCCATAGCCCGTACCTGCCTATGGTAGAAGAGGAGGTACTCATATAGCTCGTTCCCATACCACTCACTAGGTTCCCGATGTTTCGTAGTGGGAATAGAACTGGCACATCTCACGGCTCGGGCGATTAGTTACTCGTAGCGCCACAGA
This sequence comes from Electrophaes corylata, assembly GCA_947095575.1. Taxonomy (NCBI): domain Eukaryota; kingdom Metazoa; phylum Arthropoda; class Insecta; order Lepidoptera; family Geometridae; genus Electrophaes; species Electrophaes corylata. The sequence continues at coordinate 8,397,891 of OX352701.1, forward strand.
GGTCGTCAGAGCAGTAACGCTTAGGAATCGTGAAAACATCGATTTGCTATAAAACGCTATAAAAACTAACAAACTATTTTGGAACTTACCAAGTTACGATACAGTTTGATATCACACACAAATCATATTATTATTTATTTATTTTATCTTGACACCTAACGTAAACGTAAACGTCAATGACTGAAGATGGCAGCACTCTGTGGGTTCTGATTTCAGCCACGCGCAGAGCACAGAATATGCGCACTCTACCTGCATTTTTTTGTCTACTAGAGCAGTCTCGAGAAGTCCGAGAACTGCCTAAGGTTTTGATCTTGTGGTAGATTAGATAGGCACCTAGTACATTACATAGGTACTATCAATTTACAATTTCGGAAATTTAACTTAGGTAGGTAGGTACCTTATTTCACTATGTATGTGCTTAGAGCATACACCGCAAATGTATTGTAAGTATATTGTTCTATGGTATGAAATCAGTAGATTGCGTGTAGTAGGTATATATTTTTTCCTAGGAACAAACAATTTAGTGTTTGTAAAACAAATAATTAGAGTATTTTTTAAGAAAAAAGCATTTTATTTATAACATAATTGTAAATTTTGTAAAATTCTGAATAAAATATTCAACAATATTATTATAATTTAATATCTATATAATATTCGATCAATACTTACTCATAGCTTACCTATGCCTAGATAAAGTATTTATAAATCTATCTAATACAAAATAAAGGTCAAGATTATTAATAAATAACATTACCCTCCTGGGCAATCGGGTAAAACATTACTAATGGCATTCCTCAGTGTAATCAACTAGGTTTCAACTAAACAATTATAAAAAATAACCATTAATAAATACATTTTATAATAACACTGAAAAGTGCTGACTGCTAAACAATAATACTGGACCATACATAAAGCTGAGTACAAACGTAAAAAATGTTAGAAAATGTATACATATCAATAGTCATTACCCATTGATAAGAGATGGCAATAGTTAAATCATTGTTTTGAAAATTTTATAATTTCTTACGTATACGATGTATCCGAGCAAACTACGAATAACTTGTGCGAAATCACAAAGCATTACTTAATTCAGTTGTATCCAGGGATCACTTAGAATCGTCATAAAGTTAGGTGAATCTATCCAGTTTCTTCTGATCAAACCTAAACAGGTAGAAAATAAACTTACGACTTGGTTTCGACCATTTTTTTACATGAATCCTTTTACAAAATAAATTCGTGCCATACCAAATTGTCGTGTCTTCATTTCCGTGTACACAGCTTTAGGTAGACAAGTATCATGCCCTATTTCACCAACTGGTTTAGTTTAAAGAAAAAATAACGCATGCTAAAGCAGCTATTCTGTTTTGTAATGCGATTCACTTAAAGAATTTATACTTAAAAGGGTTGGTGCTATCAGACATTTATTTGTAACAAAACAGTCAGCTTTGTATGCTATAATGTATGTATAACTGCAAAATACACAAACAATAACAAATTTGATTTGATTTGAATAAGATAACTGATATAAAACGTATACTTATCTTAAATTCTACGGAAAAACTGAACAAGTTATATAGCTGACCATCATGTAAAACACTCATTTGTATGTATGACAATTTATGGGTAGGTAGTGACAGTAGGTATAGTAACTATAATTTTCTACTATGTTGGTACCTATCGTTTGGGTTTGTTTGTAATTTAAATAATTTAAGACAATTGGGGTTTGGCACCATTTACCAAATCTGTAAGCGGTAATTTGTAAGCTACTATTTTACAAAATATTTTATACTTACAAATGTTTACCAACGAAATAAATTGTACATTTAAACTCTTAAAAACTTAACCATAAATATGTACTTTTAAACTATTTCTACAAAATTTAAAATATTTTAGTGTACCTTTCAAATACTGATCTCCCTCCGACTCCTCAATCATTTCAAACATAACAGTAATATAATATACTCATCTTTCTGAGACTGTCTTCTTCACTTTTTTCTCTTAAATCTAAATACTTATAAATATTAAGGCATACTCTAAGGAACAATTTTATGTAATATACCTGAATAGGTATTTACTACAGGAAGTACTAGATAGCAGATCCAAATGTGGAAGTCAAAAGTTTTACACCACCTGGCACAAGTTCAAATCACTCAATATCAAGGCACTGTACTAATTCCTAACATAGTACTAAATAAAGAAAACGTACTTTAATCAACATACAATGGTGTGCTTAACCACTTGTTACTGGCAGGATATCCAATTATGAGAAAATTCATGCACAAATTGAAAGGCACGGTGACGGTAGACATACCCTCAGATCCTTTGGTGTCCAATGTTGTTTACTACGGAAGTTGATCCAAATAAATAGGTACTACATTGACTGCCAGGAAATAGAACCATCTACACTATGTTATAAGCTATGGTACCTTAAATTATCCTTGATTTAGACACCAAAGAGTTTTAGCACCAATAACTTTGTAAATTTGACCTAAAATTGAACACATTCTTGCACCTCTTATAAATAAGAAATTTTCAATGTAAAAAGTGTAAAGTTGCCATTTTCCTAATATTATTAAAACATGAAAATATTTTATTATCTTAAATAGTAACAAAAGCATCATAACATAATAATTATAAATATAAAATCACCATTCAATAATCCAGGCACTCAACAACTCAGTCTCTCGATATCCATAATCCAATTCATATAATTTAGAATATTAGCAAACCTTATGTAAGGCACAACATACAAATTAAAATAAACTTGCCTTGTAAAATTGACAAGGGATCAAAGTAAGGCACGATATTGTAGCACTGTCTATAATCTAATTCCTCTGACCATGACTCGTCCACATGTGCTCCTTGAATGTCTCGCGCATAGTGAACGACCTTGGACATAGATAGCAGCATAGTCTGTTAGTGAGGTCGGAATGCATTAATCTTACGTGGTACTTGAGAGCTGATTGGTTAGAGTATTTCATGCCACAGTGAGGACAGTCCCCACAGATTGCGGCATGGTTCGATTGCTGGTGGGAGACGCCTTGCGACGTGGAAGCACCACTGCCCATCACCGATACTGAGGACATGCCGGCTAGTAGTAACAATGCCTGAGACTGTTCCTGTGTGTACGCATTATCCGATTCCGTGCTATCTTGCTGCTCACATAATAAAACTTCAGGTTCATAATCCATGTCCGGTTTTGGCGAATGTTTTTCAGGTTTGACCAATGATTCATCAGACAAAGTTTTTGATGCATTTGTATAGTTGTTTGATTCTGTATTACCATCCTTTTGTCGAGCTGTGTGGTCTGTCATGTTTGATACTTTTTTAGACGCTGTGTTACATCCCACATCACTCCTACAAGGATTGATTCCTATGGAGATAAATTGGTATATTATAGAATAAAAGTGTACTACACTTTGTGCTAAACCAGAAATTTAATCCTAAGCTCCAAGATTTATTATTTTTAGTGAAAATAAGTAAACTAAGTACCTAACACATACTTTTAAAATTGTCCATCAAGGACCTTGCTCTGTACAGTGTGTGTATGTACCAAGCATAAAAGCAATCACTTTAAGTTAACCTTATATTAGGTAGATTAAGTACAAAGACTACCTAATGTTTCTGATACTCAGTTGATGATGGGCATACAGAGTCAAGAAGATGCCTGTAACTTCTGGATATATCCAGAAGCTTTTCAGGCTGGTGATGAGGTACTCGTAAGCAAAAAAAAGTAAGGGGTGCTGGTTTTCAGATAAAACAATGGTTTTACAGTAGTAATGAGTTTATATTTGGCACAAAATATTGCAGAAACACTTACCTGAGAGTAATGACCTGGCAAGCATACTGTTTTCGTAATCTGGAGGACTGTCGTCATTTTCTGAGTTTGCTGTCAATGAGAGTGCGGGTGAGTTATTATCTTCAATTCTCTCTGTTTTTATAATAACGGGTACTTCCGAATGGGGAAGAAGCTGAAAAATAAATTAGAAATAAAATGAACAAAAAGTTTTAGTTCAGGATATTTAACATATTAAATGGAAGTATATGGCATGCAAAAAAGTTAGGTTTATTACCTGGGTTGTGCTAGAACTTTTTCCATTAGTTGTTACTAGTTCAGTTTTTTTTTCTCCATTGTTTTCAAGCACCATTGAATTGATATCACCAACCTTTACTGAATTGGATAAATTGTTTCTGTTGTAAATATCACATGATTCCAAAACTTTGCTCTTTTTAGGCCCATCACAGATGGTCACATTATTGGGTTTGTCTGAAGTACTACTGCGCCTCTTCTTTTGAGCAGGTAACTTTGTCTCTTTGTGTGTTGAATTAGTATTGGTCTTTGATGATATTGTTAGTTGGGTATACAATTTATTTGATGTGTTTTGAGCTGAAATAGTTTCCTTCTGAAAACACACAAAATCAATAACATGTATAAGAATCTTTGTCCAACTTGACTGACATTATATAGCTAACACATAGCCTAATCCATTGGTTGTAAGGACTTGAAATTTTAATAGTGTTTTTCTTGTGCATAGGGCTGTTAAAAGAATCCCTGAAATTCAATTCTCAAAGAGGTGCCACCAGGGTTGAAGTTTGAATGAAAAAAAAATCATGTCGACAAGTCACACACATTCTGCTAGTAATAAAAATACAGTAGGATCAAAGTAAGTTATTGCAATCACTGTTTTTTTTTTCAGCTCTAGCTGCATATAGCCTCAAGAAGTTATTTGCTGGATTCATCCCAAGACATATTTCCAAGAAGAATGCTATTGATTGTTTTGCATCTACAGTCCTTCCATGATCTTTACAATGTTACATTGACAGGAGTTGTCTTACTCTTCCTCTTTCAGTTTGTAATTAACATTTAAGAACTCCAACAGTTGTCAATGCAAGCTATGTTTCAGACCTTGGGTGTGCTATATTCTTCCTAATTTCCAATCCTATCACACACTAAAATCCTTGTGTACACTTTAGAGATTCATATGTATCTAGGTTCTTATTTCACCAGCAACTCAAGCAAGCCAGCAAGTCTTGTTTTAAGGGTTCCATACCCAAAGGTTAAAATGGGACCCTATTACTAAGACTGCTATCTGTCTGTCTGTCCATATGTCACCAGGTTGTATCTCATGAACCGTGATAGTTAGAGAGTTGAAATTTTCACAGATAATGTATTTCTGTTGCCACTATAACAATAAATACTAAAAAACAGAATAAAATAAATATTTTAGGGGGCTTTCATACAGCAAATGTGTTTTTTTTTGCCGTTTTTATTGTAGATAATACAGAACCCTTTGTATGCAGGTCCTACTTGCACTTGGCCAGTTTTTTTAGAAAAAACAACTCACAGTGGTCATGATCTTTGCTGTTACAGTACATAAGACAGTTTAGAGTTCTAAGCTGTGCTGCAGTTTGTTTTTATTTGGCATTATTTCCAAATAAAAATGCCGGATTAGATTAATTATGGCTATATGCCCCAGGCATGGTAAATATCTCTTTACTTTTTACCAACATGACTTCTATTTAATTAGTGTTTAGACTGTTTTTTATTTAAATTCCTTAGAACCTACCTGTTGTGTAACTCCAGTAAGACCTTTCACTTGTAGTAAAGCAGCTGTGTGTAAAAATGAAGACAGCTTACTCTCTTCAATGAATACCTCTCCTTGATACATGTATGACAACAGGCTAACAATATCATCGGCTGACACATCTTTTAGAATAATCACAGGATGTTGGCAAGGATTTTCCTGAGAAAATAAAATAGAATATGATAAAAGACTGATCTAAACTTTAGAAGCTATATAAAGTACCTTACATGTTTTAATTTTATATTTTACGAATATTGATTATAACTATTGTTAGAGCCAAATATGGCTAAGTTGATTGTGATGACTAAATAAGAATAGGTATTTAGTAAGCCCCATGAAAAAGTATGTCAAGCTTGTGAGTGTCTCCATAGTGCTATACAGTGTATGCTTATTTGTATAAATATGAAGGTTATTAATTCCTAAGTCATTCACCTTGAACACATTCCTGAAGTACGGACTGCACGCTGACAGTATGACTTTGTGGGCCTTGATGTTTTTGCCTTCACAAGTAAGTGTCACATCAACCAAGTCTTCGGAGCATTTCAACGAATCCAATGCGCTGACGATGTTCGATTGAAAGTTGTTCCAACGTAAACAGAATTGATCGGCCATGCCTACAGTAGGTATAATTTGGTAACTGCAAAAAAACAAAATTAGATAGGCTGTGCAGACTTTCTTCATACAACGACAGCGTGAATACGTAGCTGAATACAGGTTCAGGGGAGAAATAAACGCACCTGACTTATTTCTCACATCACAAATATTTGGATTCATAGACTTTTACTCAATTTATTTGTATTTCAACTCAAAAAATGCACACAAATGCAATGAAATGAATGACCTCCATTGAATTGGCATTTGGCACATTGGCACTGTTTTGTCAGCTTGTCTGCCAGTGTCCAAGTCAATAGACAATAGAATAAACTTCTTTCCTTGAAATATAGTCTGGTTATTGTACGACCAAGGAAAACATTACCCAGAAAACTACGCGCAGTCAAGTAAACATTTACGTGTTTGTTTGGTATTTATCTTTTGACTGATATTTAAAAATAAGGCCATTAAAAACTAAGAATATGGACTATAATGATTAAAAAGGTGTCCTCTAAAATTTGAGATAATTTTTTTGCGCCAGAACTTAGTTTAAAATTTTATTAATGTATTTTTTTTTCCCAAATACGACAGCATGACAAGTCAACAATGAGGTATGAAAAAACGATTAATAACAATATTACTCGTAATTAAAAATTCCCATAAGACCTAAACTATTCTTTTGCGCGCCTTGAGTAGGTTTTAATGTAAACTAATAATTATTTTCTTTTATATCTAGGTAATTTTTATTTTTCCTATGTACTACCTACTTCTTTCTTTTTAGTAACTATTCTTACGCAACCTTTTGTTCGTCATCCGAATCGAATATCTACATTGAATTCGAATTTATCCTCTCCGTTTTCTTCGGTTTCAACCAATATAGCCAATATCGTGTGTTCGTCAGCCCAGCAGGTAACTAGCTCCAATCGTGCTTTAGTCAATTTCTCGACAGTTCATATTTTCATAATACTAGAATTTGTCACCTCATATTTTGGGATATTTCCATATAAATACATTACCTGCTGTCTTGACGCTTACTCAGCAGGTAACTCTCTCAATCACAGCGATCACTGCACCTTTTGCACTGCTTCATATGTCAGCATTTAGTCATGTATTTGTCACTCTCACATACCAAGTTTCAACAAATTTGGTTTAGTAGCAACGGAGATATCACGATGTGTTTATTTGAAAATTTAAGCGGGAAGTGTGAGAACCCCGGGGACGCCATGCGACATTTTCGGCCAAAGTATTTTCACTTGAATCGAATCACCTACAGCTTATTTCCAAGAAATAGTTATACCGACGGATTCTTTAGAATTTTATCTTTCAAATAGCAGTCCAATACCGTGGCTTCCTAGTGTTTTTATACTAATAAAACAATATACACTTTACATGCCTTTTCATGCCAATATGTTCAAAGTGCACCAGGGATACTAAACTTCATAGAAAAAATCATACGACATGTCAGTTTTTTGAACCATCATTTGCACCCGCCATTTTGAATTTCAAATCTGACCAGATATTCGTATTTAGCATCCCCAAATCAGTCGAAAACGACACCCATGTCAGTTTTTTGTACCATCATTTGCACCCGCCATTTTGAATTTCAAATCTGACCAGATATTCGTATTTAGCATCCCCAAATCAGTCGAAAACGACACCCATGTCAGTTTTTTGTACCATAATTTACACCCGCCATTATGAATTTAAAATCTGACCACATATTTATAATCAGCACCCTCAAATTAGTCAAAAAAGCCCCCAGGTCAGTTTTTTATTCCACCAGGGAGGGTGCACTTTGGACATATTGGCATGAATAGGCATGTAAACTGTATATTGTTTTATAAGATAAAAACACTAGAATATCACGATGTTGGACTGCTATCTGAGAGATAAAATTCTAAAGAATCCGTCGGTATAACTATTTCTTGGAAATAAGCTGCAGGTGACTCGATTCAAGTGAAATTACTTTGGCCGAAAATGTCACATGGCGTCCCCGGGGTCCTCACACTTCCTGCTTAAATTTTCAAATAAGCACATCGAAATATCTTCGTTGCTACTAAACCAAATTTGATGAAACTTGGTATGTGAGAGTGACAAATGCATGACTAAATGCTGGCATAGGAAGCAGTGCAAAAGGTGCAGTGATCGCTGTGATTGAGAGAGTTACCTGCTGAGCAAGCGTTAAGACAGCAGGTAATGTATTTATATTATAAAAATATCCCAGAATATGAGGTCACAAATTCTAGTATTATGAAAATATGAACTGTCGAGAAATTGGCTAAATGCTTGCAATATTGAAAACACGATTGGAGCTAGTTACCTGCTGGGCTGACGGACACGTATATTTTTATGTTTAGGTAAGCAAAAATGGAAGCTTCACTTTTTTCTCCAGCCGTAACCTTGCGTGGAGATAATTTTTTATTCATTTCTAAGGAAAATAATTTAATTAGAGTCTATCAATTGGAAATTCAATTTCAGTTCAGTTTCAGTTCAGTTTCAGTTCAGTTCAGTTTCAGTTCAGTTTCGGTTCAGTTTCAGTTCAGTTTCGGTTCAGTTTCGGTTCAGTTTCAGTTAAGTTTCGGTTCAGTTTCAGTTTCAGTTCAGTTTCAGTTCAGATTCAGTTCAGATTCGGTTCAGTTTGGGTTCAGTTTCGGTTCAGTTTCAGTTGAAATTGGATTCAGTTTCAGTTCAGTTTCAGTTCAGTTTCAGTTTAGTTTCAGTTCAGTTTCAGTTCAGTTTCAGTTCAGTTTCAGTTCAGTTTCAGTTCAGTTTCAGATCAGTTTCAGTTCAGTTTCAGTTCAGTTTAAGTTCAGTTTCAGTTCAGTTTCAGTTCAGTTTCAGTTCAGTTTCAGTTCAGTTTCAGTTCAGTTTCAGTTCAGTTTCAGTTCAGTTTCAGTTCAGTTTCAGTTCAGTTTCAGTTCAATTTCAGTTCAATTTCAGTTCAATTTCAGTTCAATTTCAGTTCAATTTCAATTCAATTTCAATTCATTTTCAATTCAATTTCAATTCAATTTCAATTCAATTTCAATTCAATTTCAATTCAATTTCAATTCAATTTCAATTCAATTTCAATTCAATTTCAATTCAATTTCAATTCAATTTCAATTCAATTTCAATTCAATTTCAATTTCAATTCAATTTCAATTCAATTTCAATTCAATTTCAATTCAATTTCAATTCAATTTCAATTCAATTTCAATTCAATTTCAATTCAATTTCAATTCAATTTCAATTCAATTTCAATTCAATTTCAATTCAATTTCAATTCAATTTCAATTCAATTTCAATTCAATTTCAATTCAATTTCAATTCAATTTTAATTCAATTTCCACGACACCCATGTCAGTCTTTTGTACCATCATTTGTACCCGCCATTTTGAATTTCAAATCTGAGGAGATATTCGTAATCAACACCCCCAAACCAGTCGAAAACGACACCCATGTCAGTTTTTGTACCATCATTTGCACCCGCCTTTTTGAATTTCAAATCTGACCAGATATTCGTAATCGGCACCCCCAAATTAGTCAAAAAAGACCCCCATGTCAGTTTTTTATTCCATCATTTGCACCCGCCATTTTGAATTTTAAATCTGACCAGATATTCGTAATCGGCATTCCTAAATCAGTTGAAAACGACACCCATGTCAGTTTTTTGTACCATCATTTTACCTGTGTACCAGGGGCTGCAGTTTTACCCGCATCAGCCATCTCAATATCTACTCTAATCTTTTATCAAAAATATTTAGACACAAAACATTTTGATTCTTTTCACATAACAGTATTCTGTGCCTGTGGGGGAAAACTTAGTTTTAGTCCATATTCTTTGGGGAAAACAATAACCAGTATGCGGGTGGAAAGTTGAAGTAACTATTATTGTTCTTGTCACAAGAATAATTGTGTGGTGGCAACACCAAAGAATACTTTGTTACATCGGCATACATTAATCGGCAACACTGTTAGTTTTATTTGTTGTGTTCTGAATAAGCAGAAATTTTATTTTAAATCCCGAGCTGAAAATGGCTAGCGATCCTGAAAGATTTGATTCCATGCTCTTGGCAATGGCTCAACAACATGAAGGAGGCGTAAAAGAAGTGAGTATCTAGTTGCCACAACAATCAGATTAGGTTATGACAGTCATGAACCTTCTCGTTGCTTCTTTTCTTCCGATTCATAATTTTGTCTAAAAAAACACTGAATTTATGTACTTAAATACTATAAAATTACTCTGCATAAGTGGTTTTAACAATGCCTTCAATGTGTTATATTAGTAGGTACACTTAAATGCGTAGGTTCCTCATATTGATTTAACACCATCCCATGCAGTCGGTCGCGCAATGAGGGTTCCTTATTGCCTATTTCACTGTTTAGAATCAGAACTAAACATCAGTTTGTCTCCAAAACTGTTAAGTAAGTATAGGTTTTAATTAGAAATTAATTATTATCTATTGATCATGAAAAATTTACTTACAAAAATCTTCTGTCTGGCAGACTTAAAAATATTTTTATTCTTATTTTAGCCATAGAAACTCATAAATCTAAAAGTATTAGTTAAGTACCTTAAGTAATCCCGATAGTTAGGTGCTAACCTGCTTATAAATGTTACAAAGACATTACTTTTAGGCCTTAGTGTTTGGTCAAAACCGAAAATACACAAATTAATGTAAAATACACAGTCACTCAACTAGTTTGTTTATGATATCATCATCATCAACAGCCTCTGTTCATAAGTTCATAGAGCAGTAGAGCAATTTTTCCCACTGAGTTTAGTTTTGTGAGGGGGCAATTAGACATTTTAGTGTTGAGTCACTAGCTTAAATAATTAACAAAAATGCATATATGTTTACTTCCAGCTCCTGAATACAATAGTAAGTTTTCTGGCAAGAAAAACGGATTTTTTCACTGGAGGCCGTGAGGGTGAATGGGAACAGGTATAGATTCAAGTTACTCTGTTAGTATAAAATATTTTATACCTAATATCCCTAAAGTTATTTACCAAGTGGGATTCTATTCTGACCCAGTCATTTGGAGCTGTTCAAATACATCCCAAAAGTTATTTCACTATTATGAAATAAAGGCTTTTATATGTTGGTAAAGAGTAAGTAACACACAATCCATATTATGTGTTTTCATAATGATTTTTTACTATAGAAATTACAAATACACAGTATAATAGTAGACAACCGATGTGGCGCGGCGGGCGAATGTCTGCTTGTGATGCAAGAGGTTGTGGGTTTGATTCCCGCCTTAGGATAAAGATCTGCAAATATTTATTCCGGGTGTTCTGGGTGTTTTCTATGTATAATAAAAAATATCTATATGCATAATGTATTGTTGTATTAAGTATATCAGTCATCTAGTACCCATAACACAAGCTCAGCTCAGCTTGGGGCTAGATGATGCTGTGTGGACTGTCCAGCATTATTATTATAATTATTCATTCATTCTATTATTATTATTATAAACACATCCCTGTATCAAGGGCATGTCTATTGTAAGAGTGCTCCAAATGCTATAAAAAAATAAATTTATAATAATGTGGTCTCATGCAAAACTATCCTCTTTGAATTACAGGCTGTGAAAAATACCTTTGCCATTCACTCATCAAAAGCTCTTGCGGCAGCTCAAAAGATAAAGAAGGAGAAAGAGGATGCAGAAAAAAGACTAAAAGAAATTCAGCAGAAGAAAGAGAAGGAAAGACTTGCGGAGGATCTTGAGCCGGCGCCGGCGGCCTCAGTCACAGAGCTCACTGACCAGGAAGCTGATCAACTGCAGGAAGATATTGATAAAGAGAAAAAATCTAGTAAGTTTATAGTAAAATGAACTTTATTTCTATATTAGCTGCCATGCGTGGTTTTGATCACCTGGTACTCAGGTTAAAAGTATTCTATCTCCCTAAACATATTTCTGTTCAGCTCCTTCATTGACTAAGTCCCAGAACAATTAATTGATTGAGTGAGTGATGTTGCAACAAAATGTTTTGGATGAATTTGTGTTGTATTAATTTTAATACAACACAAATAAAGCCCTGGAGTCTTTGGCCTTGATTGGTGTTTTAACATGATAATTACTAAAATATGGTAAAGTTCTTAAGCTGGGTTTACATATATTTTAATACATATTTCTTTATTCTAGATATTCATCGAAATCCATCCGGCCCATTTAAATTTTCGCATTTATAATAGTTGAAGAATTTGTATGGCTTCGTATGGCTAACAATACAATAGATTTATTCAGTTTATTACTTTTCTTATCTCAAATTAAAGTATTCTTTATGTAGTAGGTAATTATTTCAAATACGCTGAACTTGCAGTTTTGATGAGGTTTATTTTTTCCTAAACAGAATCAGAAGACGGAAGCGGCGACGGCGCAGATAACGACGCAGAGGCATCAGACAATCAAGAAGAGGACCCCAAAGAGAAAGGAAAACTAAAACCTAACAAAGGCAATGGATGCGACCTCCAAAACTACAGATGGACTCAAAACTTGGAAGAAGTTGAGGTATGTACTATATATACATTAACCACGGCAGAATCTAACTGGTGCTCGGTAACGCTGTCGGAAATCGCCAGGGGAATATACCAGCATATTATTCCGTTCGAAAAAAAAAGAATCGAACCGGGATCACGCTACTAAGTCTAGTGCCAATGCAGTGTCGAGCTATTCATATTATTTCGGCAGATATTCGCTCTTGAGGGTTGCGCCAATTCGATTTGATTGATTCTGTGTGATTAGATAATAATTAGATAATAATAATAATAATAATGCTGGACAGTCCACACAGCATCATCGAGCCCCAAGCTAAGCAGATCACCCTGAAATTGACGTGGTATTTTACTTATATTTTAATGTGCAAGTTTAGAGGTTTGTGGTTTAATCACTGGATTAAATTGGATAAAACATTTTTTTTTTGTGTTCAATATCCGCAATCAGTTGGTGGACTATAGGCGGATAAGTTGAGTGAAATATGGCGTTTAGGGTCCAGACGCAGCAGTCTTTTACCCTTACTGTATCAGGTTGTCCAGGATATAGCTCCTTTTCAACCGTTTCGTGTTTACATGGTCTGCCATGAGTAACGATCTTGCCAATGGGTTGGCGTGAGTTCTTAGACGGTTCAGGTATCTATTTCCTTTGAGTTTAATTTCCTCGTCTACTGTAGGGACTTCCAGGTACTCATGAATCTTGCCGTTAGTCGCGAACCAGGGCGCATTGACAAGGCCACGTAGGATTTTATTTTGGGCTCGCTGTATGGATAAAACATAGAATAAATATGTGCCTTAACCTGGATTAACATTTAGGCTTCATTATATAGTTAATTGATTCAGGCGTAACTTTGCGGAATAGACGATTAAATAATATATACACATATCATATGTTTATTATTTTTTTGAACTTACAGAGATTAAAGTTGCGGATAAATACTATTTATATATATATATATAATCGTCTTTATTATAAGCTTCATTAAGTATATCCCTACAAGACCTAAGTAAAAAAAACAAACAAGCCCTAGTGAAAAAGTTCCTTAAATTTTGATCATAGCAAAGCACCTAAATGTTGATGTTAGCAAAGTTACCTTCGCCAACGCAGGCGAAACCGCGGATTTAACCGCTTGCTAATTTTATACGAAACCATGTTTGTATAACTATCAAGTGTTTTGTCTGGTTTTTAGTAGTAGCTTTAGCATGACCGTTGGTACACATACTGACATGGTTTTGTCATTATCTTTATTTCTTCTCTTTAATACGTTATGACAAGCGAAAACGCACACGTATTCGTCTGCTACATCCGCTGTGCCTGTCGGGAATTTGAATTTGAAGTTGAATTTCGGGAATTCTTATCTTAGTACACCTGTACGCACCAAGACGAATGCACCCTGAAAATTTAAAGTTTCTACGATCAGTGATTTAAGCTGTCAAGTCAGATGGTTATAATTAGTATAGAATTAATAGATATAATATTAAATGATATATTTGAACCTACGTGGTACGTAGATATTCTCTCAAAGGTTCATTACGCCTTAGAAGAGTAATCAATGTACTATTCAAATATTACTTTTGGTACGTCACTCACACACAAGTCAATAAACATAATAGAAAATAAAAAAATATCACTTCTTTACGATACATTATTTATTATTATTATTTTATCCTTTATCACAGTTTTTGTAACAAATTAACTAATCTTCGATCGAAATCGCCGAAATTTAAATACTTATGAGTAATCCTAACATTGGATGGACTTATTCCTACAACTAAACTAAAATCTAAATGAAATGGTAAAACGATCTACAAATTCCTAAACGTTATAAATATACATCGCAAAAGCTGCACTTTTTTATAAAAAAATAACAAAAAGTTGCAACTATTGATACCGCCATTGATGATTGATGTACGTACGAGTACGTAAAGACGTTCTTACTGTATTATATTAATATTTTTATTACTAAGATCATTTTATTATTACAAGTAGATAAAGTATTGTATGTAACATCATCGTCAATTAAATAATTTTAGCCTTCGCCTAACCAATAAAACTATCATTACCAATGGACGTAACATTTCAATGGCTTTGCTTGTTGAGTAATAATTGAGGAATAATTTACAAGTATCTTACATAATAAAGCCTAATTTGTTCTAAAAAAATAAATAGGAAAACAGTGTTCTACCGAATAGTTACTGTTTTATGCGTAAGAAACAATATTGCACTAAGAATTAGGTAATTGTGTATTTTTCTATAGACTTCATGGTCTAACATACTACGCTAATTAGCTGAAAATTGGTAAGAAATTGAATCAAATTCAATTTACTAGCAAGTTTCTCATTGTTTAACGTTGTTATAAATCCTATTTTAACAATATTTAATACTTCGTCTTTCGTTTGGAGATAGGTTATCGTATTCTTGAGCTCGGTTTAAGAATATTTGTAGATTCCGGTCTCTTTGCGCATCCGCACTAGAAAAGAAAAAACAGTGTTAAAAGGTATAAGCAATTGATCAGGTAAGTAATACATAAGATATTATTATGTAATGAATTAAGTAACTATACAAGATAAGGGCAGGAAGATGATGACAAGAACAGGAAGTCTATATTGATATGCACTGATATTGGTAGCGATATAGATAGTTTCCATGTCAAAAAGTTATTATTTGTGTGATTTGGGTCATTTTTATGGAGTAGGTACTTTATACTGTGTGTGATTTCCATGCAAGCTGTTGCTATGCTGACCAATAATATATACTCACTTTCAACAAAACATATTGCTGCAAGTATACACGCTGAAAACAGTATCGTCATAGATATAACGAGCACTGTTATCTGATGCGAGTGGCTGCAGCAACACGATGTGGGCTCTTTGTCGTGGCGGTGCTTTGTGTACCCATTAACGACTGTGAAGTGGGTCGAACTCGCGACCGACGGACCCGACGCCGAACTTCGTTTGACGCCATTCCAAACTGAGTCCAATGGATCGTGCGACTCCTCAGGAATGGCCACAACGGCGTCGTTCAATGCAGACTTGCGTCCATAGCTGCCCAACTTGTTTGGGTAACCGAGGTTGTCTTGCTCTGAATTCCTGCCGTTCATGCGCGCTAGGTGCGCCGCACTCAGCAGTAACGAGCCCGATGATACACTCTGAAAATGCAGACAAGCTCGTTAATAAACTAGTTTAGAATGTGGCTTTGTAACATAATAACGGTTCATGGATGTTAAAGTTTCGACATCGTTTGTGTCGCCGCAGAAAATTTTTAAGGGTTTTATTGATAATCGAATGGAAGTGCTCACGCAATGTAGCGCGTGTCACGCATTACGTCACCTGCAATGAGTTTTCTTCAAGCTAAAACTTTTACCTAAAAGGTCATGGATTTGTCGTATAGGCATATAAAGTAGGCTTTAGGAACTCTGAAAGTAAACATTATGTTATATTGTGACCATAAAATCATTGAGAATTTATGTATGTGTAAAATTGCAACAGCCTCTACTAATGAAGATAATTATTTTGAATACATTCCCATGGTCGTTCCATTGTCGTGCAATCTCGCAATAGCGATTGGGTCAAGCCCCTAAAGCATTACTTTAAAATGCCGTCTGAAGGCATATTCGTGAGGATCCTATACCGGACGCGGCAATATCAACCAGTTTCTTGAACTTGTCGATTATATAGATTACCTAATATTTCAATAAAAACAGCATCCTAACGATTACTGCAAAAACGGCTTTTTTGTTGCCAAGTAATTTGTTCAAAGCCATTATAAAGTTTTATTATATGAAATACGCTATGGGGTGGATAATGTCTGGTTTTTGTGTGCTAATTGACCAAACCGGAGTGTTAATGAATTAGCAGAAAAAACTGAAGATAGATTTGATGGGCAATCAGCTAAGACTCTTGTTGTTGCTAAATTACTATAATTATCATACATTCTTGTGTTGCAAGCACCCGGGTGACTGTCGCTTAATGGTGTTTTTGTTAGACAAAGAAAACCACGATAAAATTAATCTCGGTTCGTATGACACTTAAGGGTATGTTTTGTTCGACCTCACGACGTAAAAACGTGTGTGAGTGCGTGCTATTAATGGCAAAGCTATTGCAAAACATTGAAGTGGAAAAACGACTATTGGCAATCAAATAGTTAGTAAATAGACTTCACAAACTCACATACATTACCATACCTCTACGTTACCATAACTAGTAGATGAATGTCATAACAGTATGTGCGTTGTACAGATCTAGGTCTGCTAGGACAATCCTAAATTTTTAGGATTTCCTTATTTTTAGGGGGATTACCAGGGATATGTAATTTAAATGGTAACCTACGTGTGTGCTGTGGTTGCTGGCAGAGCCTTGACTGGATGCAGAACCTCTTTGGGAGCGTCCATCGCTGAGGCTGCCGCTCGCACTGCTTCCGGATAGAGATGGGCGCGGTATATGCCACTCGTGGGATGGTATCTGTAACAGCGAAACGAATAAACATTATGTTAATTCTTACTGCTAGGACATTGAGCTATACAGTGAGTGAGGGCGTGGATTGTGTGAAACACACCGACATCGCGGATTTTTAAGTTACAGTCGAAGTAGGGTTCTGTTTCCGCTATTTTTTTTTATTTGAGTTTATTTTATCTGATTTTTGTCGTTTATGTATATTATTAACTAAGTATTATTACTGACTGTTATATAAATATATAACTAACTGTTACTTCATAGAGTTAGCACTATTGTATTTTGATAGCAGCTATTTATTACCTTCCTGCAATACAGTGAAAACGAACACGGGAAACTGGTACTACACGAAATTACATTGTCAAGGCATTGCCAGTGAACTTAAGGCTAATGATTATGATGAAACTAAGCTTGTCTAACTGATGTGTTTAGATTTTGTGTTAAATAGTTTGTATACCATTTGCACATTCATATTAAAATAGTTATAGTGCATAGGATCAGATTACAGAATGAGATCATTTGAACGGATATACAAAGTAGTGTATCTGAGTTAAATGTGAGTAGCACACTTAGGTCCTTGCTTACGTATTCAGTTATGTAAAAGGACAACAGGTGAAACTTCTGTTTCCTTCAGTGACATACCTACACTCGTATTTCACTAAGAAAATGTATTCCAAACAAGTCGTTTGCTGTTAACTTATCTGATACTTTGTATATTCTGGTTTTGAATAGCCTTTTATAATCATTTTAATGAGTTCACATTATTTCCGTTTAGCATATCTGTTCGAATAATTCCTTATACGTTATTTATAAATTATCCTTCGTTCATTCAAATAGAAAGGGAACAAGGCAGGATTCAAATTGCCGTAGACGTGCTTTTCACAATTGAAGTTACGAATAGAACCGTAGAAGAGTCATTAAAATTAATTGTTTATCACTAATCGCTATGTATGTAGGTTAGCATTGCAAAATTGCTCCACGCTTGAATTTGTTGTGTCTCAAACAGTTTACTCTATGCTCAGCGCAATAGCTTAAACAAAAGCTACAAGTCAAAGACATACAGATGTGCACATACTCATGCAAGTGCCATTGTGTAATAGGCGTGTAGGTGTTGTATATGCGTGCGGAAATCTGCAAAAGGCTTCCTTGTCTTCAGAGATTAAGTTTCGTATGATCTTTATCAACTTTTCTTTGCTCTTATGCAACTTCGTCTAATGTTACTTTGAGTATTTTGACACTGATATTTCGTTATTCAATTACCTGACTCTGGAAGGGAATTCGATATGTGTTACACGACATCTTTTGTATGGTGCTTGGTATATGCTAAATTCAATGATACTAAGAGCTACCTTTCTCTTCACAACAATGCATGTATAACTTTCCATAAAATCTAAATTGTGCTAAGTGATTCTGATAGAGTTCGTCATCAATTACAATTTTAGGTCAAGTTTTGTTCAGTGCCCGATTGATTTTGTCAGATACGGTGTTCAAGGTTCATGTTCTCTTTATTTGCGATCTCGTTTTGTCGGCCTCTGATGCAATAAATCTTAGCTTTGCTTTCGGCTTCATGGTCCTCTTTGTTGCTTTGATAACGTGATGGATAAGTATTTTGGTTTAAGATCATTAATGTTACGTTACGTTCATAGTTTTATATAGCAAGGCCGATTAATATACAAAGATTTGATGTTATGAGAATTTATTGCTAAATTCCACAGACGTTTTTACCGCACTTAATGAAGCTCGAACAAATAATGTTGCAATGGTTCACGTGTTGAAGTGGATAGATCAAGCATACTTTGCATACGTCGATGTTTAATCGTGTTTTAGCTGAAGGTGCGGTTCGCGATTGTTGCAAAATGTTTCGGCAAAGGTAAGGAACCGGTTTCGAGGTTTCGTTGTTACACCCGACTGAGAGCAATGTCTTAATATAAAATTCAAGTGCCAGGAATTTCGCTATTTGAATGATCGCAAATACCGTTTGCGATACCAGACCGCTGACATGGCAAGTGGGAACTCGGTCAATTTATCCGAGCATTGTTGTGCTGAAGAAATAGCTAATCGCATTGCCAAGTATTAGTCAACGTGAGATTGCTTTGTTGTGAGACTGTGTGATGTCTGTTGGATTGGAAGTACAGCGGCCCTATTGTCTAAAATGACTAATAGCTATCTAAATTGAATCATTTTAAAATTAATGTCAATAACCAGCTGAGTTATAAGGCAAGAAGCCTTCATAAAGGATGTTGTGTACAAGATGAAGATAGCTAGTACGTGCTTGTATTCTAATTAGCCTAATAAAGTATGAGATATACTTTTGTTTAAAAATATCATCGAAAGAGCTATGACTAATGTTACATTAAAGGTGCTCTCAGATGGTGCTTAGTTCCACTTTAGATATATCTGTTGCAATAGTATAAGGTCCTGATTGGCACGTGTAAATTTACGGATGTATACCTATATGATTGAGTTTAATTGCTATTAGCACGTGTTGCAAACATGCTCGATACCTCCGTGAGAACGAACGAACTATTATTGATGGAGCCTTATGTGCAGGCTAGAGTGCTCCTTCACATGCGGCTGGGCACGTGAAACGGTGCGTGTCTCCTGCTCTTAGATTGTTTTAATTTACATAATGAATGCAAGTTACTAACGTTGTCTACCGTGTAAAACTTACGATTTTCGTTTTCGATAAGAAGAACAAAGCCATTACATTTTTGAATGAAATTGTTAAATTATGTAATGAAATGAACGCTTGTGGAAACGCTGTTACTGCACATTGGGAGTCGCGCAGTCGTTAGGGTTACTTTACCAACATGCCCAGGCCTGCCATTTACCATAGAATATGCTTCGTAGTCTGTTTAGCTAAGACAATCGATTCGTCGTAGCAAAACGGCCTTGAGAAAATTCACTTTCGAAATAAGTTGTTTGAGATGTCCGTACTTTACCTATACTTATTAATGCGTTGGTTAAGAACAAAATTAATACTTCATTATTATAATGATGTAGCATTGTAAATTATAGTTAATTGTGGAATTGGGTCCATCATCTAACATAGATGTCGTTAGAGGTGACTAAGGGAACGCACCAGAGAAGCTGCATCTTCTGAATTAAGTATTCACCAATATTACGGTCACTAATCCGTCTGCCAAACGTAGTATCTACGACAAATTTGGCTTACGTTTAGTAGTAGACTCATTCAGGCTGTTAATTATTATTATGTTTCGTTGTAATTTGATCATTGGTTTGAGTGTTTTGTTTATGTTGCAACAAAGAATTTTCATTCAATCATTCATCCAATAAAGATTTAGCATCTAAACAAATTCTTCGTGTAATCTTACTATGTATATTAAAATATTATATCTTTTGGGCTGAACCCACTGAAAAAGGCTGTCCACGATGAAGTGACATGTAATGGTGAACACCGCTGTTGGTGACGAACCAGTTAACGATATAACAACAGGTGCATAGTTGTGAAACACGTTGGTTCAACGAGGTCTGGTTATGCAAGTTCGGTAATCTTCACGAATCATCAGTCAATGCGTGCTTTGCCGCGGCCGCGTGCCCATAACGGTGCATTTGTAATCACGGAAATCATTAAACGTTATACCTCTTGTAGATGCGATTTGATGTAACAAGAGTAAATAGACATCTATGCCAACTAGTATGACGCAGTTCAGTACATCATAGACAAACTCAATTGATCTGTGGCTTACCTATAGATAAACTTCATTGGTCGACGACGATGATCGTGGTTTACTCGTAGGTCACGCTCGTTAGGATCGTGCCCTACACGCGCACTCCTCAGCGTTTATCAACTTTATCTAAAAGTGAAGTTGTAAGAGAACAACGTAGTGCAGTGCTAGAGACGGTAAACAGATCGATAAATGTCTTACTCGTATAACAATAACAATGCGGATTATTGTGTGAATTGTAATGTATCTGAGACTAGACGAAGTGATGAACGTAAGGTCGTTGGTATACCGGACATAGATTTAATGAGTCCACTTGTATGCGATATTGAGAGGATGTTTTTATACTATACAATAAATGTAAAAATTATGCAACAGAGTAGATTTTACGGAATATAATAAATATTTGGTTTATGCATACTAAATTGTGTAAGAACAATGGATCATTTTGTTATAGCTGTAAAATTGAAATGACTTTGCTGAGTTAAGGTTAATTTTGCGAAGATAGAAAGCGAGAAGTTGTTTATTTCAGCAGAGACCAGCGTCGCGTTATTGTCGTCTCAGTTCAACTTTCATAATCTCAAACAATAGCTGCTACACTTACTATGATAATCGTTACCGGCTAACTGAGCTGTTCTCCTTTAGAGGAGAAAGCGAACATTCCTGTTGCATGTTATTTCTTGGAATCATTTCAGTACTGCTAATCTCACAATGGGTAACGGATTGCAATTCAATTACTTTCAATTTCAAATTTCTTTTTTATGTTTCATCGTGGTATTGTGGTCGCCACACGAGGGCCGTAGGGGGCAATTCTCATGCAGAAGATTGAAAATCTATAGACACATCTAACTTAGTCTATCACATCTGAAAATACGGTATTTCTGTAGATAAGTCGACTAATAAATCGTCGTCGTGGTTACAAATGTGAGTGACAAACACAGTAAGAGACAAATTGTTGAATCGACACTATTTCTAAAAATTGCTAAATGGTATTTTTGCCAGTGGACGGTACACTTGGAGTGTACCGTATTTCTGTAGATGTTTTTATATGCCCGATTGTTGATGTACGATCCTTTCCAAGATCTACAATAATAGCCTAGACTGCAACTGACAACTGCGAAACGTGTTATTGAGAGTCCAATTATCATATTTTATGCGCGATTGCATGAGGACGCCGCAACATAACTCATTGTTCACGCTGGTCACAAACTGACATGATGCTTATGCTCGTCCTTGAACTCAATTGGCTGTATTTATGAAGCTAACGGGAATCGTGTCAATGCAAATCGCCGTGGAAGCTGCTTGACTACTGACAATGAAATCTCGACTCGCGTATAAATAATTTTATTTGCATAATTTTTAATCTGCGTGAGTAACCACGCAGCTGAACTAGTTAAACTACGTTGGTCAGTCGTTATCGCCGTATGAAAATTCTTTATCATCGAATTAAAAGCATATTATTTTTTTTATTACATTTTTGCGGCTTTTGGTATCACTGTGTCCATATTGCCTGTTGATTTCGCCACTTGTTATATATTAATAGCATAATTATCGATAAAAATCAAATAAATTAGTAGTTGCCAGTTAAATTTAATTGTGTTTTGGGAACGCTTCCGATTGGCACTGATCTGGATCAGTTGAGCTACCTTTAGATCGTTTGCAACGGTCTTTAGATAGCTCAACTGTTTCAAATGTATTTTGTACATACCAATTATAAATACTTGTATTAGTCATAATTTTCTTTGTAAATAAATGTATTAGTATGCTAAAGTTAAATTGAAGATGTTTAAATAAATGTTCCGGTTTCTATTTATGATGATTATTTAATTAATGCGCGTAGGTTCTTCCCTATTCGATTCGATCATCATATTCTTAAAAGCGATTATCTTTTTATTTACGCCATGCAGCGAGTGGGATGTAGCGATAGAAAAAGTGGCCATGAGGCAGGTTACCTATCCGGATTCTTCTCCTGTTTACGTTGTGATTACATCATTTGCTGACGTTTGCAATATGCTGTTATAATGTTACGTAGAATAACTTATCAGCCTATGCATCGTTATGACTCTTATATTTATTTACATACGACAACTAGGTGTAGGTGCTTATATGGTATCGCATGTCAACATTTC
Source organism: Electrophaes corylata (assembly GCA_947095575.1). Lineage (NCBI taxonomy): Eukaryota > Metazoa > Arthropoda > Insecta > Lepidoptera > Geometridae > Electrophaes > Electrophaes corylata. The sequence continues at coordinate 8,420,813 of OX352701.1, forward strand.
AAACAATTGGATGAAGAACGTTACCGGATTACAAAGCACGTTTGTTGCCTTGACGAGTATGGGTCTTTGTGAAATAGTACAAAACTACGCTTCCTGGCTATAACGCTAACTCAATAACAAATAGCACTCGTAGACTGAGATCGTCCACTACGTCAATTGATAAAAGGTCACCTAATAAACCAGCGATATTTATAAGAATTCCACACCCATGTATATGTTGGCTTGAGCTGGAAAATTAATGAATGAAGATGAAAGTAACCTTAAAGTAGACAGATGCATAGTAAAAATGGTTTACGGTTATAGTAATAAAGCTATCTTATTAAAATTAAATGAAAGTAGATTATGAGGTTACTTTGAAGTGGGCTGGTGTATAATCAGATAACCAGGTCAAACGTAAAAAGAAACATTTGGAAAAAACCCAGTCTCGGAATCACCGGAGAAATGTGGTTTTCTTGCATTTTCGAGACGAGATACAATTATCTGTTTCGTCCTTGTTTAGAATATTAGACTGATCCGGTACTTTCATAATTGGTGTTGCTGATGACTGACTCAGTTGTTACTTAATATTTTGTCATCATAATTGAGAATCAAGTAGGTAACAAAAATTGATCATGGATGATCGAGGAATATATTGTTTTTTTTTTAATATGTCACGGTAGTTTTGAAATATAATGAGGTAAATAAAAGTGACCTTTATTTGCTTGCAGTGTGAAAAATGTACTATATCCTTAGCAGTTATTTTGTAGTATGACGTCAGAAAACTTACATTTTACTTGTCGCCTCTAATAAATATTTCTGTAGCCAACAAAAATATGTAAAAAATATTACGGCTGATGCAAAGAATGTAAAAATACATAAAAAAGTTCTTGAGATAAGGTTGGTTAAAGGTACAAACTAATACGGTATGACCTAGTAACCATGGTTTACCAACCTACTACTTACTTATTATTTTGTTTTATTACAACATCCGTGACTTGGCTTTGTATTACAGTTCCGTTTACTGATGGGAAATCCAAGGCGTATCGTGCTTACGGTTTTAGATACCAGGATTTCGCACGTTTATTAATGTGCTCCGGCTTAGATAGTAAATTCCATTGATGTCACTGACATGATCATGAGGATTATGCATAGTACGATAAAGACAGACAAGTCGAAAGTCTCATTTCATGTATTTTGTTGTAGATCTTTTCATATGATATTTTCCTTACCCCGTGTTAGTTAACCTCTAAATTTGTTATTGGGGTTTTGTCACAAAAGCCATATCAATTTCAACAATTCTGAATTATCCTTTTTTATACAACTTATTGACCAGCCTATGGCTGACCTAGTGTTAAATGATAACCATCGCCTATAACAAAGCCTTGTTAGCGATCACGCACCTTAGGTGCCCTACGATGCACAGCCCTGCTTACAACAGCCTGAAATATAAAGGCACCCAAGACCTTAAAACCGATACATAATAACGTTATTTGGCGCCAGAAATAAATATGGTGGTAGTACTTCTTCGGACCAGCTCGTTATAAAGAACACTAGTTGCTAAAACGCATTAAAAACTTTTTTTGAAGCCCTTTTATGTATCCCACCAACAATGTTTACACGACTATGGGCTTGAACATTCTATAATATATTTGAAGAACTAAAATTACGTGTGTGAAAATGTACTGGGTCTGATCAGAAATAAGAGGCTTCATTCCTTTTATAATCCTTCCAAACACATAGCTACAAAACTTTATTTTTAATTCATTAAATCTGATGATGTTGAGTAGATACTTTACTTACTTACTTACTTGAGAAGTGAGCTCTTATTTTGTTTTGACAATTAGTGACATTACTTAACTAGGTAACATGGTTGTCATTAGGTTCAACTTAAACCTTTTTTTTTTGCTCACTTGATTGAAGACCTATTCTTAAGTCCGTTCGTATGACTGTTTGATTAGTTGTAGGTACATCACCGGTATTTCCAATGCATTATAGTTTTTTTGGCAGTTACACATATAAGCAAATCATGACATAGTCATATTACTATTTACGGCACGTGTGATATGAAATGAGTATGTATAGTAACAAATGAACTAGCAATAAACATACCTATTATATAACATACATGGTATGGAGTAAGCATGGGTCTTAAAATCTCGTTGTAATGCTTTCAAGGTGTTTCTTTATTTCCTATAATAAACCTTTCTTGCTCTTGTTTTATATAAAATTTCATCATTTTGACGACAATCTTAAACTACGTCAATACTTTTCAGGATTGATTCACGGCAATTAAATTTCCCAAATTTTAATATCCTTGATCTAAAAATTATATTAAGTACCTATTTTATAATAAACTAAATGTTTACTGGACATGCGATTGTAATGGCGAGGTAGCGCGCGGCTCTGAGCCTGACCTACTCATGCACCACATACTTTATTGAACATGTTCCAATGACGTTTTGAGCAATAGCTATGCTGTGACGTAACCAAGCCGTCTGCGAGAGGTGAGTGTCCGATTTATACAAACGAACTCATAAATTCGTTATTCTACTTCAACAGCATTGGTCAAGGTCACATGTCTATGAGAGTAACACAATTATACCCCTTTATTCAATGTAGATATCATACGTTAATGTTATGAACTAAATCTGAACACCGGTTTTTGTTTTGTTCTGTTTATTTATAAAATATATATGTAAGTACTTATATTACTGGATTCTTGTTTTATGTCGTTACGCAAAAAATCCGCCCGAGCACGAGTTCATTATAATGAATATCTTCAGGAAATAATTAACTTTGTGACATAAAATTTTCATTAATTTGTGTATTTGACACCGAGAACATCGAAAATTTCCGCATTCGTTAGTTATATATAGTTTAGTATATTCTAATACTTAGCAAAAATTTAATGTATCTGCGTCCCTTCTTTCTTATTGTTCTCTAGCATAAGTGTTCAATACATTTCAAAATTTTGTCGTAATTTTTTGCAAAATGTGTACGTCGTTAGATTACCATACCAACAACAATATTTTGACGGTAATTGTACATTTACAAGGAATTTTACAACTAATACAAGCATTTTTAAAGCATATGAAACAAGTCTGTAGATTCTTGCAGACGAAAAAAAAATATTAGATATTTAATAGTTTTTTTAATATTATTTTTCGTAGCTAATATTACAAATATTTGTTCCTGGTATCTTTGTGTTGATAGAAACAAGGTACAGAATCTCCAGTATCTTCACTTTTGCACGAACTTTTGTTGAATGCATTTAGAGTAGCCGTCCAGATTGAATGCTCGCTAAGTCCGGGTGTTGTGAAATGTGAAGGCCACGACTGAAGGGCAATTTTAGTTGTCAGTCCCTGTGCCATTTACCCATTACTAATAACACTCACCATGATACACGTCTCTGCGTCCTCGGCTCTTTTTTTGATCCTGTTTTTTAACCATTGTTCAAATTTGACCTAGTACTGCTTACACTTTGAATATTGTTATGGATGGTCACAGTTAAGATACGATTTTTCTTTTGACAGAGTTTTATAAAATGAATTGCTTGCTTTTGTATAATTTCTTAATTTTATATCTTTTTTTTGTCCAATTTTTATATTAAAACATGATACATTACGTTATTACATTATAATACTACAGCAAAATATAATGCTTTCAAGCAGCGATCTTAAATACTAATGATTTTGCTTTTTGTGATGAGACTGTAGGCAAAGTAACATTAATATTAACGATTTACATATAGAAAAGATTATAATGGATAAGGTGGACATGAGCTGTCGCCGTCACCATTGAATGATAAAATCACGGTACTAACAAATGTAGAAATATGATCATTTTTATGCAAATTAACATTATCTAGGCCCGCTGAAGTATTACACAAAAAGTTTTTAAACTGCCTTGAATGTCAAAAGTATGATGGTGGAGGAAGTATACTAAAGTAAACAGGGTTATATAATTCTGCCAAATTATGTAGCAAAAAACCACAAATATTGATATGACACTTGTGTAGATTGTGCTACGGACGGCTTTACTTGTTTACTTTAGATATAAATGTCAAGAGATATTACGACTTGTATTATATATTCATACAAATTGTATTCTTTGGTATTTGAAGTAACCTCTATACTTTACCAAGATAGAATTACCACGACCTTTATACAATTGAAAGATATACCTACTGTCTTAAGTATTTTAAAAATACCAATGCAAAATTCATTCTTCAATAATAACATTCTTCAGCAATCTTGGCCTGATTTTATTATTTATGGCAAATCCGGAATACTGTCTGGGATTACCAGTTCTAAATTGAGATTGCTTGAGGCGCCTTCTTGGAATGTAAGATCCGGTCTTTTTCGATAACCGAGACGACACGTGACTACGATAATCAATCAACTGGAAGTTAATAAACTAAGATTTAGTACCATATCATTCTAATTAGACTAGAACTTAATTGTATGCTGGCTCTGATTTTAGTTTGCTGCTGTAAAGAAGGGCAATTGTGTTCACAAGACCTTGTAAGTTTATGATCATCCTGTCATGATGATCAACTGTTAAATCATCTATGTCATTATATTGATTAGCTTATAGGAAACGCTACTAAGCATGTTCTTTAGTAGGTTTTTTCTTTGTATAAAATGTGGCATTGATTGACCCTTTTTTATCATACTCATAAACCCTACTAATAACGATTACATTATGCAAATACTTAAATTGCTATTGGTGGAATGAAAATATAAGTAACCATAATTCATAATTCAATCTGTATGCAGTACAGTGATAGTGCAGTGCTTATTACTTAAACTTACTTTTTATTTGCATAACTATCCTCCAAACAATTAATCAAGGACAAAGGTATTGCTGAAGCACCATACTCCGCTAATTTCCCTCAAAATTTAAGCTTACTATTCGGAGCCCGTAGCATTCACAGCGGCTACAAGGTCTAAATAACCACTGCATTGTTTTAATAAATCGCATGCTTCACTCACCGGTTACAAGGCTCTTTTCTGTGCTACTATACCTCCTGGCCACTAACATAACACCAGGTGAGTAAAATAACTAATGCCACGATTAATTTACTTACCGAACTTTTTTTATCCATTGCGATGATCTCTTTCACACTATTTTTCTTGTCTAATTGATTCACTTTTGCTACGTCACTTTGCACTGCATTCACTGGGTCCACATGTCTTGTGTTTACAATCGCGTCAGCTGTTTCGAGTTTCCTCTCTCGCCCTCTCCGTGTGGTCGGCGTCGTCGGACGCGCCTGTACCAAGCGGCAAAGCGACTAGAGTCGTACTGAGAGTGTTGCAACAGTCTTCAAGGTTTATATATGAGGTTTCACGACGTCGTTGCTCTTACAGAAAATTTGCAATATAATTTTCATGCATTCTGAAAACTGTGATTGAAAAACGATGTTTGTTACTAAAGGATTTTCTAATTACCAATCATTGGTATTTTGCCTAATTTCAGATCTTGTCATGTGAGTTACGATAAGTGTTTTAAATAATATAATATAATAATAATAATTTTAAATATAATAGAGAAAGTTTGGTATGTTATCTATTTGCAAGTAGGTTTATTCATATTAAGGATTCAATATCAGGAGCAAATTTAAATGCACAGAGATGGTCAGATGATACAATCGAGATCTTGATAATAACATGCGTCGTCTACTTTTTAAAATTTTATTGGGCATGATTCTAAACAGTTAAAATTTCATATGTTAGGAAAAATTTAGTTATCAGGTACTTCATTTTGAAAACGTGTTAAGAATAATAAAAAAGTTTAAGAAATTAGGACAGGTTATGCATTTGCCATGAAGATGACGGTGATGATACAGATTAGTAATAACAATGATCAAACTGAGAATAATTAGGGAACAATAATCACAACTAGGGGTTTGGTGACTAGTGAAATTCGCTGCAGAATTTAATAAAATGGAATTAATTTAAAAACTACTGCAAAATGTAGTTATGTACTAAATGTTCTATCTGGACATACCTCTGACTACCCCCCTTAGACATCCTCGAAGAATATCAACTTGGTACTAAAAGATCGGAGGGGATATCTAACGTGTTCGGGAAAGTAGTGATGCTATTTCTTTTCTTTATTCTTTCAGTTAGAAACCTAAATTACGTGTTATCGTTGAAGTGATCGCTTTATGAATATATTCGTTAAAATTTAAGTTTTTGAAATATAAACATGATAGATAATTTACCTCAAATGCTAAGGCTATCAGTAATTTTATTTCCAAAAAACGGAATAAACGATTAAATAATATTACAAACTGGTATTCAGCACTAATAGGCGAAGCAAATGCAAGTGCGTGCGCGGCCGTGTATGCGACTGGCAGTAGCCTCAACCAGCTTTAGCCCACAGGAAAATCGTAAAATGCTAATACAGAGGCTACATCACGTTTTACTTTGGGCCTTCATGACGTGTCACCCTTTGCTGGCCAGGAGTTGCGCAATCCGCGAGGACGCGGCCGCACTGGACAGGACTCAATGCTGATGACATTACCTTGCCTTGATGCTTGGAATTTACATGACATGCACCACGGATATCGATATTACGAGTTTGGAATGTTTAACGTCTCTGAGATATTGAGGAAAGGTGACTGATAAAAATAAAACTTGTTTGAGTTTCAAGTACAAAACAAAAATCCAGGTAGGTATATGTTTATTAGAATTGTGAACAAGCTTTAATCTTTATTTAAGATAATTTTAAAATTTCCTACCAGTGTTGGGCAACATTGAAAGTATTATAACTGAGAGATGAGAGATGTTTAGATGCTCAGTCTTGGTCACTGTTAGTCAAAATTTAAAGTCGGTTTAGTAAGATTTTTAAACTCAAATGACTTTCTGTAGTTCCAAAACATATGCAAATAATCGATAACTTCAGTAACTCGGATTTGACCTATGATTCATAATGAAAATAATGACTAATACGAATTCTAGCTACACGTTGGGTATCGAAATATCTGATGCCGCTGCCTGTAGTCCAGTGGTCATACTTAAAATAAATAAATAAATAATAATAAATAATGCCGGACGATCCACACAGCATCATCTAGCCCCAAGCTAAGCAGAGCTTGTGTTATGGGTACTAGATGACTGATACAATATTATATTACATACATAGATATTACAATATTATACTTAATACAATATTATATTACATACATAGATATTTTTTATTATACATAGAAAATACCCAGAACACCCGGAATAAATATTTGCAGATCGTACAAACATTTATCCCAAGGCGGGAATCGAACCCGCAACCTCTGCGTCGCAGGCGGACATTCGCCCGCCGCGCCACATCGGTCGTCTACTATATACTTTATAAAAACAATTCCAAATTAATTTTATGCTTATAAAACTTTGTGTGTGTGATTAGTGTATAAATATGTAATTTATTCGCTTCGCCGCCATGACCGTGATGTCTCCTTACTGAAGAGTTCAATGATTTTATTACACGCGTAATGATTGTGATTTCCGTGCTTTGAAGATTTTGAGCGTTACATTGTTGCCATCAGTCTAAGCCACGAAGCATTTATATTAAGGCGGTCACGATTCTTAAATGCAATTTGAAAACCAAACAATACTTTTAGGATAAATCTTGTAGAGCGAGCGCGTTGAAATCTTTTGCAAGGAACCTGAAATGACTACGACATTACCTTGTCTAAAATCTAAAAAAAATATTATGTGTGTTTATGATGCGAATGTGTTTTAGCTATTATTATTGTAAACAAATCTTTTTCGTTGTGTCCAATAAAGGTCGGATAGCGACTTGTTAATATTTAAGATTGTTTTTATTTTTGAGTGAATATCTGACTCCAGCACTGTCATTCGGCGTAGCAATATAGCCAGCGTTTTGGCAACGCTTTCGAATGGTACTAATTTATATCAGTTAAGAACCGTCTAAACCGTATTTCATATATATTTGGTACATATCTATTATAAATACTTGCTTTACTTGTAATTTCCATTGTAAAGAAATGGTACTACTTATTATTTTTTTATACTTTCTTAATATACATCAATGATTTTAAGAGTATATTAAGAAAAAAGAACAAGAATAGTACTTACTATTGCTTACACATAATATAAGATTCCATTCCATTAGAACGCATAAACGCGTAAAGTCGTGTGAACAAATAACAGCAATGTGCTATTGAGAAGTTACTACAAGGTTCTTTTAAGTTATTCGTCAAGCCACAAAAGCTTGAAGGCTTGCTTTATATTTCATGCACACGCACGTTTCCAACTTAATTGGATAGCAATTAGACCGTCATGTTAGCTATATCACCATCTTCTTAATATTCGGCATTCTCCAGCTAGTTTATACTACCCACTGACGTTTGAGGCTACTACTAACCGGATCTTAAAGTTGCAAACATCTCCATAAACATAAATGTTAAATACCCAAATATTTCAAAGGAGACTGGGCGAAAAGAGACATTTTACATCACATTATTAATTTTATCACTAAAGTTATACTAGATAATAATCAATGCTACTATGATTTTTGTGGGTATTTTTTAAATAATGTTCTTATAAGTTTAGCTAGAAAATGTAACTACTACAAAAATTGGAATAAAAACAATTCTTAAAAATCTGTATGAAAACTCTACGGCTTTGTCTAGCACAAAAACATACCAGTGAACCATAATAATTTGGTGTGAAAAATATTTTCCAACCATAAAATGCAACGTAATATTTTTGTCACAATGTTTCAATACAAATCCGAAAACCTCCGAAAATATCGCTTTTGGTTCATAGATAATTTTTTGCCCAGTCTCCTTTAAACAAAACTCATGACTCGGTTAATATCATTGACATTTGGAAATCTAGAATTATGGCGACAAATGTTATTCACATCTGGATGGAGCTCCTAGTAATATGCAGTAAGTATTGTGACGACAGCGTTCTAAATAAAATATTACATAACATTCGAATAATACCACTACTAGTATTAATAAATGTCTGGTTCACTGTAGGTACATTGACATTCACCTTAACAATGTTTGAATACTAATTTCAAGTTTGCTTGTACAAGGATGTGCGGTGCGCTACGAAACGATGATGCTATAAAATATCCCAAAATACGTGCTTCATATCTCGTATTTAGAAAAATCTGTCTTAACAAATCAACTGTATGATCATATATACGAAATCACTCCCACTTTTTATGTATACTATTAAGTTTAAATTTATATCAACATTTAAAACTCCATTCCATCTTAAATTTAACTTAATTACGTGTTCTGTTTTAAACTGGTGTGGTGTAAACAGGTTAAGAATGGTTGCAAATTAAGGGCCTAATTATTATTTTCTAGATATTTCACAAAGGTTTTACAATATCTCAAAAGTTATGGCATCGAGTGGGATATATCTATACCATGCAGAAAAGATATTGCAGTTTGTAATGACGAAGTAGACGCTACCTAAATCACTGGTACTTTAAATTTTCATGTACTAAGACAGGAATTCTCGAAATACAACCTCTAAACGGGTACAGCGGAGGTTAAAGTTTGTATGAAAATAACTTGACGCGGAGGAAGTAGCGTTTTGCTAATCTCTCTTTAGTCATATAAATACAGTCATAGCGGCGATGGGCTTGTAACCTGTCAGGTATGGAATACTAACTACTGCAAAATATTGGTACCTAATGTCTGGACATACCTCTGACTACCACCCTTAGAGATCCTCAAAGAATCTCGTGTACTTGATATTAACAGATCGAAGTAGATATCTACCGTGCTTGGGGATTAAAGTCGTCATGCTATTTCCCTTTTATTATTTTTATATACATTCAACAGTATTATTAGGTATGTATAGTCAACTACATCTCAATTATTTTTAATCGTCTGCATACCTGAATATTGATCATGGTCACCATGATGTTGATTGTGCTTACATTAGTAACTAATAACAAAAACATCTACTGTAATGCTTAGATAAATAATAATTCGTCAAAATAGTATTTTAAAACTTCGAAGGTCAATTAACTCTGATACGAATTTGCTATGATAATTATATTCAAAGGTATTGACAAACTGATAAATAAATATTTGTGGACATTTCATTTAAATTTGTTTATTTGTTTGTTCAAATTATTTACGAGCGTAGATGTGCTTAGCTATTATTTTTACCTCCACATGTTCCAGAGCATTTGGCTTACTCGAGCACATATCCTGCTATTCCCTCTACATACAGTACGGGTCCCATTCCTGTGATGTGGTTTTATACAGAGAATAAAAATTTGTGTGATGAACATAGATGTTTATTCCCTGTCTGGGTTATGTTGTATTCTAAGTATGTTTTGACAAAAAAAGTATGTAAGTACTCTATCAGTCATCTGGTTTCCATAGTACAAGCAATGCTTAGTTTGGGGCTAGATGATGTGTTAAAATGTCCTCCCTATTGTTAAATGTTACATCGTCATACTGACTAATAAGAAAATTTAACAAAGGTTTGTTGGTTTTAATCTAAGTACATATTCAATTTGATCATCTGCCTAGCGACCAAACAATATCTATTATAAAAATCTTTATCCTGACTGAGTGACTGACTGTCAACGCACAGCCTAAATCACTGGTCGTAGAGACTGAAAATTTTCAGGGTATATTCGTCTTGTTGCGTAGAGGTATGCTTAAAAAGGAATTACCAAAATTCCACCCCTAAATGGATACAGCGAGGGTTAAATACTATATAAAAATTACTTTACGCGGACGAAATCACGCGCATTACGCTAGTTTATTATACTTTTGCTACTAATATTTGGATAACGTAGTTGGTTACCTTGTTACTGTAATTTTAAACTTGTGTTACTGACACACACAATAAATATAACTGTTAGCAGTTCTAAATAAAAAATCCGGCCAAGTGCGCGTCGGACTCGCGCATGACGGGTTCCGTACCATTATCTATCATAAAAACGGCAAAAAAATCACGTTTGTTGTATGAGAGCTCCGTTAAGTATTTATTTTATTCTGTTTTTTAGTTTTTGGTGTTATAGCGGTAACAGAAATACATCATCGACATCCTGGTGACAGACGGACAGACAGACAGAGTTTTAGTAATAGGGTCCCGTTTTACCCTTTGGGCACGGAACCTTAAAAATGGAATACTCGGAACTATATTCAGACTGTCCAGTCTAGTAGCGCGTATACACCTTCTGTCATACTGATCGTCCTTGCCAGGAATGCGAGGTCATCACGCCGTGGTTCGAAGAACGCGCACTCTCGTGAAACTTAACGTTTTCTGACGGGTATTAGGTAGAACCGCTCATTCCGTATTCTATTCGCGTTATTATGATGTCAGTGCGCGTTCCTCGTATAGATACCTACATTCAAGTGAGTAGCCACGTCTGGCCCATTCGCTATCAACATCTCAATACCGTATCACTATCAAAGGTGAAATTAAATTTTGTATTCTCTTTCATGAAATTTCAGGCACATTAGCATCTATACGCCTCAGGTTGATGGACGCTAAGCAGTGCATCGTAGGGCACATTCCTAACGAGCGTCATCTAGGTAATGCTTTGTTATAGGCGATGGTAATTACTTAACATCAGGTGGGCGATATGCTTGTTCCATCAGCAAGTTGTATAAAAAAAGGTACTAAAGTAATTTTAATGTCTGGTTATTATCTTAATTGGATTGGTATGCGTACCATTTATTTAGTGCCTAAGGGTATTTGTAATTATAAATTCTACGTCATTCATAAATATTGTAGTTAAATTTTGTGACGTAGGTACTGTAGGACTGGGTATGAGTATAATATATGACAAAACATTTCCGAATTGTAATGTTAAAGGTGTAACTTTAACCTTTTGAGAGCTTTCGTGTTGCAAAGCCTTGCTAGTCGATTTACCGGATACTTGAATGTTGAATAGCGTAATAACAATAACAAAGAACCAATGAAATTATAGTTCTAGATATTGAAATCTGTACATATCTATACCAATTAAGAATCCACACTGACTGACTGATATATAGACAACGCACTGCCTAACCTCGTCGAAGATATTTAGTGTGCATTCGCCTTGGTGTGCAGAGTGTACTAAGAAAGGAATTCTTTGAAATTCTACCCTTGAAGAGGTACAGGGAGGGTTGAAGTCTGTAATGAGATAACTTTACGCGGACTAAGTCACGCCCTTTATTGCTTGTAGCTTATGTAAAAAAAGTAATTTGTTACTTAAAACGTGTTATTTATCTTTTACATAAAATATTTTATATAAGATTGATTTAATAAAAAATGTCTTTAACATTAACCACGACTAAAAAGTTGTTTTAAAGTTAAAACCAACTTGAATGGAAAAACCGTCATTATTTTTTGGAAAGTGTTCAAAAATCTTTACATTTTTAGTGATGTTTAAAATGTAATGGCTATCTATATGTATTAAGCCTTGGGATTACAGTCGTCAATGTACGGGTATTTCGTTTTTCGTCTAACGTGTGAAAATTTCAACAGTTGCTAGTACCGCTTCGTCAGACGCTTCGGCCGCGCGACTTGGACGTGGTGATCGCTAAACGCCACCTGAAGGTCGCCGTCAAAGGCCAGCCGCCGATCATCGACGGTGAGCTCGACTCTGAAGTTAAAATGGAAGAGTCTACCTGGGTGTTGCAGGACGGACGGAATTTGCTCGTCAATCTAGAGAAGGTGAGTGGAGCCTTCGTGATTGTGTACAGGAAAATGGTTGTGCATATACTTGAAAACATAAATCATAGGAGGTAACAAAAATAAATAATGTTAATGCAATAGGTACAATGCAATATCTTGGATTCAACAGTCTAATGGTATTTGTTCGAATAGATTTATTTAAAAGTATTATGAAACGAAAACTTTCTTCAAAAGCTTTTTAAAATAACATATTATATTAATGACAATAAAGCTAGAGGTTGAACACCAAAAACTAATTTGCTTGCATGTATTATTCACGTTAGTTTGTAAGGCTTTTCAAAGTAATCCCAGTAAATAGCCGTAAGCCCGATTTTAGTTGGTTCTGCTTAGTATATATTTACATCAATGCCCACCCCAAACTTACAAAAAAGTACAGATGAAGGGGTAGCGTATTTCGCTGTGAAAACTAAGCGTAAAACCAAATTTTATGGATAGATCTTAGATCATTCGTACATGTATTCTCTGTACCACGTTAGTGGACTTTATACAGGCGTCTAACGGAGTACAAGTTAACGAAAGAAGTTCGTCCGACATTTTGGAATGTATTGTATTACGGTAGTCATTTTTTAAACTTTCACGATTGGAACACATATTAAACACTTATATTACACGGGTATGCGGTGTCATCCAGATATGAGTATAATGTCTTCGAATATCGAATGCTTACGTACACTATCTACTAGTGCATGAAGAGCCTTACTTATTGGAGCAAAGATTTTAACAAAACAATAGCATTTAAAATCTCAAAAAATTCAAATTAGTTTTTAATCACATGCTGTTTTAAGTTTAGGGTTAAAAATTGTGCCTGTTCAGTTAAAAGAGTCGCTGTAGTCGAAATCAACTTGGACATCATCATTATCATGCTTCCAAAAACCAAGTTAGGCGACTGTTTCCATTTATAATTCAAGTGTTAGATTGTAACTCGTAACTAGACCATTCAATAATAAGTACTACAAACTAAGCTACAGATAAGATACGAGCTAGACAGCTAAAAGGTAACTAAAATACGCATTACAAAAATGTTAAATGTCATAGGGGAACCTTGTAACACTTCTAAAATTGCTTTTGTATACCCAACTAATTATTTTAAACGTAAGTTCATTATTAAGCACAGCATAAGATGATTTTGCTGTGTGCCTACTATGGTAATGGTCAGTTTCATAGTCGGAACGTACGTATTATGTTTACAGGTAAATAAAACGAATTGGTGGAGCCACCTAGTCACATCGGACCCTGAGATATCAACTACGAAAATCAACCCAGGTCAGTTGTTTGTTTGTTTTAATCTACTTTTATTGGCTACTAGCTGACCCGTGCCCACTTCGTCGGGCGGTAAACATTTTTACTTACAAATCTTAACTGAAGTAGTACTCGATGTCGCTAACAGATGGCGTTAATACGGCATAAAATAGCGGCCGTTCGTAGTTTCGCCCGCGTGGCAGTTTTTTCCCGTTCCGGTATTTTTTCGGGATAAAAAGTAGCCTAAGTTACTCCTGGTTACATCAGCTATTTGCCAGTGAAAGTCCCGTCGGAATCGGTCCAGCCGTTCCCGAGATTACCCGGAACAAACAGACAGGCAGACAAAAATTAAAAAAAATGCTATTTTGGTATATGTATCGTGTATAGATTCTTATGCATGTAGTAAAAAGCGGATATTTTAATATTACAAACAGAGACTTATAGATTACTTAGAGATTTTATTTATTTGTATAGATAGTCATTATGTGTTTAATGTAGTATAATTCATCTATATCTATATACCGATTATAAGAATCTTTGTCTTGACTGACTGACATAATAGACAACGCACAGCCTAACCGGTTGGTCGTAGAGGTTTGAAATTTTCAGGGTAGGTTTGTGTTTGTACTCTATAGATGTACAGCGGGGGTTGAAGTTGGTACGAAAATAAATTCACGCGGACAAAGTAACTAGCGCTTCCACTGGTAATATATGCCAAATAATATAATCGCTCTATCTCCTCTTGTGGATGTTGTGACTAATAAAATGCAAATGCAGGGGATGAATAGCAGCTAATACTGTACTCACTAATCCCCCTGACAAGCGTGGTCTTCTTGTGTGTCAAAGGTGAATTAACCAATCATGGTATATCAATCCGCCTGACAAGCTGGTCTTGTGTGTCAAAGGTGAATTTACCAAACATGGTATATTCACCTCATGGTATACACCACAAAGGTGAATATGTAACATACCGAACCTTATGAACCTTATGTCTCGAGCAAGACATTGTTTGGATGGGAAACCCACATATACTCTGAGGCGGGTCGCGGTAGCCCCATTTGCACAAGCGTGGTGGGGACAATCCCCTCTCTCCCCTACATCCAAAAATGAACTAGGAATTTGTCCACCTGTTAAATTATTGCAGCTGATGATTATGTATGATACTACTATTACTCGAAGGTTTATGCGCATGTAATTGTAATTTAAAACGTTTGCATTCATGTCACATACCTGCCTAACTAAAGATAACTTTTTAATGCAGTTTTGCGTAATATTTTGACCTTCCATAATAAAATACTTTGTTAATTGAACATGATCTTCGGATGACTATATATTTTTCATGTTTTGAGTTTCAAATTTATGATTACGATATAAACAGTTGTAGTTTATTGAAAAAAGAGAAACATATATCCTCCTGACTGTAATCCCCAGGCTAATTAGATATTCCCTATGATTTCTTAGGGCTTATCAAGCAGTACCAACTCAAGACTCTTTGATTACTTATGTTTAAGGGGGGTATCAGAGGTTCTAAATATTACATTTGACAGATACCCACACGTTTTTCTTACACGTTAAAGTTCTTAGTTAGTATTCTATACGTGACAGGTTGCAAACCCATCGCCGCTGCTAGAATACTAACCGGTTACCTCACGATGTTTTCCTTCACCGCTTGAGAACACTAGTAATGAAAAGTTGTGTTTGAGGCGAAGCCATAGCAAAGATACTGTAGCACAAAATAGCATTACTGGAAATTATACACTGCCAAAGCTATCGAGGTAGATTGATTGGCAGCGTTATTAAGTTGTGTGTATTTTAAGTTGTAATGGGTTTTTGAAATTACGATCGTGTTGACTCGTTTAAGTTTTACAATGAAAAATAATTATTTATACAATGAATACTGACGCTCATTTGACATAACGCCTATACTTCTTAGACATCCTTAAAAAATCTTGTTGTTCTCTTATATTAAAAACATAATTGAAATGCCGTCACTAGAAAATGCTCTTTATTTTGAAGTAATACTTCTTATGCGACTTCCAATAAGGTTGCGTTAAACGTTTAACGCTACCATGGAGGGGGTATAAAAGCACTGTTCTTTCTCTCACAGCCAGTTACATTTCGTATAAAGAAGTTTTACTTCGGTCGTGTGGTCTAAAGCACATTCGTTTTTTTTACCTTATTATTACTCCTTATCCAAGTAAATTAAGTACTTCATATTCAAGACTGCTTCAATACCTTTATACGACTTGTTTAAAAATTAGAATAAGTATTAGAAAAAAGTAGCGTGGTTGCCGCTCACTCCGCTCGGCTAACTATGCGATGTAAGCGTCATTGGGGAATAGGAGAGGAGTCAATGTTAAGAATTAAACTGCCGGCTTATAAGTTTGTGAGGTTGTAAGGAGTAATCTCTGTATCTACTGAAAGCCACGTTATTTGTGAGTGCCATATTAACCCTAACCTAAGGACTATATTAACCCGAAAAATGAAAAGACGTTTTTGATTTCATCACAAGTAACATGTTTACCGCCCAACGAAGTGGGTACCGGTCAGCTACCAATAAATAAAGTCAAAGTCAAGCATTTATTCAGTAATATCCGCAGGGATCCTCTTGAATATACTATACTTGATACTCATAGATAATGTAATTACTAAGAGAACATTCCATCACACATTTTTCGAATCCCTCTTGGCTAAATATTTGTCTTGGGTTAACTATTACTATTTATCAGAACTAGTTCCATTCCACCTTCAAATCCCTTCAGACCTAAACAGTAATGTGAGCATCACTGCTTAGCGGCAGAAATAAATAGTAGTAATAGTACTTCCCCGGAAGAACTCTTACAAAGATGTCTACTGTTACTAAATACTCTTATTTATTCAGATCCATCAAAGTTATCTGACTTGGACGGAGAAACGCGAGGACTTGTTGAGAAGATGATGTACGATCAGCGACAGAAAGAAATGGGTCTCCCAACTAGCGAGGAACAGAAGAAACAAGATGTGCTCAAAAAGTAAGATAATTTTCAATCATGGATAGGTTGATCACCTGATGTCGAGCGGTTCCCACTGCTTATTGCGAGAGCATTTCCACTGAGGGCGTGCCCTATATGACATTGCAATCATTGCGTCCACCACTCTTAGGCGTAACAGTAGTGTTAAGTCTTAAAACATAATCACATTACACAGAATGAAGCCCGCGTCACAGAATTAATTTTGTTCGTGTGTCGTGACGCGTCAGAAGCCTAATCGGTGTCATACATTTTGTATAGAAGGGATTACACTAGAGCAGACGGCGCGGGTCAGTTCCTTCTGTCTCTGTCGGTGCACGTGAGATAGTCGACGCAGGGTCAAGCGGGTCGTATCTAGTGTGATTATGCCTTTATGTGCCTGTTATTTTGTACTGGCACCCATACCGTTCAAACAGAAACACAGCAATGCAGAATCACTGCATTGTGACAGAATTAGGTACGGTGATAGTGCTGGTGCGGACGAGACCTTACACAAAGAGCTCTATGACTACTGAATAAATGAGTAATTGCGTACTCTGTAAGTATAAATAAATCGATAAAGGCAGCTGTGTAAAGATGGCAGTTACATCCCTTGCTATAGTAAATCCGTGTAGGACACGATAATCATTTCAAGGACGAAAATGGAAAGTTCCTGTGAATGTTAACTGGTTGGGTTCCCCACAAACCTTTCACAGTGCGGAGTTCTTTTATCTCATCTTCTGAAGGTTGTATATATTTTTATAAGATATATTTTGTTTTGTCCTCAGATTCATGGAACAACATCCTGATATGGATTTCTCCAAGTGCAAATTCAGCTAAACCAGTATCACTTCACACGATTTTTTTGTCAAAGCGTAGACTCGTTTTAATTTCGCCACTGTCACGTTATTGGTGCTTTAAACACTTATTTCCACTATGTTTAAGTATGCGTATTCTTCTTCGATTATCAGCTTGAAATCGATAGATTTGTGAATGCCACATTTTATTTTTGTATGGTTTCACGTGTAGAACTCACGTTATTTTGACTGGAAGAATTCCGCCATTATGCACATAAGTGATACTTATACTTGTTTGTGTATGATTTTTGTAAAAAAAGAAAAATATATGTTACACACATTACTGGTTTGTTTATTTTTATGACTTCTATCTATCTAGGTAAAATCTTTTGGTAGGTACCTCTGACTAGGTATGAATTTGGTAAAATGGTATAAGCTCACAACTGGAATCCCCAGCCACGATATACCGGGTGTAATAAGACCACTTCCGAATACTCTGAGAACGTATAAAGTTACCTTTACGAACAAGGTCTCATTGAATACCACTTGGCAGACAGACGAATACCAATTTAGAGTAATACGATTATTTTACTGAAATTCCTATTTCAACCAGCGTTGTATTTCGTATAGTGGTCAACCATCGCGCAGTGGCGGGGCTACGCAGAACAACGCACCGGTCTGTCAGATGATCGCGATCTCCTTTAGATTACTGTTTTTGGTGTTTGTCGTTTTTACGTGTTTTTATATAGGTACGATTATTAGGTACTTATGTTTATTTTATGTGTTGTCGATATGGATACTAAAATCACGGAAAAAGCGGACAAAAAGTGATGATTTTTATACGCGTTTTTTCTTGTAGGTAAGTAGGTAGTCAGAATCATGGTCCGAATGTGCAGTTTCAATTTTCGGAAGTAGTCTTATTACACCCGGTATATCCTTTATTGTATCAAATAGACTATTCGTAATTTTTTTCCTCTACTACTACTACTACACTCGTATTTTTAGTAGGTAATAGCGGTAATAGGTAGGTAGCAGTCGAAGAACCGATACCGTGTTTTGTCTGATAAATAAAATCTAAATAATTTGAATCTTGTCAATGCAAAAGACAAAATACGGTGTAACTATATGAACGTTACTGCGAGTTTCTAATGAAAGCTGTATACCACTAAAAAACTACAGCTATGTTACGGGTATTCTACTAATTTTTAGCCAAAAAGCTAGCTAGATAATTTAGTATTGACATAAGCCTACAAATGAAATTATTGGCACAACATGATTAAATAACCCAGGGCTGTGCCTTGTAGTGCACGTTTACAAGCACTTGGCCTGCTACCTGCTGTGTAAACTTTATCAAAGTCAAAGTAAAAAATCATTTATTCAGTAATATCCGCAGGGATCATCTTGAAACGTCTTAAATCTAGGTGAATCTAAGCGCCAGTTCCTCGCGACCAAGCCTAGAATTAGTTAGTTAGTTTAGTTAGTATTATATTAGTTGGGCCGAATGCACAGAGTAGGTACATTTTTATGGACTGTCGAATGTCAAGGAAATAGGAATATCTAAAAATCTGTTGCCTGACTGACATTAGATAACAAATTGTCTTCTTTTATTAATATTTTAATGGCTTGATGACAAATTGTTTGTTGACTGCCTAAGTAGTTTGCTTGACATTGACATTATCACTTCTTGTTGACACGACACGAAATACAAAATCGTCACCCGAAATTATTTATTTTTTGGTTTGTGTGTGACTTGTGAATCTAACTAGCGCAACGTCTATAAAATGGTTAGAACGGTATATTCCCCAGAATATTGTCTGCAATATCTGGAACAGTACGCCACACAGGAAATTTTCGTGATAGGGCTTATCCTCGGCCAGGTTTGTTCACTCTCAAACGCATTGATTCGGCTGCAGTACTGCACCCATTTGCTTAGGATTTACCGATTATTTGGTTTGCAGAGTACAAATGCGAGGGAGAATGTTATCCACTTGGCACGTACACCGGAAGAGAAAGGATCTGAAAATGTCTCGGAGAGTAGTTACCAGGAGGAAAAGATGGAGCCAGTGAAGACGCTTCTCGGGGTTTCTGAAGTGTGGGTTGCGGATCATGCAAAGCATGTTACGCGGATGCTGCCGGGTGGGATGTTCGTTCAAGGTACCTCAAGCTACCATATAACGTCATTATGTACCTTATCTTGTAGGTAGCAAAATAACCATGGGCCCTATTGTTGTGGGGCTGAGTACCTATCGGCTTTTTTTGACAGATATATGCCATGGATGGGTCGTTTTTGTCAAATTCGTATTGTGTAATATATTGTGATATTGTATTATGATACTCAGTTCCACTAAGGCTTGGTCGCGAGGAACTGGCACTGAGATTCACATAGATTTAAGATGTTTCAAGATGATCCCTGCAGTTAATACTGATTGCTTTTTTACTTTACTACAGTTAGACAATAGGGCCATAGATTAAGAGCATATAAATTTACATTATTTTTGTTTTGCAGGTATTTTCATCACAAGTGATGAGGATATTTTTGAGGATCCTAACAGTTTCAGCAAAGTAAAAGCTGTTCTTAACCACACATACAAGGCTCTCAATGCCAACCCACAGATGTTTGGGAACTGTCCACACAGTAATGAACGCCTTGTACTCCACATGTCTACAAATACTAAAGTACTGACCTGCAAGAGTGTGGAAGTAGGCACTGGGAGTAGGAGCACAGTTATAAAGCCAGTCGATTGGAAGTTTGTGCCCAAAGCACATCAGTGGCAGAGGTTGGACTGCTACTATGAATTTGATGAGATTTATCCTGTGATTGTGAAAAAAAGTGGCATATCTGTAAAGCAACAGTTTCAGGTAAAAAATGTTATTCAATGTTTTTTCTTTAATACTATTGCTGACGGAACCAAGCATATGGCCCACTTGCTATTAAGTGGTAATCATCATCTATTATATATCAAAGCATTGCCCCACAGGCCACAATTAGTAACATGCTCTGTGTGTGATGCACTGTGAATCTATTAACCTGAGGAATACAG
The DNA here is from genome assembly GCA_947095575.1 of Electrophaes corylata. Lineage (NCBI taxonomy): Eukaryota > Metazoa > Arthropoda > Insecta > Lepidoptera > Geometridae > Electrophaes > Electrophaes corylata. The sequence continues at coordinate 8,441,554 of OX352701.1, forward strand.
GTATAAGAAATTCCTCATGCCCTGTAATTTAAAAAAATAAAAGAAAAGAGCATTAGAATATCATAGAACCACCATTTAAAGATTAATCCCACTATATGCAATTTTTTTTGTCTTATACTATACATGAGAAGAATGTAATTACATTGAGAAGTAGGAACATATCAGCATCTCCTAAGTAGGTACCTACTAGGTTGTCTGAAGCATGTATAAACACCACATATTTATCACATATCAGTTTAGAGTTAGATAATAAAGTTACCGGCAAACTTATTGGCCAGTTTTATTACTGGGGCTCTGCTCAGCAACCAATATAAATAGAACATTATTGTATATTTCAGGCAATTCTAGAGTCGGCTCATAAGACTATTGAGTCAAGTGTCATGTTCATAGATGGGGAATTAAAAGATGGAGGTGAGCCATTAGAACAACTCACAAAAAAGAAGAAATCAAAATCCAATTCCAAGACTATACAAAATGAAACACCAAAATCAATGCAAGTGTCTTTGTTTGTGCCCTTTGTAAGTATATACATTTCCGTCAGTAGTTGTTCATAAATTTCAATCACTAAAATGACTTGAGATTTATTTTGTAATGAGATTTGACGGTTTATGAAGCATCAGGAACATATTTGATGCCAATGTTTTATTGCAGGATGCTGTCGTTTATGTTATTTTTTAGATGGAGGCTTGCTCAGAACCTAGCTAGTGTTTCTAGGCATAGTTTCTTTGGCCATTAATGTAACCAAACCAAAAGATTTTTTTTTTTTTTTTTTTCGATGTTCATCTGCGATCAGTTCTCCGAACTATGAGCAGGTGTGTTGTGAGTGGCGTGGTTTGCAGGACGAGAGGTCCAGTGACCTCTTCCTCCTTTTTCTTACAAGTCGAGTTCGACTATGTGGTGTCTTTTTAGCCTCTTAGGATAGGTGATGGTGGTCAATTCGGCTGCCAGGCGGTCGGGATGCCGTTCCAGTCTGTTTTTATAGGCAGTCGAGAATCGTTTGACTTCTTCCGCAACTGTGTTGATTAGGGCATGTTCGTGTAGTTCAATGTTTTTTAGGAACCACGGTGTATTTGTTATGTTTCTCAGTATGCCGTTTTGGGCCCTTTGTATGATAGCGATGTTGGAGTTGCGTGCTGAGCCCCACAACTGGATGCCATACGTCCATATCGGTTTTAGAACGACCTTGTATATGAGGAGTTTGTTGTCTGTGCTAAGCACAGAGTTCCTTCCAAGGAGCCAATGTAGGTCGCGGTATTTTAGGTTCAGTTCATTTCTTTTCTTTTGTAGGTGTTTTTTCCATGTCAATCGTCTATCCAGGTGCATACCCAAGTACTTTACTGACGCGTTGTGTGGTAGGACGGTGTTTCCTAAGTGCACTACAGAGCAGTCTCCAGCGCGGAGGCCAAACCAAAAGAATAATAACCAAAAGTTATGCAATGTTCTGCATAGTTGCTATTTAAACAGGTGACTGCTGATGGCATTATATCTGAGCGCTTCCATGCTTCAGAAGGCACTATAATCTATGGATTGTATCTTGCAGTTCCTAACAATAAAAATAAAAACTTATTTCAACCAGTTTTGTTGGAGATTATTTTCACAGATCTTGTAATTCCAGGAAAACTGCCTTCCCGAATCGGTAGAGTACCTAGAATGTGATGGCAGCATACACTTCAGTGGCGTGGTATCTTCTAGCGTGTTCATATACCCGAAAGCGACAGTCAGCGAGGCCATAGCCGCTGTTAAACAAGACATCGTGCGATCACTCGCATCTCGGTTCACAATGCACTGTGACGCGCTGATTGATGACAATTTACTGCCAGAAGGTACACATTTTCAGTCTTCATTATTTCTAGGGCGATTACAGATTTATGATAATAAATATTAGCAAACAGTCACAACGCCTTCTAGCCCAATGCAAGCAAAGCTTGTACTATGGGAACCAGGTAGCTGATAACCAGGACTTATATACTTTTTTAAGTCCATCCAATCTAAAAACTACCTCATTATGACCTGTACTCCATAACCCTCAATCAAGGCTCAGTTATAGATTTAGTACGTTGGAATTCCAACCCTCAAGCAAGGCCCAGTTATGGTTTTAGTACGTTGGAATTCCGTCAGTAGTTGTAATTTTAACCAGCATTACTGTGCCTGGCACTAAGCGCGCGACTAATACTTACCTCTGGTATTGTAATCGTCTCTAAGGTACTACTATAGGATCCATTCTACGTAAAAAGTCACGCGGCTATAAGTGGAACTTTTACCCATTAAATCTACCAGGCAGCGCCGCGTCTACGAGTGTTATCAACAGGAGGCGGCCCTCCTGTTGATAACACTCGCTTCATTACCAACTTTAGTAAACATTATTACTTACAAAAAAATTATCTGATTTGAATATCTATGCATAGTATTCGTCTTGAGTCTCGAAGAATAATTTTAAAGTTTTTTTTTACAGAAAAAGTATGTTTCAACGAGCCGCCTCGGAGAGTGCTAGTGCCAGTAGGTTCTCTCTATCTGTGCGACTACTTGTTTCCGGGCGAAGCGCCGGCTGAAGCCCTTGTGTCGGTGCGGGAACTACTCGACCTGAAGATCACGGAGGCAGATGTCGTCTGCGATGTAGAAACACCTGCTGGTGAGTAACAAATATAAAATTTTCAACTCAAGGGCTAAGCTAATGTGGCTTTTATTTTTTCTTTAATGTGATTAGTTGACTGACATTAAAGTCCAGAAGTCGTGGAAGTATGTGAATGATATAATAAATACAATTCAGTTCTAAGGATACTCTTTTAACTGTTTTTCTTATTCTACAAAGTGCTTATAGTACTAGTAGTATTACAAATACACGATGCACTGCCCTGCATCAACAGGTATGCCTTCATGTACCCGTCGTTTCACTGACACCCACACCATTCATACTAGAACACAGTAATGCTGCTTGGCAGCCAAAACTGGAATAGTGGTAGTACTTCCCTAGACAAGCTCTTTAAAAAAAGCCCTACTGTTATGCAGGCTGATTAATGAGGAATAGCTATAATGATTCTCCTTGTCCATAGATACGTCAGAATTCGACGCGTTAGACCGCGATGCGAGCAGCGAAGAACTCTTAGCGACGCCGCAGGAAGCCAGTCAGTTTATGTACATCACTGGAATCTGCTTTGCAATGCTTGTACTTGTAGTCTCCATACTGATACACTACTACGACGGTATTCTGACCGTCATCACAAAAGTATTCACTAAATCTTAGCTCCATGATCATATTATATTGAACAGGCACTAAGGGCTTATTCCAAGCAACCTGGTAGAATCTTTCCAATTGCTAAGTAATTAAGTATGGGATGAATGGTAATAAATGTATTGATTGCGTGATGAAGAATTTGTTACCTAAAGGTTATAAACCTTTATGCAAAATCGTTCGACGAATATGTCATTAGAAAACTATAAAAATGACTCGTCTGTACTCATCATCGAGCACGGTGGCAAATTAGATTGGCATTGAAGCTGTGTTTGTTATCCTAAACTAACTTAAGGATAGTGCAAACACAGCTTTAATACTTAATTTGAGAGAACTAAAAATGTAGCCACAGGAACAGCTATAATTTTAATGCTATCAAATTAGATGGTTTTAATGTGTTGCATCTATTGAAGATGATCTATACAATGTCAGAGGCATATTTTTAAAATCGTGTCTCGTTTACGGGACACTAGTGCCTGGGACAGGATTTTAGATCTAGTAGGCTTGCCTAACACATATTCAATAGGCAGATAACATTAAAATAAACATCTCATTGTACTGATTAGTTTATTCCTGTCTATGTCTGGTTTCTGGCCCACCCGGAACCAAAAGCCCGAAAAAGCTTAGTCAGCTGTATCTGAAAAACAAGTCCTAAAGCGTGATGAATACTGTGTAAACGTGGGTTCTATTTATTGTGATTGTCTAATATAAGGCATGCATTATGAGTGGAGGTTATATATATCATTATGTATTTAATGCGCGACATAATGTTATTTATTATGTACAGAGTTGAATATTTAAATTGAAGCTTTTGAATAAATGACTATTTTTTACCGATTTTTAAGACTTCTGTAATTGAAATTAAATAATTAATATTTTAAACTGTATTGCAAATTCCCTTATTGATCCTTTGAGTACAACGATACAACCCGTAATATACAATCCTCCTCCTCACCTCTGGAAATAATAACATAATATTCAAACCTTAGATACGTCCATGAACCTTAACCGATGCATTGACTTATTCCATTTGTTCAATAGATGGCAGCACTACCGCTGAACTAACACCGCACAACGTATGTCTACTAACAGAAAATGGTATGCTCTTTTTAACTAGCGCTCGCGCAACTAGGCAGTAAGCCTGTTGTGTGAAAGAGACAACGAATTTATATGTGTCTATTTGAACTAAGCTTCATTCTTTGTGACCATCCATTGATAATACGTACCTACGATACGTTTAGAGAAGTACAGTCAGTAGGTACATTACCCTTAGTTTAGTGACAAAAGTGATGTGATCGTACTTATACGCGAGTTTTAATCAAACAATTATTATTAATTTGCCAGTCGCTTCTTCGATCGCTGTGGGAACTCAGGAGGCACCATCAAAAATAACAACTAACGATGGAACTCGATGGCACTTGATTGATCACATTGCGTGATTAATTATACAGAAACCGGTTTTAAATGCGCGTTTCGCGATAGCCTGAGTAAAAGACAGTGTTTACAATGGCGTTTTCACTAAATAAATTGAAAAGTATCTTGAGCAGTAATCGGGACAGTCAGTTGGCTGGTAGTGGGAGTCTGGAGCCTGAGATTGGGTTCAAGCTGGCTCTCCAGCCGGTCAGTAAGAATCTGTATGTGACTGTTATCGGCGCCCGGCATCTCCCTTCGCTGTTTGGACTCAGTCGCGCCCATGGATATCTTGTTAAGGTAGGTAATCTACCTATTGTTGGTTTACAAAAAGACCATTGAAACGGTCAATTTAAACTGTTTACCAAATGGAGTTCGTATAAGTTTGTATTATTCCAGTGGTAGGTAGGTACCTACTCTATAGGTACCCATGTAGATAGGTAGGTACCTATCCAATTTGTAGGTTATAGCATCAGTTACCTACTTAACATCCGTCTAATTGTTTACCTAATTGAGGCCGGCGCGGTGCGTTGTTAATTGTTAGTTAGGTAGGTAGGTACTTAGGTACCTACTTAACAATAGATAGGTAGGTACCTACTTAGGTAGGTACTTATCTCCAAAACGGACATTCCATACACCTGATACCTATTTCATTTCACTAAATAACCCAAACCTAGGTAGGTAGGTACTTAGGTAGATAGGTATGTTAAATAAAACTACATTCGCATCTTGTTATTTTATTTCAGCGAATTATGTAGGTAGGTAGGTAAGGTACCTACCTACTTACCTACTTATGTGTTTATGAGGGAACATTAGATTTTTATAAATAATAATAATAATGTTGGACAATCCACACAGCATCATCTAGCCCCAAGCTAAGCAGAGCTTGTGTTATGGGTATTAGATGACTGATATAGGTAGGTACCTACTTATACTTAATACAATACCTACATTACCTACATGGATAGATATTTTTTATTATACCTAGGTACATAGGAAACACCCAGAACACCCGGAATAAATATTTACAGATCGTACAAACATTTATCCCAAGGTGCGTACCTAAGGACATTCGCCCGCCGCGCCACATTGGTTGTCTACTAGTTACCTACTATGGTAATACTTATAAGTACCTACCTACTGCGAAATTACCGTGAGAATAATGTATTTCCATAGGTAAGTCGCGAGATTTCATTTTTTAGATGGCCCACCGTAAGTATCTAGGTACACATATGGCCCAATTTGCAAAACAAATATACCTACCTACCTACTTATAGCTTGTAAATCAGCAGCTTTTCCCCAAAGAAATATACCACACGACATTACACTAGTGAAGTAGGTAACTAAAATATACTAGTCTAGCTGTAGTTTCATCAGTGAGCAAGTGTTTATATGTGTGGTCACTCTGAGACTAAACACTGCAATTTTGCATCAATATAAGAAAATAGTGAAATCAACCAGACTAAGTGACTCCATAAACCTACTTACCTATTTGTTGGGCGTTTTACTAGCGTTAAAGTTAAGAACTTGGGATAGAGCTGCATCATAGCTGCATTCCGGGTGTTCTGGGTATTTTCTATGTATAATAAAAAATATCTATATATGTAATGTATTGTATTAAGTATATCAGTCATCTAGTACCCATAACACAAGCTCTGCTTAGCTTGGGGCTAGATGATGCTGTGTGGATTGTCCAGCATTATTATATTATTATTATTATATTATATTATATATTATTATTCACGTCACCATAGTCCCTCTTTAAGGTGGAACAAGTCGTTACTATTTCCATACAAACGCTGTAACTGAATATCTCTACTATTTATTAACGTGCGACCGAAGTTAAGTTTGATACTGAATTATCTTGCCGTTATCTAGGCTCGTTACCCTATATTCTAAAGTAAAATCAGATTACCTTGAAAGTTACAAGCGTCGAAAGATTTAGTACTAAATGTTATTAATCGGCGCTTTCTTTCTAGCGTTTTCTTTTCTTTTCATTGCGCTTTATATGCGAAATTTAGTTTTAAATTCCTAATTTTATCTCATTTCCATTTTGGGAATAAAATGGAAACCAGCCTTAGCATGACGCTACGCTTGCCGCTCATGTTTGTTTAAATTGTAATTGTAATATCCGTGGTCTGCTTTCGCCGCTGCCCGGATAATTTAATAACTTTTGGTATTATCAATAAATAATGTCAGGTAGGTATTTATAAGCCTTTATTATAAGGTTTTCTTCACGATGCAATAACAACAGTAGTATAAATCTGTTAGATCCTAGTTTATTCTAAATTTAATTCTGTGTCATTTTATAACAATTAATTAAGTAGTCTAAATTACAACTCAAGTTCCCACGGAAATACAAAATTACCGATAATAAAAGTACACTCATTCCTAATACACCCAGTTTAATTTAAATTTCCCCCGTCCTTAGATTAAAGGTCCAATGATGCGACTGATCTCATCCAGGTAAATTTTATTTTGTATTTTTAGGTAGCTATCTGGCGCCCGAGTATTTGTTTAGTTTGATTTTATTTATGATAGTTACAAGTTAGGTTCATTTCTTTTTATTTTATTTTAACACTTTCCCCTTTGATACCCATATATATTACAATTTGGCGCCCGAACAGGGACTCACGTTAATGAATAGCTAGTTACAGCGTTTGTAAGGAAATAGTAACGAACAACTTGTTCCACCTTAATCTATCGACTTTAAAGCCTAAAGAAGTATTATCAGCAAATTAGTACTTTTTCACATATATTTTTTATACAATATGTATGGGAGCTTTGATTATTGACAAGTAAATAATCAAAGTATGGGAGGTCATCTACACATTTACACTAGGAATAAAAAGGAACCTAATATCGAACTATGTGGTACCCCCATGTCAATGAATAACCCGGAAGACTTCTTGCCGCTAACATCAACTTTAGGACTCTATTAGTTAAGTAGGACTGTATGAGATCAATTGCCCGGATGCAAACTCGGATGCCGTAACGTTTTAGTTTGGATATTAAAGTGGTTAGTTATGTTTACCTAAGATACCTTTACATAAACAACAAACATGCAATAATAAATGGTTCTATTATAATAATATCTACCCATCTACCAACCTTTCCCGTGACGTCACCGATAATGTTAGAGGACTCTACGTACGTAGTGCCATTTCTAGATGGCGAGTAGGAAAAAAAACCTTTTCTGCGTTTGTCAGTTTTTCCGGGAAATCTTGCTGATATCGTTCGTTTTTAGGCAAAGTTTGTAGATGGCCAGTGATTAACTGACTTGTCAAAAAGAAGTTGCATTAAAAAGTTCTGATGCGTAAATTAAAAATAGAATAAAGAACTTGAGCCGAAGTAGGTAGTACCTACATTAAATTGACTAAATACTTTTCAGCATTTGTAGTACAGGTAAGTAACTATTATTTTTTTTAGACTCCGGCTTCGGTTCCGACTCAGACAAACCAAATTTAAAATATCTGACTTCGGTTCATAATAAAACCGGTCAAGTGCGCGTCGGACTCGCACACGAAGGGTTTCGTCTATAAATAATACAAACGGCAAAAAAAATACGTTTGTTGTATGAGAGAAATATTTATTTTATTCTGTTTTGTAGTATTTGTCGTAGGTAATAGCGGCAATAGAAATACATCATCTCTAAAATTTCAATTCTATAACTATCACGGTTCATGAGATGCAGCGTGGTGACAGACGGATAGACAGAGAGACAGTCTTAGTAATAGGGTCCCGTTTTACCCTTTGAGTACGGAACCCTAAAAATCGCATGCGTAATAACCCCCTTACCATACCTAATGTTATTTGTAAAAAAAGGTAGTGTTAGGTAAATCTACATAGGTTAACTAACGATGTAAGAAATACCAAGGTAGTGTAACAATCGTGAAACTTTACGAATCAATGCACTACTTAGTAGAAACAAATATGTCATAGTTACCATTACCTACCTTTATCACAAATTATTACAATGTTATCAAAGAAAGAGCGTATCTTACCTACACGCTTCCGATAACGCTATGCGTATCTATCAGCTTTTATCAGTAACGCATAAGTTTTTGAATGAATTCGTCAGTATAGGTAAGGTTACCTACTTACTAGGTTAAGGTTAAACTAAGGTTAAACTTACCTACTTAGGTACCAAACTAAATATCGTTGCTGTTTCCTGTAAAAAAATATTTTGCATGTTTTGGTTTAGTTCAAGGCCATTATTACACGCCTCTTTATATATATATATTCTATAGGTCCTTCTTATGTGCTATCTGATGTAGGTCCAATGTTTATAATGCTTAAGGTAAGTAGGTAGGTACATACTTATATTTTAAAATAAAACATCACAGGTAAGGTCGACTGTACTAATAGATAGATGTACTAAACAAATCGTAACTATGAAAATGGTGTCGCAGCGTAACAATAAATGTTTACCTACAGGACAAAATTCTAAAAGTAAATAAATGAACTCATCAACAGATTTTATGATTTTTAGGGTTCCGTGCCCAAAGGATGAAACGGGACCCTATTACTAAGACTCCACTGTCTGTCTGTCTGTCCGTCTGTCACCAGGCTGTATCTTATGAACCGTGATAGTTAGAGAGTTGAAATTTTCACAGGTGATGTAATTCTGTGGCCGCTATAACAACAATCTCAAAAAATCAACCAACCTGATTTTCTGTTGACGTTTTTTTATTATAAATATGAATGGTACGGAACCCTTCGTGCGCGAGTCCGACTCGCACTTGGCCGGTTTTTAGCTTAGTTGTTCAAGTTTATTGTAGGTAATGCTGTGATAACAAAATTTGTGATAAAATTTTTGGTTTGTTGGTTCTTTGGCTGTGTGGATTGTCCAGCATTAAAAAAAAGGAAGATTGGTTGAGGTAAACCAAACTTTCTTCTTTCATCTGTGCCTAAACTGTTAGTCAATGGTGGTCCAAAAACAGCAGACGAGTGATGAGTGTTACTTTTCAACTTTCAGGTCAAAATGTTCCCGGGTGATAGTAAATTCGAGACTACATTACAAGAGAGCTCATGGCCTGTGTGGAATGAAGACTTTAAGTTTATAGTCAAACAAAAAGATCCAAAGAAAGCCTCAGATAAATCCGATCTCCAAAGTTTACTCGCCGGGCATTTTTTGTCACTTACAATTTATGCAGTATTAGAACCTCCAAAAGATTTAGAAAAACGGAAGAGTGCTAAAACTTTAGATGCGAAAAAAAACCCCAAAGTGACGGATCAAGAAGAGCCCAAAGCTAAGACGGGCTTTCTCGAAAAGACTTTTAACAGTTTTAAAACGACTAAAGGTGAAGCGTTTGCTCAGAAATCTCTATTAGAAAAGAGACGAACTGTTGGAGCGGCGACTTGGAATTTTGACTCTAAATTGTTCCAAAATGATCTCAAGAATGGTCTAATTGGCACTCCGGATATTTGGAGGCCCATTAATGCTATTGCAAGTGGACTTACAGCAGCTGATTCGCGGGTATGTACATACAAACTTCAATTGAATTTTATCGGATAGATTTACCTAACTTCCTAACGGTTGTTTTTAGCCTCATATATACATAATATAAATAAATACCTACATATCTACTGATATAGGTAGGTATTTATTTATATGTACTTAATCAGTATTCATGATGTTTTCCTTATGTTAGTTTTAAAATTATCATGATAAACTTTGCAGGTCACTCCTATCGCCCGATTCTTCCCGTTAATTTTCGGTTAGGTAACTACATTTATTGTAAAAAAAAAAATTTTTTTTTATATTTTTTTATTTTTATATTTGTGGACATTTAACACAACATCATCTAACCCCAAACTAAGCATCGCTTGTACTATGGGAACCAGATGACTGATAGAATACTTATATACTTTTTTTTTTGTAAATACATACTTAGAATACAATATAACACCCAGACAGAGAACAAACATCTATGTTCACCACACAAATGTTTGTTCTCGGTGGGGATCGAACCCACGGCCTACAGCACAGAAGGCAGAGCTACTACTAACTGAGCTGAGAGGCCAGTCGAATTATTACAACGTTTTACCTACCGGTTGTACTTTAAATAGGATGTTTTCTGAAAAATCGGATATTTGAAGGGTATATGTATAAATACTGGTATACACAGCACAACGTCAGGCCTTCCTATAAGCCGTACAGTGATACTTACTGGCCATTCCTTTATTTCGTTTTTCATATCCTCAACCACAGCCACCCACGTCATATTCGGAACATCATGTATGTACAACATACATGTTCTACCTACAATATATATTAGGTATATAGTGCTCTCTCAGGTATAGAATAGTTAGACAAAAGCTGACGTACCTAGGTATAGGTAGGTACTTGCCGAGAATCCAACCCTCTGAAAAGGGTTCAACAGCTCGGATTTCCCAAGAGAATATCTTTTAGGTGTAATGTCAAAAGCGTTTACATTGACAACCTTTTGGTTAAACGAAAACCTGCAAGGAAGGTGTTACTCCAAAGATCTTCCTTTAAACTAAAGGTTATTTATTGGTAATGATCTAAGGCAGATAAGCACAATAGCTCAAAATTGGACTACCTACGTGTACGTTGGACGTGAATAAATTATGGAAACTGTCGATGGTTTCACCATATAGTTATATTGTATAGTGTATAGTGTGGGCTTGTACACCTAGTTTTTCTGTTATCATCAACCTAGCAACTTATGAAAATATATATTAGGGTAAGTTTGGTTTTAAGGTAAATAAAGGCGACCGTACTGTCATTGTTACTTTGCTAGATAAATCGCATAGGTATATATAATAATAGCAGCAATTAAAATTATGAGTCATCAGCATGCCGTCTCACGAGCAACGTGTGAACAGAATCTTGATTTGAACGTAGGTGCAACCGACAATAGAATAGATTTGACCTCGACCAATCCCCAACTAGAGGCCGAATCATTGCTTATTTTAGAAATCATAAAATTCTTGGTTATTGATGATTTTCCACTTTATATTTTCTCTATAAATCATAAATCATTTTATTCGTATAGTAGTATAAACGTCAATTAAATTACCTAGCCATAACTTATTATACATAGGTACCTAGGTAATAATAATAGTAATTTTGACTAGAGTTTGTACAAAATCAAAGTCAAAAAACATTGGTTCAATATTATCACTAATAGGTCTTACCTATTAGTGCCAATTTAATACGACGAAGCCTTGAAGAATAGGCTTATGGCATTACAATGCATAAGCAATAAATACATTTACGGCTTTTTTCACACCGTTTATTGTATGATACAAAATAATACTAGTAGTTACTCCTGAACTGAGATCTCGCGAGGTCTTTGCGATTGAGTGGTTGTCCTTTGAGAAGTTATTGAATTTCGGAGTTCACGTTAAGTAGTAGTTACTCTAAGAAAACTAAATTTTGCTATTTACTTTTCTCAGAAACTAGGTAGGTATATAACTTTTTTATACGGCTTGCTGCTATAATACCTCAGTCATCTTCCCACGATCTTTATACTATCGTCGGTCTACTCTCCCTCTTCTGTCACTTATACATTTTTTGATCTATAGACTAAATTCTTTTATTTTCGGTGATCAGAGAGAGAACAAGAAGGGTCAGCTGGAAGTGACACTGCTGTACACGGCGTCAGAAGACGGCCTCAACGATGTGGTGCAACTCACTGTCAACCGGTTCAGGTGTAGCGTTCAAACTATGCAGGAACAGGAGCAGTTTAAAGGTAACTGATCATATATTTTAATTAATCATTATTTCATATGACTACACTCTCATATCTCTGCCCGTCTCGCTTACTCCCACAGTCCCACTACAAAAGTGCAAGTAGGTAGTCTGTTATAATGCATGTAGTTCTATGCAAGAGTAGTAGCATCATTTTTGATACAATTGAAAAGTCGAAAACAATCCTTTAGTTTCTCCATAAACTGCCCAAAACAGTTTGTTTTGGTATCTAAATAGATCCGCAACTTCGCAAGAATCCCAAACAAATATTCTTACCTAGGTATTACCTATCTACTGGAAATAAAATATTGACTACAGTGGGTTCAGAGTTCAATCGATACATAAAATAAATACCATAGAGAACATTTTGCTATAAGTTTATTTGTCTATCAACCCCTTTCTTCCTGTGGACATAAACTTTGTTGATTTCGACAGAACACTTCTTCACCTTTCTATTTAAAATTACTGACTGACATAATAGGACAACGGCAACGAGCAACTCAAACCACTGCTCGTAATAGAGACTTGGAACTTTCAGGGTATGTTCATCTTGGTGTGTAGAGGTGTACTAAGAAAGAATTGCCGAAGTTCAACCCCTAGACGGGTACAGCGGGGGTTGAAGTTTGTATGAGAATAACTTTACTTGACAACTTGACATAGTTTACATCAGGGGAGTCGGAGTATGTACCCCAACTAATCATAAAGCCAAATTATTACTCGATAATGTCTAAACTATAACCAGAAACAGTTCAAAGGTGACTATAAATCAGAGTGACTAATGAGGTGGTCGTCTCTCCAACTCATGAATCACGCTTGGCTTACGTATCGTTAGTAGACTCATTTAAATACGATACCGCCCTTACACCAGCAACACAACAATAGCCAGTGCCCATACATTGCTGGCTTTCTCGTTATTTTAAAACCGGTGCCTATGTGATTGATTTACGTAACATACATATTATTAACCAGCGTGAGGTAAAAGTATTTGTGATCAAAGCTGTTGGTGCCTTAGAAGATCATCATCATCATCATCATCATCATCATCAGCCTGTACAAGTACAGCTGGAAATAACCCTCCCCTGGGACGCAGAGCAGTGCATCGTAGGGCACGTTCGTTAGGAACGTGCAATGCTTTGTTATAGGTGGGTCATCTGTTTGTTCCATCAGCAAGTCAAATAAAAAAAAAGTAATTCATTCCAAATACTCATATTTATTATTATATTATTTATATAGTAACATAAACTCTAGATTATTTTGACAAGATTGATTAGGTACCTACTTTGATCTTTGGTTGCTGGCAATAATAACAGAGGGCAAATCCGGGTTCATCTCCAGTAAAAAAGTTCGTAGGTAACTAGGTACATTTACTGATTTTGTCTGAAAAATCATATTTTGACGGATAGTAGTATTGGAAAGTAACTAGATATTGCTGTTTTCCTTTGTGTAACTTCAGAAAAGTCTCGGTTGAGGTCGTTATATTCTGTGTTTTCAGAAACTACACCGTAGTACGTTTTATACCACGCGATCGAGAACCAAGTTCATTTAATATCTCTTGGAATAGGTCCCCGTTGGACCGACAATGCTCTCTGCTTATTAATTAGGAGAGAGCTGTCTATCCGAACCAAAGAGTGACTCGGTACCAATGCACGTATCTAAGTGGGTATTCGACGTGTTCAATTTTGCGTACTGTATAATCATTTGCCGTTGAAGCATTTGCAAAGAATATAATTTGAATGAACGATGATTGTATGCTTGTTTGTGTAGTTATCTACAGAATTAGGCAGATTTTTCCACATATTTACGCCATAACATAACAGCTAAATGTGGCTGCTTTACTACATATCTATATTATTTTATATTTTATTAGGTATTCCGTATGTACGGTTTTCTTTATTGTGTGTTATTATGATATTAATATGCATTGCTATGAAGAAACTACGATTTTATGGCTAAAGAATTTATTTCACACTAGCGGCCGCTCGCAGCTTCGCTCGCGTGGCAGTTTTTTTCTCGTTCCCGTTATTTTTTCGGGATAAAAAGTAAACCTGTATGGTAATACAAGTTTTAATCTGTGTTCATTCCAAATTTCATCCAAATCGGTTTACTGGTTAAAGCGTGAAAGGGTAACAAACATCCATCCATCCATACTTACAAACTTTCGCGTTTATAATATTGCAGCAACTATTTGATCTTCTACAAAAAATTCCAGCAATCTATTATATTTTAGTAAACACGATCGTAAAAAATTAATGCAGTAAAATGAGAGCGTTGCGTAGTATATGTGTGGTGTGATGTCAGGAACAGTGGGTTAAAGGAAAAATTTTGGGAGAAGATGACATAGTTATGAGCGTAAAGATAAGGAAAGTTGGAAGAGGATGACCATGGTGTATGCATGTTGATGTATGAGGTCAAGAGTACCTACCCTAAACCGACAAGCATGTATGAAGAATTTATGAGAGTGAATGAAGCAAAAGTGGTAGGTATGTCAGGATCGTAGTAAGTGGAAATCCGTGGCCTACCCCTATGGGAAATAGGCGAAATTTTATGTACATATATATGTATGTATGAAGTGAGTAGGAAACCTAACGCTAGCATTCGAAATTGCCATGGTGCAATGAGATTAGATTGCTCATGTGTAATGCTGTTTTAACTATCCGTGTAATGCCATGTGTGTGCCATGGCATTGCACCCACCAATGCCTAGTACACCGAGCGCATTTTCTGAGTGCATATCAACAACAAGCGTTTCAGCCAATTCCTGCCAAGCGGTAAACTTTTCCAGATAATAAAGGCCTATGGACATCTGTAGACTCACGTCGATGATGATGACCCAAAACTGAGGTCAACGTTCTAAAATAAACTTCCGATCAAACTCCACGCGGACAAAATCGAGTAACAAGTAACCACTAGTCAAATCAAGTAACCACTAGTATTAAAATAAATGAGGCGTTGCCGACGTGCGTCTGGAAATGTTTGGAGGAAGTTGCTAAGTATCTTCCTTCTAATGATGACCCTGGACGCCAACAGTGAAAACAGGCTCTGGTTAATAAAGTTGCAATTATCTTTACATTGTTGCTGGTTAGTGAATTTAGCAAAATACAGTCCGATTTAGCAAAGTTAAAAACGAATTCGTAATAAATGATTTCACTTATTATTTAACTTTGTTATGCCTAACTAAATCTGATGTTTTGTAAAAAATAAATTAAGTCAAGTTACAATAATAAGTTCTAGTTTTATGTTTCTGTAATGCATACCTCTTCGAATAAATAACACTTGAAAGTATTCTAAGCTATTTCCAGTGTGGGACTATTCTAAGAACATTGTAAAAATGATAAAAGGTGCAAATAAAGAAATGAAAAACATTTTTCATTTCTTTATTTGCAAAAACAAAAATTTCTAATACTCAACTTTTCATGCTGACTGTACTTATCTGGTAAATAAAGTGGCGTGGCTCCTCTGACTGGAGGTACATTTTAAGTTAGAGATAATTTGAATATAACATCCTCTACAAAAGATTACAATAAAAGCTTTTAATTTGGGGAAAATGTTTTATATTTTTCGTATGAAGCAACGTTTTACGGAAATAAAACGTAATCGCCTGTGTTAAGTTAGCTTTTGCGTTTTGACTAATTAAAATTTTCTTTATTTTTCAGCCCCGCTATACTTGAAAGCTACGATTTTGGAAGCAAGCAAAGCTGAGTGCTATTGGAAAAGTGACAGGTTCGCCCCCGCAATATCCGCCAGATGGGACCCCAAGTCATCCACGGTGAAACTGACAGTATTCAAAGCCAGTTTGGATAAAGTCAGTATTTACATAAGTCTTGGATGCAAGACAAAAATGGCTAAGAAAGAAATATTGGGCAAGGCTACGATCGAGGAGAAATCTCAGTACGGTGATACTTGGAAAGAATGCTTCAGGCAACCCGGAGTGCCGAAAACTTTCTGGGTTAATTTTGAGTGAAATCTCTTTATTATTTTAGAGGGCAGCACTATGACTATTCTAATGTTCACACAAGGATTTATTAGAGACAAGAATATTTTGCACGTTTTTAAGTTAAAAAGGGCATTATCCAGCAGCATTTATCATTTTTTTTATTACATTTATATACCTAGCTGCCTACTTACTTATATATTTATCATGGAAATTAATTTGATTTAAACTATTATGAATCGCCCCCCTTCTTTTCCAAGGGTTCAGGTAATCTTTTCCAAATATTACCTTGTAGGCACTTAGTGAATAAGGAATTGTATCCTGTTAACCGGGTTCATAAGTTGGGAACAAATGTGGACTACACGGAGTGTTTTGTGTCAGTTTAGAGCCGTCGCTTGAGTCACCTATAACTGTAGAACACTCTTATTTTTAATATAGTTCGTATTTAATACAAACAAATACCATTGTTATCAGGATAAAAAATGTACAAAAGTATCGCTTTAAAGCACCCGCCCTAGGCAGTAATGACCGCCGCTTGCAAGTCGTCAAACGTTTGGTCACTGACCCCCTGAAATTTGACCCTATAGTACTTTTATGAAATTATAATTACCTTAATAGATTTTTGTACTGTTATTTCTGAAGGGTTATGAATATAAATTACGTTGTAACGGCGGCAGCTTTAAAGTAACCCTAAAAATTCGGTGTATAGAAAGCGCAATTTTTTTTAATATTTTGCACGGTTATGAAAACCTTAATTTACTCCCTGCCTAAAAGAAATGTCCATAACCTACTTTCCTACTAGTTAACATCCGGTTAGAGTCTGTAAATATTGGAAATTACCTACTTGTAAGTAATTCAGTCCTTTACAATCACTCGACGTTAATTCATTGCAAAATTATAGTATATATCTAGTAATTTGTAGTATATTCATAGATCTAATTCAAGAAGGTAAAATTTATAAAACAAAAAAATCTTATTGTCTAGTGTTTTTTGATGTGTTTCAAAAACTTCCTAACATTTGTAAGAAATCTTGACATTATTTAAATAACCATTATTATTGACATGACACTCGATTCTATTATTTATTATCATTATTATTGTTATTTTTATAATTTATAATATGAATAAAATACTTATCTGCTATTGAATCGTTATTGGTTTTCAGAGCACTAAATCAGGTAGCCCGTATTTGCTTTTTATGCTTTTGTATACGACAGCTTTTCGACAATACGATCGCGTGGCAGCAAAATACGCCTGTGGTTCGGTAAATAGGCAGTTATTGCCGTCAAGCTAACTTTTGCACTTAAAATGTGTCTTATGACACTAGACACAGAAAATAGAAACGCTTTACAACTTCAATCCCCAGACATGATAAATATCTCTTCAGATCTCATATCACCTCATCTTTTGACCGCAATAACTGCTGCGTATTTACACCTATCGCGGACCTGCCACGAAACACAAAATTGGGGGGCTGATAAGAAAAAAAACGCTTTTAGGTGAAGCCTAAAATGCAAACCTACCCATGATTTTTCTTAAAGGTATTCCGCAGGTATCCAGTAGGTTCTAATTACTGTAATTAGATTACCGCTTATGTCGGTATCTTTTAATTAAATAGTTAGGTAGGTTATAGTTTCCTAGTTGTTATCAGCTAATCTGCTTTCTCAATGATCTTCACAATCACAGTTAGAACCTAAACGAACCAGTAAATAAAAAAAATTTTTTTGATTGAACTATACCTACAAAATTAATTTTATTTATCTTCGTAAATGTAATAAGTTTTATCAAACTTTTACTTTAATAATATTTTTACTGTTTTGCGAGCCAGCCAGGTAATAAATAATAATCATTAATATAAATTATAGACCGACCCTATTCTGACGTCGCATTGAAGTCTGTGGTTAGTCGGAGCTCAAAACTGTTCTCGTCGGAAGTGTATGGAGGATGCCTAGGTATGTCTAACAGTGTTATCTTCAGGCTGCTTAATACATTTAACATATTGCTCGTAAACCCTTTGAGGGTCTGGGACGGCGACCACGAAGCGGAAAACGAAGATATTATAGGATCGTGGATGCAGAAGGCTCAGAATAGCTCTTTCTAGAAACGTATAGGAGAGGCCTCGCCACGTATGTGACGTACGTAGTACGTACGTACGTCATATTTATCTGGTGTGGCTATATAAAAAGTTTACTGTTAGACATGCCTATGTCTAACAGTGGACTTCTTCAGACTAACGCTGAATTTAAAAAATGTTTTGGTGTTGTTTTACATTTTATTTCTTCTAAATAGTAATTACTATCTAAAATTATTTACATAACAAATATTTTCAAAGGGTCTATGTAGAGACTGAAATGACTAACAGCCATATGACCTAATTTAAATGGTACCTAATGGACATCAAAACTTTGTTGATCATTTTAACAACTTTAGCACAAATCAACACCTTAATAACTTGTTTAAGAAGTGGTTCAGGTCGAAATGTTTTCGTTAATCTAGTTTAGAACTTCCTAGAACGTCAGTAGTACTACGGATCGTTACCTGTCAGATAAACTTTTAATGGGGACCCGTCACAGTTTTTTCTATGAATGCAGTTTTATAGGCCTTGAGAAACTAAAACATAAAATGCAAAATTTTTTTTTCTACGGCCAAAACTGACTAAGTTATGGGCAAAATACCGAACGAGATTCACTGACCGCGCGAACGGAAGCGATGACGTCACAATGGCCCAGCGCTAGCCGCCAAACCACTGCGCGCCCCGCGTTTCTGTTCGCGATACTCGTCCGACACGGAGCGTAACGTCACCAAGTGATTTGATTAGGTTTTTATTAGAAGGTTGTTATTTTAATATAACAAATGAGTATTAGAAATAAGGTAGATATAGGTTTTGAGCAAGCGCAATCCGATAATCTACCTAAAGTTGATACCTTCATGGTATTTGATTATCTTAGTAATCATTTAAATTACACAAGCGCTGAAATTCATGGTTGGAAACTTCAGAGGTAAACAAATCTCATTATCAACCTAATCAGAATAACAGGATAATATGTAGGTAGGTACACATACTTGGACTAGCCTATAAAATACCTAAAATTTTTAGGTTAGTCAGCCAGGGAAGTTGTGTTTGTTGTTGTAACTACCTACGCTGTTATTTTCAACATTGGTATGTAGATATAGATAAGTATATAGAAACTTAAAGGTTTAAAGAAAAATATTATGTAGGTATAAAATAAATAAAATTAGACTTAAATACTGTACCTACCTAAGTTCTTTGGACACGTAATTTAGAGCTATGAATAAACGAAAGCGTTAGGTATGTTAAGTTTAAAATAAGCCCTAAGAATTTAAATTATATTTTGTCGTAGGTTATACCCAGATTTATTTAAAAATTATACAATAAATTCAAGGTCAGGAATACAATACAGGAATGCAATACTTCCTTCTTCAATCTAAGCACTCCTCCCACAAGCCTATACTTGACGTAGTTCTCCATATGACGACCGATGTGGCGCGGCTGGCGAATGTCCGCCTGCGACGCGGAGGTTGCGGGTTCGATTCCCGCCTTGGGATAAATGTTTGTACGATCTGCTAATATTTATTCCGGGTGTTCTGGGTGTTTTCTATGTATAATAAAAAATATGTATGCATGTAATGTATTGTATTAAGTATATCAGTCATCTAGTACCCATAACACAAGCTCTGCTTAGCTTGGGGCTAGATGATGCTGTGTGGATTGTTCAGCATTATTATTATTATTATCAGCTTCCACCTAAAAATATAATAAATTCAGGTATATATTTTTTCTTTTTTATTATATATCACTTTTGCTCGCAACTTCGTTCGCGCTTAGATTTACGTACTTCTTTTTCGTTCACTTTGGCTACAGTTTTATTACATGTATAGATAGATATCCTCATCCTCGAGGGTACGACGCCAGAGGCATGGAGCAGGAGTGTGGTGGTACTGTTCTTTAAGAAAGGTGATAACACCCTTTTGAAGGAGAGTAGTTACTAATCGTCTCGCTCGTAGGCTAGACGACTTCCAGCCTCCCGAACAAGCCGGGTCCCGAAAAGGCTTCAGTACCATAGACCACATTCATACGCTCCGGCAGGTTATACAGAAGACCGAAGAGTATAACCAGCCACTTTGTTTAGCGTTTGTGGACTATGAAAAAGCCTTCGATTCAGTCGAAACCTGGGCAGTGTTACGGTCACTCCAGCGGTGTCAAATTGACTATCGGTACATCGAAGTGTTGAAAAGCCTATATAGTAATGCCACCATGACTATCCGACTCCAGGACCAGAGTACAAATCCTATCCAGTTGCAAAAAGGAGTGAGACAGGGAGATGTAATTTCTCCGAAACTGTTCACGTCTGCACTGGAGGATATTTTCAAGCTCGTGTCCTGGAATAGGTATGGCATCAATATCAATGGCGAACACTTAAGTCACCTTCGATTCGCCGACGATATAGTCATAATGGCGGAATCACTGGAAGACCTAGAAACAAGGCTTAGAGACCTCAATATTGTCTCCCAACAGGTGGGTCTTAAAATGAACATGAGTAAGACGAAACTTATGTCAAATGCTCATGTCGCACCCGTTCCGGTATATGTTGGAGGTCAGCCGACGAATCCAACTCGGATGGGCAGCGTTCGGGAAATTACGGCACATCTTCTCGTCACAGTTACCGCAAAGCCTCAAGACGAAAGTCTATAATCAGTGTGTGTTACCAGTGATGACTTATGGCACTGAGACGTGGTCGCTAACTATTGGTCTCATACACAAGCTTAAAGTCGCACAACGAGCTATGGAGAGAGCGATGCTGGGAGTTTCACTGCGAGGTAGAATCAGAAATGAGGAAATCCGTAGAAGAACCAAGGTCACCGACAGCTCTCAGAATCAGCAAGTTAAAGTGGCAGTGGGCAGGCCATAAAGCTCGTAGAACCGACAACCGTTGGGGAATAAAGGTTCTCGAATGGCGACTACGAACCGGAAGACGAAGCGTAGGACGTCCTCCTACCCGATGGACTGACGACATTGTTAGAACCGCGGGAAGTCGATGGATGGAAAGGGCTCAGAATCGTTCTTCCTGGAAACGTGTGGGGGAGGCCTATGTCCAGCAGTGGACTTCTACAGGCTGATGATGATGATGAGATAGAATCTATAACTATAATCCCAAAATGATCCCCGATATCCCGGGAAACTTGTGGGATATTCCCGCATTGGGGAATATTACCGGGAACGGCACATTTTATTGTAGTTAGACCTGAGTACGACCCTGGTTTTAACCCGACTACCGAGGAAGGGTTATTAGAAACTTCACTACTTACATTTTTTATCATTTACTTACTCATTGAAATATACCTAGTAGGTACGACCCTGTATTTTTCTTTAACATTCGTAAACAAGCTTTACTAAGCTACCTACGCACCTGTTTACCACACGAGTAATGATTGAGGATCATTTTGATGTAAGTAGGTACCTCCATAATATACCAACTATTATCATAGTTGGTATATTATGGAGGTACCTACCTACTTACATCAAAATGATCCTCGCAACAAAATCTTGAAGTTTGGCACGAAAGCGGAATTTTGTCATCCCTCTTCATGATAGTGCACCATTTTTTGCGCACTTTCGGGACCTTTGGCACATTGAAAAATAGTTTTTTAGGTGTACTAACTGAAGTATTAGTACACTATGGTACTATACAGTACTTATAGTTCGGCATATTCACGTAAAAACCACAACACGACCCGCGCAGATCGAGTGAACTCTAATAAATGAATTGCGGAGAGCGCGCCCGCGGGCGGAAAAGATTTCGTGACGTCACATGAGCTATTCGGCCGCCCCGCGGTTGACTGGTACAAAATGTGTAATATCTTCGCAACCAATGGAACGATTTCAATGATTTAAAAAGTATCGTACCTAAACGAGTAAAAGGAACACCATTACATAGATAATATATGCATTTTCCGACTTGGTACGGGAGCTCATTGGCCAGTATAAACTGTCACTGTAAATTTAGCTGATAAATTACGAATCTTAGAAATACTAATGGGCGTATGTAAGCTGGGACCGGACATCAAAGTGTCGGTTGTTATTTTACCTACTTATTTTGAAATTAATTAAGCACATAAGGTTTAACACCATCTGTTTGCCTCAGGCTAATGGACAAATCAAATCAAATCAAAATGTTTATTTGAAACTAGCTAACCTAAACATAAACTTAAAACTAACACATTATGTACAAAAAAAATATTTAAATTAACTTATATAGTACGTTAGGTTTAGGTTTAAGAACATTTTCAATTTGCCAGTAACAAAATGGCCCTAACTCCGCATATGCAAATCGCAATAACTTGCGCTGGTCTTCCGCTAGAGCCATTGAGGACTAAACAAAATCTAAACAAACAAACAAAGTGGACGTGAAACTATCAAACAATTAAAAAACTAAAGCAAAACAACACAGCAAGAGACAAAAATGAAAATAAAACTTAAATAAATTGCATGTTCTCTTATGAAGTTACTTAATATATAGAAAAAAGTATGAAACGAGCTCTCACTTAGAAAAAGAAAAAAACAAACTAAACAACTAAACTAAAAACAAACTATCGAAGAGAAGATTTTAATATTAGGTACTAAATTTTTTTTTTTTTACATACTATTAGTTAAACGTTTGACCGCAATCTCATCTGATGTTAAGTGATGACGCAGTCTACGGTGTAGCACGTTTACCTAGAAGATACCTATGCACTTTTCTCTTGATGACATCCAAATTATACGTGATCGGGAAAACAGACGACGGCAACGAGTTCCATTCCTTTGCTGTACGCATAATAAAAGTTGAGGCAAAGCGCTTGGTGCGGGTGGAAGGGGTGTCAACCATGAATGGGTGTCTCGTCTCCGTACGTCTGGTTGTCCGATGATAGAACGGAGATGGGGGAATTAGGTTGTGGAGCTCCAAGGCACACTCGCCGAAATGTATCCTGTAGAATACCGACAGACTGGCTACCTTGCGTAAAAAAAATTATACTTTATATTATGTAAATAGCGTAGGTATTACAATCAACAATTTAAATAGCACTCGTATCCAATCTAAAAACCTCGTGCTCCTTTTGCCAGTTTAATAAATACTTTTTTAATTTTAATCTAAAGCCTTGAATACTTTGGACGCAGAGCAATAAGTTGTAAGGCACTTGCCTACAAACGTGACCTGCGAGGCAATAGTATATTATAAGTGACTGTATCCACTTTAAAATCCGGTGTACTATCTGCCTGTTCCATCAACAAGTCATATAAAAATATATTTTGGAAGAAAAAGGGATGGACACAAATAAGTGACCCATCTGATGGCGACATATTATTTGCCCATAACAATTGCATTAGGCACCTCACAGAGCACTTTTGAGGACGCGACGTATGTAGGCAATGCATTTATACAATTACTCTACTGGTATTCTAGCTAAAATCTCACTTTTGCTACTGATGCTGAAACCAACGATGGAATAGGATAATCTAGAAGACACATATTCACTCGTACCTATTTTAGAGATTTATAGTATAGTGGCCAAGATATTTTTTTGAAAAACATTTATAAAATACAAAATAACACCCAGACAGAACAAACGTGCATGTTCATCACACAAATGTTTGTTCTCAGTGGGGATCGAACTCACCACCTACAGCGCAGAAGGCAGGGCTACTACGAACTAAGCTGCTGAGCTTGTTTAGACGGTGCGAAGTTCAACAATTATTTATCTCTCTGAGACCAAGTCGTAACACCACGGCTTCAGTGGACCCCGGTAAAAGAAAGTTAAAAAATATATACCAAACTAATGTTAAGGGTACCATTTACGAAGAACGAAGGTAAGTTAGCCAGATACAACATCGTATTCGCGTAACAGCTTGTACAAAAATAATATCGAAATAGCTGTCGTTCCTGATAAATTCTTGGACGAATGTAGGGTAGTGAATAGTGATATTTAAAACTCTCCCAAGATAATTATATCCCAGAAACCGGAAATGCTATATGCTACGTCGTAGCATGCTACGAAGTTATCATGTGGATGGTGCCTTTCTCCAGAAGTCCTCATTGCTACACCGTAGCATGCTACGGAACAATCAGTGGGATGGGGATGGTGTTTCTCTGACGAATTCCAAATAATTTGGCTGTTAAACTTTTACTAAATAGGTACTGTAGTATAATAATATATCATCGAAGGGTGTAACGGCTTTTAAGTGTCAGTGTAAAATTCGGTATATCCATTTCAGATTACCCCTGACGTGAAAATTCTCACGATGTCGGGATCGGGAGATACAAATTGCGATTCTGTTATCTTTCCGGAGGGGCCTGCCTACAGCTGCTGCGGGATAAATGACGACTCGATTTTTGTTTATTGAGATCATTTTAACATATTTATCAACTGGGAAAGGATATCGTGTACCCGTTACCTAATTTGCTACTGTTAGAGGCTTCAGTTGCATGGACTTTCGTTTTGTTTTAGTTATGGTAGTAGAGACATGTGCAATAAATTGCATAGAAGAAAATCTAACCACCTATATACCATTGGAATTATGCTTCAAACTGTATATCTTTCTAATATTATAGTAGAGTTAGTGATATTTCTAAATGGCTCGTCCGGGGAAACTACGCCTTTTTCAGTTGCTAAACAACGTTGCTGAGTTACGGCTTAAAACATGTAGGTAACGGTGAAATTACAGGCATTATCACCTGTATGTCTCAGGTTGATAGATGCGGGGCAATGAGCCATTTGCTAGTTCGATCAGCACGGATAAAAAAAAATGCGAATGTTTAAAATGCGCACGTGCCTGAACCGATTTGCATGATGCTTGGAATTAATACAGATCGTGACCAGGAATAGCATAACGGCTAGTTATTGTTAAGATACTACGTGCCACGGGCGGAAGCTAGGAGATTCAGCATATTTTCCTAATCAACGAGCCTAGGTAGGATAATATCTCATTATGTCAAGTTTATGATATTTAAAATTATTACGTTCAGGACTTTAGATGGATAGATAGATAACGCTTTATTTTTCACCACACAGTAACATAATACAAGATATATACAAATTTTGACAAAACCATGGGCAGCCTTATCGCTGAAAGTGATTTCTTTCAGGCAACCTTTTTGTCAACGTGAATATTAAGGAACGCTAGATTATCCACGCAAATCTCTTAGTACCAAGTACTCAGCCAAGACTTTTAAGGGTCCCTAATGATCAGTCCGTACATCCAAATATAACATTTGCCACCACATTACAGCACAAAAAACGACTACTACAGTAGTAACTGAGCTGTGACGGCTGTCAATAGCCATTTAACTTCACAAAACTCAACTTTTAACAAGTTTTTTACCGATGATTTTTACTCAAACTGATCCAGTATCTAAGCATTCTGCATAGTGTCTAGGCTTAGATACAGGAAATGAAATTCGTTATCTTTGTATAAAATGCTGTTTGACAACTAGCAGCTTTTATCTACCTGCCCTGTGCAATCGAGTTTGCGCTTTCAATATGGTGATCAGCCACTGTACCCCAGAACTAATATTTGTTCTGTGCCACTAAATAGTGTTCGGTTGGTCCAAGTAATAAGACCTAGATAAATTTACGATTTTAAACAATAAAGTTACTATAAGCTCATGATTTTGTCCATTATGATAGGAACGTGCCCTACGATGCGTCCATCAACCTGAGGCCAACAGGTGTTATGTATCATGTGCTTGTAATACACCTTTCAAACAAAGTTAGAACAACGATGTTTGACGTCAAAAATAAGTAGTACCTTACATAAAGTATACTTATCTATAGCCATTACCTATAAGAATCTTTGACCTGACTGACCGACATTATAGACAACGCACAGCATAAAACATTCGTCGTAGACACTTTCAGGGTATATGTATGGGGGTCGGAACAGTATTTTGTATTAAACTTAGTACCTACTGAGGCTTTGGATATTTGTTCTGTAGAGACCTACACTTAGCCGAAATTACCTAGGTAAGTACCACTTATTCCATTCTCAACTTTTTTTTAACACGCTTTTATTTAAGGCTATCTTTGTTCTTAACGTAGAACCCAAAGATAAGTAAAGGTAGGTAAGTAAGAATTAGCTACCTCGATAATAAAACAAACTTGGACGTAAAGATTCTAGATAAGTTATTACGTTTAGCATATTAGAAAATTTGCTATGTAAAGTATATTTCGTACTATTGATTCGGTAGGTAGGTATAGTTCTACCTACAATAGGTATAATTGTTTCTTTACTGGTATAAAGTGAAAGTTAACTACCGATAAATAAAATACATGTGTAATAGATTAGTCGTGAAAAATAAAACCGCATTCATTCAAAGGTTAAGTATTATTTAAAACTTGTTTAATTTAAAAATGTTGATAAAGTAACTAGGTACCAAATAATGACCCTATGCTTTTCCGTATTGGTATCTATACTAGACCTAGAGACAAATTGAAATTTGAAACATTGTTTTTAAAGGAAAAATGAGACCTATTTTTCGTATTGGGGTGTATTGGATTTTTAGCGCCTGATTCAGTCGGTCGACCCACCAGGGTGACTGAATCAGTTAAACTCGTCATAATCCAAAAATCTCTCGTCAGTGGCTCCTAGAAACTGTCCTGCATGCAGCGGCCACACCCCGGAAACCACGTCGACTCGTGGGCGAAACCTGACAGAGGGGGCTTGAGTGTTATATCTAGCGCTCAAGTTTCTGGCGGTCATCCCCCGCCAAGTGCACTAAAGCCTATCTTGGTCATATCGGCAGTCCACTCTCAGTGGCAAGATAGCAAGGCATTGTGGAAGGCCTAAGGAGACGATTAGGGTTTGGTGATCGTCACCTAGACACTGCATCCCGACTCTCCTCTGATCGTAGCGGCTATCCGTTCCATCAGAGAAAGGAGAGAAGGGACCAGAGGGTGCGTCTGCGTGTGCGCGCGCGCTTATGCACCATAATATCTCCTGCGCAACGGACTGTTTCTGAATAATGGCTCTCGAGACAAAAAGCCCTGTGGCGATGGACTGAGGTAGAGAGGTCTGGCTTTGCAAGTCGGGCTTTGTCTGAGGTCTGCACACAGGCGACACGGGGAGAGTGGTCGTTTTTACGTTGCATCGGAACAACAACGTAGATTGGGCAGCACCCTGTGTGACAAAGCAGCCCTATTTAGGGAGACACTGCTTTCCTCGCTCAGACGGGGAGGGAGCTAGAAAAGGTGCTCTAAAAATTGTTTGTTTCATCTAATTCGGGAGGTAGTAACCACGGCTGCCTGTGCAACCCATCTGGCGTGGTCGCAATACAAAGAAAATTAATAAAACTCAACCAAAAACATCAAATCTTACTTTCGGTGCATGGAACGTGCGCACACTTCTTGACCGTGATGGTAACTCATGTCCGGAGCGCAAAACAGCTATAGTGGCAAAAGAACTACGCCGCTACAATATTGACATAGCTGCTCTCAGCGAAACACATCTTGCTGAAGAAGGGGAACTCGTGGAGCATGGAGGCGGCTACACTTTTTACTGGAAAGGTACTGCTTCACATGAACCACGACGCTCGGGAGTTGGTTTTGCGGTCAAAACGGAAATTGCTAGACGACTAGAAGAATTTCCAACCTATACGTCGGATCGTGTCATAGCGCTAAGACTACATCTCGCAAACAACAACTTTTTAAACTTAATAAGCGTGTATGCACCCACTTTAGACAAATCCGACGATATAAAAGATAAATTTTATGAAGAGCTCACAGAAACTCTTTCTAAAATCCGAACACGTGAGCAAATCCTTTTACTAGGTGATTTTAATGCGAGAGTGGGACGTGATTTTGAGGCCTGGCCGAATGTTCTTGGTAGGCATGGACTAGGAAATATGAATAGCAACGGACAACTCTTGCTCAGCCTTTGTGCTTAGTTTGATTTTTCAATCACAAACACTTATTTCCGGCTCCCAGCTAAACACAAAGCCACCTGGATGCATCCACGGTCTAAACATTGGCATCTCATCGATTACGCCATTGTGAGGCGACGAGATATTGGACAGGTGAGGGTTACCCGCGTTATGCGTGGTGCGCACTGCTGGACCGATCATCAGCTTGTAATAACAAAACTAAAGCTGTGTCTCCGCATTCCCCGTAGAAGGAATTTTGTTAAACCCGTTCGCACGAACGTAGGCGATCTCCAGCACATTGCAAAGAGAGAAGCTTACGTCCAAGCTTTAGATAGTACCCTGGAACTACTAGATGTTGAGAATGGTGACCTAAAGAATACCTGGCAGACACTGGCAAGTAATCTCATTGAAATAAGTACTCAAGTTCTGGGTGTCAAAGCCCACAAGCATGAAGACTGGTTCGATGAGAATGACGCTGTATTCACTGATGCATTTAGGAAACACCGGAAACTTCTTAATGAGCTTGATAATAGTAATCACCAAGTGGACTTGCTAGAGCGCATTAAAAACAGTAGCGCTCATATAAGAAAGATGACCAGAGAAGCTAAAGACAAGTGGTGGCAAGAAAAGTCACTATATCTGCAATGGCTATCAGACACTAACCAACTCGGCACTTTCTATGATGAGGTTCGAAAACTCACTCGTCCGACCAACCATAGCTCAGTACCTTTGAAATCACTCGATGGTATCCCACTGACCAATAGAGATGACATCTTGAACCGTTGGGCACAGCACTTTAAACAACTACTCAACGTCGATCGTTCAGCTGATCTACAATATATACGTTCTCTCCCTGAATTGCCATTTAAAACCGAGCTTGTAAGTCCTCCTACACTCGAAGAAGCTGTTTCTGCAATAAAACAGCAGCAGAATAAGAAAACAGTAGGCGTTGATAACATCTGCGGAGAAATTCTCAAATACGGAGGTGACAAGCTACATGTTGTTTTGTGGAAACTATTTGTACGCATGTGGGACGAAGAGTTGGTTCCAGAATGCTTCAAGATCTCTCGCATATGCTCTTTGTATAAGAATAAGGGAGATCGTTCCAACTGCAATTCTTATAGAGGCATATCACTTCTATCAACTCCCGGTAAAGTGTTTGCAAGAATACTACTCAATCGCCTATTACCTGTATCAGAGTCGATACTTCCTGAAACTCAGTTTGGGTTTCGACCAGGGAGAGGAACCTGCGAAGCCATCTTCTCAGTTCGCCAACTAGTAGAGAAGAGCAGAGAACAAGGTCGACCAATGTTCCTGTGTTTTGTTGACCTTGAAAAGGCATTCGATAGTGTTCCTCGTGATGCGCTTTGGATCGTTTTATCTAAACTGGGATGTCCTGATAAGTTTGTAAGACTCTTGCGACTACTACATGACAACATGACATGTTGTGTTACAGCAAACGGCGAACAATCAGAGATTTTTTCTGTCACCTGTGGTGTTAAGCAAGGCTGTGTTCTAGCACCAACTCTGTTTGCACTATACTTCGCTGTTGTAGTTCGCGATGCCCTTCAAGACATGTCTGAGGGAATTCATATTCGATTTCGCACGAATGGTGGACTATTTAACCTCTCCAGACTCAAATCAATTACCAAAGTGTCTCATACCACCATAACAGAGATTATGTACGCTGATGACTTATGTTTTGTTACAGACTCATTGGTGGGTTTGCAAACCTTAATGTCCAGACTTGACGGTGCATGCACTAAATTTGGTTTAAAAATTAGTGTCAAAAAGACAGAAATTATGACCATGGAGACTCCTAACAACTTGCTCTCAAGTGTATGCGTTGGCACGGATGTTCTTAAACGTGTTGAGAAATTCAAATACCTTGGCAGCACAATAACATCAAAGTGTGACTTAAATACCGAAATAAATACCAGGATTGGAGCTGCTGCGGCAGCTTATGGTAAATTACGGGCCAAGGTATTCCGCTCGCATGATTTGAAACTCGCCACTAAAGTCAGTGTTTACATGTCAGTGGTACTGCCTAACCTCCTATACTCTTCTGAGACCTGGGTTCTATACCGCAAGCACATTCGCACACTCGATAGATTTCATCTCAAATGCCTCCGAGACATCATGAACATCAGATGGTCAGACCGTGTTAGGAACACGAATGTATTGAGACGCGCTAACATCGGAGGCATTGAGATGTATTTGATGAGGCGACAGCTTCGCTGGTGTGGACACGTGTCTCGTATGGCGGAGAGTAGAGTGACGAAGCGCATCTTCTATTCAGAACTCCAGTACGGTAAGCGTAAGCGCGGTGGCCAGTACCTGAGATTCAAGGATGTTCTGAATAGACACATGAAGCGATGCAAAATTGAGCCCAAGGAGTGGGAGCAAAACGCAGCCCAGCGTACAGAATGGAGACGGCGAATCCACCTACATGTCAACGAGTTCGAAGAAGAGCGTCGACTCAATCTCGATAAAAAGCGAGATGAATTAAAGGCCAGACCACCAGAGGCCTTATCCTACCACTACATTGGTGGGGTACTGACGTGTCCTAAATGCGCTCGTACCTTTGTTAACAAACTTGGGTACACTAGCCACATGAGAGCGCATCAGAGGGCAGAACATCGAAGCCCTCACACATTATTGAGTTAAAATGCCTGTTCAGTACACAGTCGCCGTAGCCGAAATCGGTTAGGAATAAATATTATTTTATAATTATTTAAAAAACACTAGTGTTTTTTTTTTAATTCGATGCAGGAGTAGATACCTACAATAGAAGACTATAGTCATTAAGCCTGTAGAGTTAGACTCCGCAAAACTTTATTTATCATACCTTAGAGCGATTTTTGGCGTAATCGTAGGTGCGTGATTTCACCAACATTTTTAATATAGATTCAATCTTACAACCAAAAACATTACACACAACTTTAAAATAATAAGTATATTTCACAGCATCAGCCTAAGTCCTGGACATAGGCCTCTCTTTATTTGGGACAGCCCCTCCCCCCTCCCACTATAGCCTCCCGCAGGCCATAAAAAATATAGTACAGCAGTAAAATTGTATCACAGCATTACAATCATTAAAATTCACTTATGATGAACTGACAAGCATTGGTATTTCAAAATATCAGCACAAAAAAAATTTGTTCACAATTCATACAACACCATTTATCCCCAAACTAAGCATAGCTTGTACTATGGATCTAATAACTAAATACATAAATAGCATTTGTGTGCGCATTGATAGTGATCTTTTACAGTAAACGAAACCATTGTGAGAAAACCCGCAGCTATTTAGTTACGCATGCATTTACCATGTCTTTCCAGGTATTGGTGCTTTATGTTGAATTTTGGCATTTCTTTTTCTAGTACACCCCTACAGACCAAGACAATCTGAAAATTTCTAGTCTCTACGACCAGCTGCTTATGCTTCGCGTTTTCTATATGTCAGTCATACAGTCAAGATACAGATTCCTATAATTGGTATAGACTCTATACCAATATAAGAATATCTATCTCAATAGAGTAGGTATAGATAGATTATAATAGTATGCCTCCGGGCTTGTTGGACACGTTCCTGACATGCGAATCCTGCTAGGCAATGCTTAGTCATAGGTGATGGTTACCACCTAAAATCAAATAGGTCATCTGTTAGTTCTATATTAGCAGGATAAAAAAAACCGGCCAAGTGCTATGATAAAAACGGCAAAAAATTACGTTTGCTGCATGAGAGCCCCCTTAAATATTTATTTTATTCTTTTTGTTAGTATTCTCTATCACGGTTCATGAGATACAGCCTGGTGACAGACGGACAGACAGACAGACAGCAGAGTCTTAGTAATAGGTTCCCGTTTTACCCTTTGGGTGCCTAAAAAAGTGCATTGATTTTCCGAAAAGTTGTAAGTTTCCGGTAAGCACTGAGTGATCTCTTGAACTATAGGCCACTCGGTTCGTAGAGATGCGAGAGCGGCGCGCGCGCACTCAGTCCGACTCTAGTGGAGCATGCGAACGTCGTTGCCTTCGCGGCCCGTGCTAGTTACCATCGAAACAACGATCAATAAACATCTGCCGATCTGAGGTAAGTCTTGTTTGATTATTTTACAATAATAAGCATAGGTACGTACATACATATTAAACTCTATTTTCTGACTGTTTTAAGATGTGGCTTCGAATTCAACTCAGTTAATTAGACCAAAATAAAATATGTACCTAGTCATTTTAAGTGATGTTATGCATTAAATAGTTTCTGGAAAAAATAGGCGGACATACCACCTGTTACAGTGCCACATAGGTAGGTACATGTATAGACCCCTCCTAGGTACTTATGGTATTTTAGGCTAATAGCAGGTGTAATAAACTTTTGATGAAAATTACGGGGGATCAAGGTACCCATATTTTTCTTTGGAACCAGTAGTGTAAGCGCAAAAAGGACAAAATATTTTTCATATTGATGAGAACTGACGTCCTTCCGTTATTTCATAAAATACAGATCTACTCGTACCAACTTACTTCATTGAAATAAGTCTATTTACACAAACATTCCTCCAAGGCTAGGAAGGGAATCAATATCCACGAGTGTAATTGTTTACGTAGGTTCTATTTATTTTGTTTAGGATTTCAGAAGAATTCTACATCACATCTACTTTTTATAATTTACAAATCATCCTGGGTCACAAAATATTTATACCTCACATAAGTACTTACGGGACACTGTAGTGCCTGGGATTCAGTTAGATGGAAGCCCCAAATTTTTTTATTAGTTTTTAATGGTAGTTCTTAGATACAACATTTTTTGAACAGAATATTGTCTCTTTCTGAAAATCTGGACAGCAATTTTTTTACAAAAGAAATAACATTGAAAGGTAGGTACTGTACTTTATGTGATAATATAATAGGGTTTTTTTATATGACTTGCTGATGAAACAAGCAAGACCCACCTCAGATATGCAGGTGTTAAGTCTCATGTAGGTACCTACCTGTAATTTTATCAAAACCCTTCAAATCAAAACATAGCTGCTTGGTGGCAGAGATAGAAATGGATCCGATAGACCGTTGATCTAGGGTAAAAAATCACTCTCACACAGCAGGACCTATTCTGAAACTGTCGTCGTGTTGTAGCACCCTTATTGCCGGTTTATATAGTTCAAGTGCTTACGAAAGTAGACAAGTAGAAAATTAGATAAATACAGTCAGTAAGTACAGCGTCTCTTGACTAAACACTAACACCGAGTTTGGTGACTATCGAAACCCCCCCATCCCCCCACCCCCGAAATATGGGAGAGGCCTATCTTCACGGAGTTACCTACTCAGGCTGATGACGTGGCGTGACATATAGACAGTTGGACAAAATGTCAAAGTCAAAGTGTATTTATTTGCCGAATTACTTACAGTATTAGGTATATTTGTTTAATTGTAATTCTACCATGTTATGGCGTGCAAAATTTAATTTAACAATAATATTATTATGATTATCAAAACTATTACATACAAATAATGCACAAGCGTAACTAATAATATAAATGCTCTATATCCTCACATGGATACCTAGTTGTAAAGGTTCTTAAACTATTCTCTACTCAACTTATCAGTATCAACCAAACATGGGAATTTAATTACCTATGTCAAAGATGAATTTAAATTTAGATTGGAAACGAGAATATCCAACCTCTAAGGTTTACTAACTCCTCGCTAACTTTAAGTTGAGGTAGGTACCCGTCGAAAATTACGTTTTGAGTGGTTTCAAAATGAATATAAACATTGGCAGATATTTCACATAACTCCATCTATATCTAAACTAAGCAAAACTTATAATTATGGGGTCTAAGTAACTGATACGGTACTTATACATGGTTCTTTTCATAAATACTTAACTTAGAATAAAATACAAACAAAGAACAAACATGTTTGTTCTCGACTCGATGGAGATCGAACCTAAAATCTACAGCGCAAAAGACCAACTGTGCTGTGAAGGCAGTCAAAAACGAGAGAAACATAAAAAATAGTGAAAGCATGGTTTCCTCTGAAATGAAGGTCAAAATGTAGCAGAGATGAACAAGCCTCAAATACCAATCTGACAAGGTTGTATTGGAAACCTCATAACCTACTCAATCGTCTACTAGGACGGTTACCACTTTTTAATAAGCCACAGTTCTACATAAGAGCATACAATGTTTGTAATACTTATGCACACACTCTGCTTCGAAACAATATATACTCATCGATCTAATAGTAACTATGAGGTCATTCACCTCATCATTGGTGTCACGTGAACATTGCTTTACGACTTTTTAGATTTAAAAAAAGCCAACAATTCTTCTTTCATTTATCTAAGTAACACAACTTATCAGCTGATACTATGCTAGTATTAAATTGGATATATGTATTAGTGTTGCCTATTCAAAGAAATAAAACCAGACTTAAAAACATGAACTTTAATAGATTTCACAATGTGACTGATGTCATTAGAGAGTGTAAGTCGAGACTGCTTCCAGATAGTCCCGACTTTCAGTCGCGGGTTCAAATCTAGTGATATTTTTATTTGAAAAAAAATGTGTGTGTGCTCTCGAACGGTGAAAAAAAAAACAATGTGAGGTACCTATTTCTTCATTGTTTTTATGTTCAAAATTAAATATTGTATGTAATCATTTTTTTAGAACTGTAAAGTAGGTCAGAGACACGACCACTAAAATAACATTTGTCTAATACCTATATGAACTTGCCAACAACTATATTTTTTATATATATTACCTACTTCTCTGCTCTACACACAATAACACAACAATGTTTTTTTACTGAAAGCATCGTAGCAAATCTTTACAAATATTGTTCATTTATTTACTTATTTAGATCTAACCTATATTAGAAATGGTTAGAGACATTTAATCTTACTTGTACCAATGTGAAGAAAAAGGGGTTACCTGATAAAAATACAGGGCACTGTTTATCTCCAAAATAATTAGGGCATACCTAAATTTTATTAACTGTATAAAAGTTCAATGTTCGTTCAGCGATGGGGAAATATAAAAAAAATGAAATCGTTTTACATTCGAATTTTAAAAATGCGGTTTTTTTTATATTTGGTTGATTTTCTTTGTTGGATGTTACATCTCGTTCGTTTAGATGTTTCACTATGCTTATCACTAGACGTGAGAGCAATGCTAGTAATAAACACTGAAATCAGAAACGTAATAGCCTGTCGAGAACGGAACAGGAGATATCCTTTATACGTCGAAAGACAAATATTATTTTCTTTTATTTACGAGAATAAAATATGTATTTTAACAGCTTTTGGTTCACATGTTACTTATTATTAGTTTCATTATTTTGGGGTATGAAAACGTCTCGTAAAGTATCGGCTAATACATTTTTTTAATTTAGATGAACAACATAATACATTTTTATCCGCGTTACCGACCCAACCCGCTGGTTGAAGCTAGTTAATAATGACTACTTAGATTGGTTTGTTCGTGTGCTTTTGGTGCTCTTTGATGTAGAACTCTTAGAAAATGGTTGAAGCAGAAAATTGCTCAGATAATAATATTAATTAATAACCAACAAGGAGCTATTTATAGGTGTAAACGAATTCCACTTTCTAGAGCAAAGTCTATCGGGGTAGTTGGGACAGCTCAAGTTAAAACAATATTAAAATAAATTGGTTATTGTATTGAAAGTAATGGTGGTTTAGTGAATGACCCTGCTATCTGATCCTAAGGTGGTGCACGCCCGGATTTGAACCGACGTTCAAACCCGTTCAATCCAATTGAAATCCAAGCGTGTATTTGTGTTAATTGAAATGAAAAATGAAATGAAATGAATTGCTGTTATGTTTTTGCATCTTATGTTTTTATAGTTTATATATCTAGTTGAGTCAATATTTTAGTGCATGCTGTGGCATCCTATAATTGACACATAAGTTGACCTTTTGTAACATTTTCATTTTAATTTCTTGTTTCCTTTGTTGGATGTCCTACAATAAATAAATAAATAAATGGATATATCCATACAAAAAACTTTTTTTTATGATACTTCTGGTGGAACAAGCATATGGCCGACCTGATGTTAAGTGGTATGGTAGCCATCATCTATAGCAAAAACAAAACATTGCCTTTTTGGTCACGTACTTCAGGTACGTGTTCTACGATGGCCTTCCTTGCGTCCACCAACCTGAGGCATACTGGTGTTAAGCCTCATGTGTCAGTAATTTCATCGGCTAGGGTGAAGCGTTACATGCAAATGCAATTTTATTACTGGTTTTCTACTTGTCCTGTTAGAGAAAAGTTCCTACTTAGAGAAAAGCTTTATTCGTGCAAAAAAGCAAAAATCTACGACTTGATTTTCACGTGGCGCACTGTGAAGTTAGTTTACAAAAAACTTATATTTTTGGTTTTAAGTAATACCCGCAAATTTAAGTAATATTCTTACTTTCTGTCATTAACATACTAACTTTTACTTTGTTCTTGGCCTTATTTCGTGCATCTCGTAATATTTGCATAACTTCATTTATTTCTAATATCTGACGTCAGAGAGGTTTACGTTGTATAGAAAAAACGCTAGAAAAAACGGAAGATTTGTGCTCTGTGTTTGGTGATAAAATAAAACTAAGCGGTAATCTGTTACCATTTTATTGTGATATATGAGATATCTACCGTGCCTGGAGATAAATGTCGTGAGGCTGTTACTCTTTCTTCTATGTTTGTGATATCATATTTTTATAATAATCTAATATAGATACACAGTTTTGTATGTGTGTCTATTGTAAATTATATATCCAACTGCAGGGGTAACTTTTTCATTATGCTGATACGCTGTAATAATCAAGATAAGAATTTCTATCATCTAAATATCCGAACTTTGGTATCAGTTTAGGCAGACGTAGAGACGGCCTGAGTCAAGGCCACGTGGAGTAACTGGGCGCATCGAGAATGGGCTTTGAAGGAACACGTCACTTCCTTACGGAGTGTTCAATGCGTAAAATATAGAGCTGTAGAATGCCGGAAGTTTTCACCGGTAGCTACCAACTTACCAACTCACAATTTGTATTAGCTCCATGGTTTCTGAGTTGTCTAATACGTGCCAGATGCCAATCATTTAGACATTTTTCGTTAAAACTCTGCGCCACCGGGAGTCTAATCCAGCTCGGCGAAATACACTTACGAGAGATTTTTAATGTTGATCACCCTTTATATGTCTTAAAACTACACTTAATACCTTTTTATGAGCAAACTAGTGACTTTATACGCGTGGAGCATTTTTATACACAAAGTTGTAGTATTTCAGGAATTCCTTTTTTAGGGTTCTATTACTAAGACTCCGTTGTCTGTCTATCTGTCTGTCCGTCTGTCACCAGACTGTATCTCATGAACATCTCATGACATATCTGTGACATGTTTAATATAGATAATCATAGTTTTTAATAGTTTTCACTATAGATAATGGTACGGAACCATTCGTGCGCGAGTCCGACTCGTACTTGGCCGATTTATTAGACCTTGAGACATCCCTATATAGAGGAGGGAGACTTTTCTAAATGATGCATTGTATAAATATGTCGGTGAGTAAAACTTTTTTGTATAAAGTTATATATTGTAACACAATGCCTGCTTAAATACATTGTTAGGCCTATGACGACGATATGCCATTATTTAATGATGCATAAATTAATTTTGGCCTGTTATCGCATGTACGAACGTTTGGAGGCGATTAATTTAAGTAATGTATGCAATGGGCAGTTATGGTACAGATTCAAGGTCTAAAAGGTTGCGTTAATGCAGAAAGCAGGTTCCTTGTGCCGTCTTTTTGATACTTATATCATAAAGATGGCACAAGGAACCTGCTTTCGAATCTGAATTCGAATGAACAAACGTCGGACAAGGACATAGATATATAGATAGATTATATCTTTATTGTACACCATTAAAGTAGTGAAAAGTATATAAAATTACAACTTAAAAACTATAGGTACAATGGGCGGTCTTATTGCTACAAACAATCTCTCCCAGACAACCTTTGGATGGACCGAAAAATATTGTATAGGTACACACCTCTGACATCATAAAGAAAGTGCGAAGTAATCCGATCTTTGACTTCATTCACATAAATTTTCTAACGAGGGCTAGTTTATTATGATGTGGCTATTGTACAGTCAACTACCCAATCAATATATTTTTATTGACAGAGTCTAGGAAAATCCTCGGGCTGACGTATAAAAACCAGCTTATAAAGTAAAATGAGCGCTGTCATTCAGATATAAATAAAATGATAAAATTAGACAATATTAGGAAAATTAGTATCATACCAGTAAACTGGCTTACCTGTTTTCTTTCTAAAAGCGTTCTAGAAGTCAAAGATCTATTATCATTGCGTAATCTAGCAATAACGGGGCCGTAAAGTTTGGCGTAATTGGAGTATTCTTTATTTTATATGACAACTCAAGTGATGCCATTTATAAGTCGTTATTAGTACTAACAAGCTATATAAAATATGCAAATTTAAAATTTATTACTTTTGGTAGTATCTACCTACTTAACAATCGTAATAAGTCAACCTTGAACCACTAACGAGAAGTGATAATAGTGTAAAAATGAAAAATAGAATCTCCACAGATCTCTTGGCCGAATCTTTGAGGATATCTGAGGAAGTCAGCCAGAGGGACGTCCCACATCACCACTTTTGGTACATCCTCTTACAATACAAAGGTACTTAGGTAGTTAACGGCATTAGAGTGTGTAAAATTGAATCTTTCATAACGTTAACAGTAAATATTTACATGACAATAACTAAAAACAAAGTGAGCACATTAAACTAACTGATTTGATGACTTTTGAGTTTTTACTACAGGTGATAGCATTTGAATAGTTACGAATCGTATGCTGCACTAGAATGCTTGTGCAGCTGACTGTACCTGACTAAGTAAGTATTCTATAGCGTAACTGATGTAACCCACGT
Source organism: Electrophaes corylata (assembly GCA_947095575.1). NCBI lineage: Eukaryota > Metazoa > Arthropoda > Insecta > Lepidoptera > Geometridae > Electrophaes > Electrophaes corylata. The sequence continues at coordinate 8,480,717 of OX352701.1, forward strand.
ATACTGACTTAGTTGCTTAGTTGTAGTTTCTGCTAGAAATCCTCAAGTTTCCTCACGATGTTTTTCTTCACCGGCATCGCGCACATATATTTTTGATACCTACCATAAAAAATGAAATAAGTGACAATGTTTGCTAAACCTGGACACTTCAGCATTGATAGGCCCCCTTTTATGGTTAATATTCCACGTTTTCGCACGAAGCGTTTTGCCACTATTCTAGTGCAAACTGCCAAGGAGTGGAACTAATTTCCGGAACGTTACAACTTGGTCATTTTCAGGAAGAGAGTGAACGAATGAATAAGCTAAGCCTGCTTCACCTTAGGCTGTATCTATATTATCCATCTGTGATCGCAGTCAAACGTTTGGTTGTTCAAAACAAAAAATATCATGAAACATGATCTTATAATTGATATTGGTAACATCCATGGATGTTCCGCTTGATAATGCTCTAAAAATGTCATATACCTAGTGTAGTTTCGTGGTCAATGAGCCACGGCGAAGGACGATGCGTATTGACACACACACTACTACATCACATCACACACATCATATCCACTAATATTAAAAATACGTGCGTTTGTGTGTTTGAGACTTGAAGTCCACGTCGAAATGCCTAAAATTGAATTTATCCATTATTAGGTAAATATTTTATGGTGTACGAAGAAAATCACATACAAAAAAGTACAAATATAAGAGCGGCCTTATCACTCAAAGTAAGTAGTATTATTAGTATTAGTATATTAACTATTCCTCGGGGATAAAAATCGTAAGCCTATTACTGTATTCTTATATTCCTCTGACATTTTATAATTACGACAACTATTTCTTCTATATAATGTATAAGTAAATACATTCCTGTGCGCTAGTCTTGTTATAACTCAAAAACGGCTGGACCGATTTGAATATTTTTTTGTTTTGTTTCCTCTTACTTAGGGGATGATTTATATATAAAAGAAACGTTGGTGACACGAAGTTCACCGGGTTAGCTAGTCCTATATAATTTTTATTATTTGAATAAGTAAAAATGTGATTTAAATTTTGTATTTTTAGAACAAGAGTAAACAAGTTAAGCATGCTCCACCTATCTATAATTTCCATCACGTGATGGCCGTCAAACGTTAAGTTATTCACACAGTGAATTACCACTGATTCAAATAAAATACTATATTGTACCTCGTTATTTTAATAAAGATTAAAAAAGTAAAGACTTGATATAATTTTGCAAGCAAATTAGCTATAACTTTGTTTATTGAGTGACTTTTTAACTAATACTTACAACTACTTTATAAGTCAACACAACAAGGTTAGGCTACTTTGATAGCCAGATATTAGCCAAACGAAGCCACGGGCAGAAGCAAAAAGGGTTAAATATTTCCGGCAAGTGTGTTATTTATTGATATTACGATCAATTGTAATGGTCTGGTGCATTCGAAACCTATGGCCAAGTTCCAAATTTAAATAAGGATTCATTGAGGTTGAAAAGTACCTGGCTACTTCTACAGCATTCTGAAATAATGCTCAAATTTTAAATTGTTTTCATTGCCTTTTGCGATTTGTGTTCGAACTATTTTTTTTTCTATGCGGCACTTTTTGCGGTGGTGACTAAGAGTAAGGTATTTCACTGGTGCAATTCGGTAACTAAACAGTAATTTCACCAAGTCCCATGAGCGCTATTTGTAGCTAGAGTTATTTTCATCGCCCTTTGCGATTTAGTTTTAAGCTATTTTGTTTTTTGATGCGGCATTTAGCAGTGGTATGGTATGGGCATGTCATGAGGAGAGATGAAAGTCATGTAACCAGGAGAGCGATGAACATGAATGTTGATGGATATGTGGGTAGAGGTAGACCAAAGAAAAGATGGATGAATTGTGTGAAAGATGACATGGATAAGAAAGGAGTGAGTACAGATATAACGGCTGATAGAGGGGAGTGGAAGAAAAGAACATGTTGTGCCGACCCCACATAAAGTGGGATAAGGGCAGGAAGATGATGATGATGATTTAGCGAGATTCTGGTAATGTCCTGGTAAAATTCGGTAGCTGTGCAGTTATTTCTTCGCGCCTCATGTCTGTTTGTAACGAATGTTTTGTTTTTATGTTCAACTAGTGAAACGCGCGCGACTTCGTCTGCGTGAAGCTATTTTCATACAAACTTCACCTCCCGCTGTACACGTTTAGAGGTAAAATTTCGCAAATTTCTTTTTTAGTACACCTTTACGCACCAAGACGAGTACACCCTGAAAATTTCAAGTCTCTACGACCAGCGGTTTAGGCTGTGCGTTGTCTACATCCCAGTCAGTCAGGACAAAGATTTTTATAATTGGTATAGATAGATTGAAGAATTATTCAATGTGTGTTAAAACATTTCGTCTGCTCCAAATGTTTCGCGATGAGGCTTACTGCACACTACATTTGATTTACCGCTTACCGCAGCGCCAATCTTTCGATGCAGGAAGATAGTATAATTTTATCGTTACCGCTGTCGTCTGTTTTGATGGCGTTTTAACTTTTACGGTTATGAAAAAATATGTAGAGTTTTTCTAGGCCATGCCCGATTTTCAATAACATTTTGAGGTTTAACAACAGTTTTTTTTTGTTGTACGGTCGATGAAGAGGACTTAAAAGTCTTGACGTTTTTAAAGAGTAATATTTTAACATCCTGCGTTGATTTTAACGTTAAACTGTCTCAAGTTTTAGTTTCTCCAACTCTTTATAGTACAATATTATACAGAATTTATTCATTTGTTTCTCTTATTTATTTTCATATGTTATAGTTTCGATAATTTAACAATTTTTATAATATTGTTAAATTAAATTTTGCACATGGTAGAATTACATTGAAACAAATACAATACTGTAACATCTGTATCTATACATGTGATTCGGCGAATAAATACACTTTGACTGACTTCATGTTTTCTCGTGTCGTGACGTTGTGCATTGTTTCCCTGCGACAAGGTTAAAGACCTTGCGTACCTACTTTTTAGTTTACGTAACACAAAACGTATCGAAATAATATTTAACAGCTCAGAATATTTTTTTTTTCAATTTGTCGACTGCTGTTTACATTTAATTACATTTTCAGTGTTTTTCTTTCTAATATGAAAGAAAAAAAGAGTAGAAATATTATCACAACTTTATTCCCCAAGCACGGTAGACATCCCCTCCGACCTCTTAGTACCAAGTACCTACTCGAGCTTCTTCGAAGATGTCTAAGGGAGGTAGTCAGAAGTATGTCCAGATAGTACATTGGGATGTAAATGATTATACATTCAATTAAGAAAAAACTGAAGCCCCTCTCTCCTCTCTTGGCTTCCACTTTTTTACATATTAGGTAAGGTAACTTAAATAGTACCGCCTTTTGGCGACACCTTATTACCCAGGGCTACCTACTCCAGGCATTGAAAGCCTGGGTAAAGTTTTTACCAAGACGCCCATGCCTATTCCCTTGCAAAGGGGGTAGAATATTTCATCGTTGTTCAGTTAGGGAAAAATGATACATTGATTTTATACTTTACCACGCTACGCTCCAACTACACTGGTCGTTATAATTACGTTCGCGAGTTCAAACTTTAGGTATGTGCAATTACATACCAAGCGGTTTCTATACGCATTAATTCTTTCCGTATGTTTTGGGCAAAATGTAATACGTCACGCGTAGAATTGGCCGAGTTGGACCTCAGTTGGTGAAATCGGGCATTAGTCACTTCCACCACTTTCTGACGCTTGCTAAATTGATGATGCTTATTAGGGCTACAATACATTCTCCGTGACGAAGATCAGATTAAGACCCTCTTTACTCGCAGGTTCGAATAGGAATGTACCTAGCCAATTGGATTAAGTCATTTTTCCCCATGGGTATCTTCGCAGAATCCGATTAAACTAACATTAGGTTGCGTGGAAGATATAACTTTCGCCGAGTAGTCATCTGCTTTACTTTTTTTATGCTACTGCCGTTGGATCAAGAATATGACCCACCTGATGTTAAGTGGTAACCATCACCTATAACAAAGAATGCATGTACTACTGCTGTTATATGACTGACTAGGATATAAACAACGCCTAAACCACTGGTCGTAGAGACTTGAAATTTTCAGAGTATATTGGTCTTGGTGCGTAGAAGTTGTACTAAGGAATTCTCGAAATTCAACCTCTAAACGTGTACAGTGGGGGTTGAAGTTGGTATGAAAATAGCTTCACGCGGACGAAGTCGCGCGCGTTTTGTTAGTTTTGTATAACTTTATGGTTTTGATTGAACCTTCTGCAACAGTAAAAGATTTTTTTTGAGCTTTGACCTATATTATTTTTGTCTCGGAGCTTACATTTATACCGAAACAATGTCGAAGCCGAATGCAACTATTCTTTATAAGGAGTGAGTAGATAGAAGGTATTAGAAACCTGATGTTAGTTCTCGCACTTGAGTGTTAAGTGTATTGTTCTTGAGCCATTGTTCATGCAGACGCACCATAAAGGTTACATTTAATTGATCGTGTAGTGAAATTTTGTCCATACGGTAACATAGCGGTTTTTGTCCATACGTTTAGACTGCCTTAAATTTAGATGCTAGGTTGTTTTATGACTGCTATCTGTAAAAGGTTCGATGGAAATGTTCTGTTATTACAGATGCAGAGTTCTGGTGGAATCACAGTGAGGGTTGAAGAATATGAAGAGGCTATTCTTGTTCATCATTTTTAGCTTCATTATTGCAAAAAGCGTACCCGATTATGTAAGTTTTTAGGGTTCCGTACCCAAAAGGTAAAACGGAAACCTATTACTAAGACTCTGCTGATAATAAGAATTTTGTCTTGACTGACATACCATATATAGAAAACGCACAGCCTTAACCACTGGTCGTAGAGACTTAACATTTTCAGGGTATATTTGTCTTGGTGCGTAGAGGTATATATACTAAGGAAAGAATTCCCGAAATTCAACAGCGGGGGTTGAAGTTTGTATGAAATTAACTTGACGCGGTCGAAGTCACGCGCGTTATGCTAGTAAGTTTATATTGATACTGAATTGGATCGTAGCCGGATCAATTACCGGCAAGCATTTTCATTAAAAAATTGTTGTAGTTGAATAACCAGAGCCCTAATCATAGTCTTTCAAATTTTCGGTAGCATCCATTTTCAGTTGCAACAATGCATCGATCACAAAAGTCTGGCTTTCGGCCAAATTGAAAAATGTCTTGCTTTATCAAATGAATGCTACCATTGTGACTGAAGCAGTAGGTACTCTTTGAAAAGATTTGGCCTAGTTTTCTCAATGGGGAATTTATGGTCGCTGTCTATTCTATTATGCGTTAACAATATCCTTTATTATTCCTCTTTCAGATTCAATACGAACCATTATCTGCATCTCATGCAAACACGAGTCAAAATAATATGATTGTGGTCGAGAAACGTGAGAATTACAAAAGTTCTAGCGAAGGTAAGTAACATTAATCGCATTATGTTGTCGATCTGCAAATATTTATTCCGGGTGTTCTGGGTTATTTTCTATGTATAATAAAAAATATATTGTACGTAATATATTGTATTAAGTATATCAGTCATCTAGTACCCATAACACAAGCTCTGCTTAGCTTGGGGCTAGATGATGCTGTGTGGAGTGTCCATCATTATTATTATTATTATTAATGTTCAACTACATATTATTACTTGTACCTACTCGAATGATTAATTTTGTAAAATATCTATTACTAGTGATCTTAATCGTTGAAGGAAAACATCATGAACCTGTTAGTATTCTAACTGCGGCAATGTGCTTACAACCAGTCACGTATGGAATATTAACTACTGCAAATTGTGGGTTTGTGCCAAATGTAATAATGTGGTCATACCTCTGACAACCCCTTAAGATATCCTCATAAGAATCTTGAGTGGGTACTACTTTTTAGGCCTTAAGGGATCTGAGTTAATATCTACCGTGCTTGGATTAAGACCTACGACTGTTTTTATTTTTCTGTTTCTAACGATGACTGAGCTTATGTTTTTGATATTTTATTTATTATTTATAAAGGAAAGGTAAAAAAAATAGCTTTCTCCAAGTGGAGTTCGTGGAGTGACTGTGAAGGGGGTCAAAGGACGAGGCGACGGCACTGCTTGCGCCGACGCATCTGCGGCGACTCACTTCGAGTGGAAGTGTCCAGGTATGTTATAATGGATAGACTTCCATTGCAGCTTTGACTATACAGGGTTATTATTTTTATACGGAAGAAAACTAACTTCGTATTCAAACTTCCTTCAAAAGTCAAAGGTTTAAAATAAAACGAAATTCTTATAAATAGAAGGCATGACTACTTTCACGACTTCTCTTTGACTCGCGTGGTTTCGGACTCCATCACTGCCTTTCCCAAAAAAACCTCCTGTATAGGTACTCAACTGGTCAGTAAACCAATATTGATGATAATTACATTATTACAGAAATATTGGTGTGTAGTAAAAACTAAAATCTATAGGTAACAGTCAAACAATCAAAACACATAATTGGATTCTTAAATGTTTTGAATGATATAAGTTTAATATAATAAGATCTAAAAACAATGTGAGAACATCTTAAAAATATAGGAACTTCATTCCTCATAAATATGGCAGTACTACGAAACTTTTGGAATGGACGCGCCTATACACATATGGGTCTAAGGGCTTCTAAGCGAATAAAAATCATTACATTTTAATTACAGTTGTGTAGCTAACATCACAAAGAGATTTGAAGCAAAAGCGTCAAAAAGAACGAGAAAAGAAAATATTTTAATTTCGGTAAGTTGAAGACATACAGCTGATGACCCGCTCTTTGCGCCTTAAATCTAGAGAAAAATCCTTTCGGTAAAAGCCTTTTAGTACCTTCCGTATAACTCGTTAGTAAATACAAACATACATGACTGCTTATGGCCTACCTTACTATCATCATCATCATATTTTTCCCCTTATCCCACACTAAGACTTAGTGTGTGATAAGTGTAAGGGAGGTCATGTGGGGTCAGTACAACCGATTTTCTTCTACTCTCTTCTAACATTCGTCATTTTGATGCTCACTTCTTAAGATTCATATCGTCTTTTACTCAATTGCTTCATCTTTTTATCCTCTACTTGTACCTACAACAATCCACACCCATACCTACCTACCTAATTATCACTTTCATCATAAACTTACCATATCATAGAATAGGAATGAGGTATTTTACTATGTTATTAAGTACCTATAACAAAGAAAAATGTCACACATTACGAATAAAAGTACCTACTACTAAAAATTACATAAAATTAAATCACTAAACTATCAAAATCTCATCCATCTATCTTGGATGGGACGATCAGGTGGGTAGACAATCATTTGTAAGAAACCATTGTAGCTGTCTGGAGTGCGCTGATGCAGGAAGGCCAATTTCTTTCGCACAATTGCATGGAATGCATTCACCCCTGCTTGTGCAAACATCCCCAAAGGACAGCCCCATGTCCACAGTCAGTGTTATGACAATAACTTATATGATTTATTTATTTACAACATAAGCACACAGAAAAGTAAGATAAAAAAAATCTGTCTATGTCCAGCTGTGAACTTATGACGATACACTCCAAAACACATTTGAAATCCAAGGTCGACCCCCTTAATGTTCAATGACGTCCTGTTCGATTATCCTTGCAGATTAGTACATGCCTGAAGTAAATACCTAATTAATTTCAATTTACAGTTAACCAATTTCTCGTGGTATACCTAATAGACTATCAGATTGTATTTACACAACGGCTCATTGCAAAATAAACATGTTTCGATGTTTTGAAGATACGATGAGTAGATGTTAGAGTTATTTTCGTAGTGAAATCCATGTGTTATTAGGTGAGAATTGACAATTTACAAATACAAAGTGTATGTAAAAACTATTGATATAACTTAGATAGGACCATGATATTCGATTGAAAAACATTCTATAAGAATAGAGAAATTGCTCTAACGTAGGATCTTGACTATTACACATAAAATAGTTAAACTAAAATGTAGGTATATGGCAAATACATATGTTTGAACGTACCTCTGACTACTCCCTATGCATCCATATAAAATTTTAAATGGGTGCGTAGTACTTAGGGATTTGAAAAGATTTATCTGCCATATCGGGGGATTGAAGCCGTGCAACCTTTTAATTTTTATTGTTGTTAGTAAGTTTATACAAACATTTTACATCTAATATTTAACCTATCTACTTTATATCTACATATTTTATAATACCTCTGTTTTCTAATTACGGGTCTGTACTATAGGTAGAAGGTAGAAAATAGAATTTAAATCACTGACCGCAGGAAGTGTACCCAAAAGGCTGGCAACGTTATACCACTTTGGATAGCTAAAAACTAATTATCTGTCAAAGTTAAGCGCCAGCCCTTTGATCGTTAGTCACATCAACCTGTCTCTTGGATAACTCTTTGAATAGAAGCCACGCTTCTGGACCCCATGGACCTAACGTTTCTACCCCAAATATAATATAGCCTATATGTTAATCCAGGTTACAATCTATATCTGTTCCAAATTTCATCCAAATCGGTCCACTGGTTAGAGCGTGAAAGAGTAACAAACATCCATCCATCCATCCAGTAAGATTACAAAATGTTTGGACGTGTCTGTGACAACCATTTTAAGTAGGTAGAAAGGAACCAATAGATCTTTTCAGAACCAAAGTAGTGATCTACCTTTCTAATGTTTCTCTGGATTATTATAACTCTACGCAAAGAGTAAACGCAGTATACCAGATTTCGCAATCGTAATTACTAACCAACTCGCTCTGTGTACTTATTTTTTTATTGTGGAGGGGACTCCAACAAGCAGTACCCTTGAATTAACAAGGGGACACAATTAAAAATGTCAGTAATACTACATATTATGCAACATTGAAAGTGCTTTGTTAACAAAGTAAAATATATAGTATGGGCTCAGTAGGTCTACTCTTAGAAAGGATAAACGAAGTTTCGTACTGTCGTTTTTTGTTACACTACGCGGCATGTCAGGCAGTGACAACTTGACTTTTGACGGCTACCAAGTTGCCCCGCAATATATTATAAAACGACAATACGTAACTCCGTTTATCCTTTCTAAGAGTAGACCTGCAGAAAGAACTTCTTGGAAGTACTCAAGATCTTTGCACCTTAGGCAGATACCTGTTAAAGGCTCGGCTAAACATCTTGTTAAGCTATCATTTCATAAAAGTGAGCAAATGATTCAGAATCTATGATATAAAAATCAAAGATAGAAGTGATAATACGGCCCCTAGACTCACGACTTACTCGGTAGTAACTACTTTTTGCGCTGTAGGTTGTGGATTCGATGCCCTCAAAAAATAACCATTTGTGTTAGGAACATAGATGCCTGCTCTGTCTGAGTGTTATATTGTACTATAAGTATGTATTCATTCAATTATTTAAAGATTCTATCAGTTACCTGGTTTAGTAACTTGGAATTCTGGCTTTACTTGGTTTGGGATTAGATTACGTTGTGTAAGATATCCACGAATATTAATCTCTTTATATTCATATTTTCAGCCCGAAAAACGTCAGCTACAAACTGAAGAGGTGCAGAAAAGGTTTCGAGGGTTTTCCCCATGGAGTGCCTGGAGCGACTGTTCTCGAAGATGCTCCACCGTGCGAAGACGGTACGTGACAATAGGAAATATTACGTTACAAGTCGAGGAAATTCAAAAGCAGACATTTCATTATCTCTAATATTATTATATATACGAATACTTAGAGGTTTTGATACTAAGATGCTTAGGTGTTTTTGCAGATAGTTATGGCCCAAATGAAGAAAACTTTGATTACAAGTAAAGCTGTACTATGATTCTTAGTTGTATCACTTTTATTCACTGTATTCTTTGTAAACACGTCCATAAATACATATATAAAATCACGCCCGTTTCCCGTTTCCGAGTAGGCAGAGGCAGAGGCCAGGGATTTCCATTGCACGAATCATATTGACACAGCATCCTACCATATACATAAGTTAAATCCTGAGCTTTACTTGAAGTTGTCTTTGATTTATTATTGTTCCTAATAATTTCAAAAAGTACCTATAACTATAAATTACCTAAATACCTACATATACACTATGATATGTACTTATAAGTTTAATTAGGTACTAATTTAAAAGATGGCGAAAACATTGTCATCCATTTTCATTCAAATCAGAATGCCACAATAGACTTTCATTCTCAATCAATCAATCAATCAATTTTGACGTTGACTTTGACTACGTCTACCGAGTACCTACAAGCCACCCAATATGCCACAGAAACCGTTAAAACCTATTTCAGAACCACGTAACGCTTCCTCATGAATTAATTAACGGCTTTGATTAACGGCACTACTGGGATTTTAATTACGTGATGGTCCAGTTTTTGCTCAGAAATGTGTGCATATTTAATTTAATGCTCATCTGATTTGTTTTGCCATCGGTTCAGAGTTGAGCAAAATGATATACCTATATAGGTATCTAATTTTGCTAACAAGCTATCAAGCTACCCATTTATGTGGTAGCATGTGATTCATTGAACGAATTAGAAATTGAATTTACAGGCAAATACGTTGATGAACGCAGTGCCCTGCGATGCACATAACGTAGGGCACGCTTCTAACGAACGTAACCTGTGAGGTAATGCTTTGTTATAGCTGATGGTAACCACTTAACACCAGGTGGGCAATCTGCAAGTCGCCTAAATCTATTCCAAAAATAGTTTTGAACATATTTTTGCGTCGTGTTACTTATTTTCAATATGGTTCATTTTACGATGTAATTTTTGAAAGATTTCAAATAATAAAAATAATCTGACAACTATCATTGCAATAAAGCCATTGTATGCCATTTAAAGATTTATCTATCTTTAATCAATAGCCATAACAATACACAAAAGAAACGGTAACGAGCGGTTTTTAAAAAAAACATCTCACTAATGCACAGTTCGAGAGTCGAGAATCGAGGAGGATTTTTTATTTTGCTTTACGTCATTCTGATGTTGCGCTACAAGCCACACACGTTATGCGATTAACTTTACTTGCCTATTTAAATTTTTTTTGCGTATACTTTAATCTAAATATATATAACTCAAAGGTGACTGACTGGCTGACTAACTGACATAGTGATCTATCAACGCACAGCCCAAACCACTGGAAGGATCGGGCTGAAATTTGGCATGCAGGTAGATGTTATGACGTAGGCAACCGCTAAGAAAGGATTTTGATTAATTCTACCCCCAAGGGGATAAAATAGGGGATGAAAGTTTACCGGAACCGGAAAAAACTGCTACGCAGGCGAAGCTGCGAGCGGCCGCTAGTCTTAAATATATAAAACTCAAAGGTGACTGACTGACTGACTGACATAGTGATCTATCAACGCACAGCCTAAACCACTGGACGAATCGGGCTGAAATTTGGCATGCAGGTAGATGTTATGACGTAGGCGTCCGCTAAGAAAGGATTTTGATTAATTCTACCCCCAAAGGGACCAAACAGGGGATGAAAGTTTGTATGAAACTTTGTCAATTTTAAACCGATCGGGCTGAGACTTGCTAAAGCATGCATAAAGCTACTAAGATTTTATCCCGAAAAAATAACGGGAACGGGAAAAAACTGCCACGCAGGCGAAGCTGCGTGCGGCCGCTAGTTCGTTATAAACATTGTACTATTAATTATAGGTATACTTAACATTTGCATGTATATGTACATATACCTAGAAGAAATAAAGTATTTTAAGTTGTTACAAAATATTCTATGTTGTTATATACCTATATACGTCAGTCAGGACTGACGACTGAACTTAGCACCCATTCAGTTCTCACTTCTTTTGTGGTTGAAGTCAACAACAAAGGCTATCATAATATTGAACTTGGCGTAAACGTTATAGCGACTTAATTTTTCTTGTACTAGCGCTACAACTCGCATCTTATTAGGTAACCGTTAACATAAACTAATGAAATGAGAGACTACCAGACTATCCGTAGCGCTACTAACCAACTGTCGTAGAACCGGGTGTAATTTGGATTAGCACTTCACTACACTTACGTTTTATACTGTTTAAATAAAGAAACAAATCTAAAATGACACGGACTGATAGTGAGCTAGTAAGAGATAATGATTTAGCAGTGTGATTATGTAATGATTAACATAAAATCACGACAGTTTCCATTAGGGGTAGGCAAAGACTGTGGATGCTTGCCGATTAAGGCTACTGTTAACTTTTTCTAAAACATCATCATCATCAACTTGTCGCAGTCCATGGCGCGCCTCTGAGCCTGATCTTCGACTCTCCCCGCCCCTGCCCGCCACCCTACACGTCGTCAATTCATCTATTCTGAGGGTATCCTATACACTACGCTTGCCTAAGTGTGGTTTCCACTCCATTACTCGTTTACTCCAGCGGTTGTCGATTCTTCGTCATGACCGGCTCACTGCCACTTCAGCTTGTTAGTTCTTTGGCAGTATCGGCAACTTTGATACTCTGTCGAATGACCTTGTTTCGCCTCTTTTCTCTAAAATGATTACTGTAACGCGGGCTTTAGATAACATCCCACGCCACAGAGAATGTGTGCATACATACCCCTATCGGCATTCGCGGATATACTTACCTAACTTCCCACCGCCAAATACTCGGTCGGCTGTCAATGTCAAAAGACAGATAGAGACCTCTTAGGCCGAGAGAGAGAGACAGAAGACCGGCACGAAAGCGCGCCGACGCATTTTCTGTTCATATTTTCGTGATTGTGTAATTTATAGTTGCGTAGAAGGTTTCCATTCCAAATATAGTTTGTGACAGTTGTAATCGTGCATCGAACTTATTTATCAACACCCCCTGAGAAAACACCCATCCTATATTACTATTTATACCTACTTATGGTTAATTATTTTATATTATTTTGTAAAAAAGAATACACGAAAAGAATACTAATTTTATAAATTACGGTTATGTTATGGTTTTCGTGTCTGTCATACCCACATACATCCGATACTAATTTATTATATGGCTGTACAGTCAGTAACAAAAGTAATAGTAAAAAATGGTTATCGGGTAAAGTTTAAGATATGCTTAAACTATTTAATACCTATATAATGTAAATAATGATTAGGTACCAGTTTAACTTTGTTGATTCTGAGAGATTTATCAGTATCAGTGTCTTTTACGGATATTTAGGTTACCATCACTTAAGTTGAATTGATAATGGATGAATAAGTGCAAATTTGATTTCAGGAACTGTGTCAGGCGGAACATATGTGGGCATCAGGTTGTAAGGCAGTCGGCTTATTGCTATATGGAAGGGACTTACTGTCAATTCTGGATTCGCAGTAAAATGCAGCAGCGCAAGGACCCAGGTGAACTTGCACATAGGTACTACACTAACAATTTAATACAAAATTCATTAAATTTTGATCAAACTCATCAGAAGTATCTCGTTTGAACGTTTTTTTTATAGAAAACTCTTATGTCTGAAGGCCTAGTCAATGTTGTTTCGCTTTGAAGCGATTTTTCTACTGATTCTACGTTATAGGTAAAAGTAAGTGTAATATATTACACTTACTTATACCTATAATGTAATTAGCACTTAGTTTGTACTATTCGTATTCATTTAATAATCCACGTAACGTTACAGACGCGGAAGGTTATTTTAATTTTCTACTACTAGAGTGTAGCTTTGACAACAGCCTTTAGATATACTTGACGTACGTACGTGAGATATACGTGATTCTTGTAAAAACTAATATAGAATAATATCACACACATAATATTGATATCAAAAATAAAAAAAAACATTTTGCGACAAATAAATAAATATTGACAAAAATTTCACACAGCGTAACGATAGGCTTTAGCTAGTACTAGGTATGGGAAACTAACTGAAAGAATAAATATATACTTTTATTTTATTGTTAATACGAATTAATAATATGTACTACAGTGCCGCGATTAACTCTGTCATTAATAAAAATAATAATAGCAAGCATGTCCACTAAAGATGTGCCGTATATGGAAGGAATCACACTGAGAATATCACTGTTGAGTATATTCGTTGAGTTTCTGATATCCAAGTTGACAATTCTAGTTTGGGCTCTTGCTGTGTTTGACAGCTAAAATGAAGATCTGCAAACAAATAAATTAAAAGTTCCCTTTATTTCGCGAGAAGATTCTTTTGATTCTGAATTCAAATTACAGAAAGTAATTGCTTTCCCGAATACAACAGAAACCCTGTTGTTTGTAGGTACTTTCTCAAATATTTTAAAACCTTTGGTTTCTGTTGAACAAATCCTCATAAAGTTCAAAAATTTGACGGGGCTAAGATTAAGTTTTGAATCTTGATGAGAGGAGCCATAAAATGATAATACCGAAATTTTGCCATCTAGGGGTACATTATCCGTTACATGATCAGCGGCCGTATAAGTGAGAACGACTCCGCCTTTTGATCCTTTGATTGTGGGCTCTAATTCGGTCGGTCACACTCTATTCGAAATAATATGAGTGCAATCCTAGTGCCCTCAAACGTTTAAAGCAAATATTGTGAGGCTTGGTTAGCTCGGCACTTATTGTCTATAATGTCTTTATTTTTTCTATATCCGGCTAAGCTATAAGGATGGAATAGGTGCTAGGCAAATCTACTCCGTCTAAAATCCTACCCTAGGTACTATAACGTCCCGTGATACGATAGAAAATGTGCCTCTAACGCTGTGTAACTATCCTGTAAATAGTGACGATTACACTAATTTCCGATGTAGCTCATCAACTTCAATCAATAATACCTACATTTAGAATAGGGTCAGCGCAAAAAAATCGTCTCAGTAAATAAGAGGTTACTTGAGAAGTGAGCTCTTAGTGACGTTATTTACTAGGTGACATGGTTGTAATTAGGTAGAACTTAAAACTGTAAAAGCTGTAGCTGTCAAAGTATATTTAGCCATGATTTATTTAGCCATGTGTGATCCGTCATCTAGGGATATTCATTGATCGAAGTTCATCAACAAAAGATACAAAACCTTTGATCAACAAGTAACTTAAATCGACCAGCGTTGGCTAGTTTCCTAGTCTAGGAGTAGATGCAACTCTACCTGGATGTTACTCGTATCAACAACTTTAGTTTTTGGAATAGATTTCCTGCCTGACTTCGATAGCTCATAATTTGGGCATTCATCTGTTATAACTAGCTACTAGTTATAACAGATGAAATTGGCTGACTCAAAACAGCTACATTTGACCAAGGACAGTGAAAACGCATCAAGACGTAGGTACCTCCGTTGGTAGTCAAAGGTGCATGTTATCACTAAAGGCAATATAAGCACCGTGATAAACATAGCTAAGTTAGGTAGATAAATTACTGATTGCTAGCCGCAAATGTATTTTTTATTAAAAGATACTGTAAAGCAATTTAATAAAAACGGCGTATGTGAAGGCATGGATAGCAGTTTTATTCAAATATATTGTAAATTTCTCTGGAGCAATTATTTGGCTTTCATTGCTATAAATCTAGAATTTTCTCTGCTCATATTCTTCAAAAAGCGTCATATTTATGAAATTATATCCAGAAGCAAAAAATATTGGATGGGTTCACCCATCCAATGTGTTTATGTATTAAAATGAGTTTTATGTCTCATATCTTTATGAATAACACGTATTATTCTAGAAAGTTTCTAAGGGCTTAAGTACTCATCATTATGAATAACTTTTTTTATGTTGGTTATATATATGCTGGAAATATATACTTATACCAACGCTGAAAAGGCTGAAAATAGCTATTCCATACATTTTATCTGAGAAGGTACTGAACTTTTGTATGAAACAGCTATTTCTTCCGCGCTTACGGTTTTGATTTATAGGGAATCCGCGGTTGAAAATAGTGATTGTTTTTAGTAGTAGTAGACCTCATTAGAAAATGACTCGTCCAGGGTAGTGCTACCACCATGCCTATTTCTATGTTGCGTTGATCATATCCATGAAACTAAGATTAACCAACATAAAGTTAACTTTACTTACAGCAGGTTACACGGTTGTAGAATCATTAAATAAGCCAGCACCTGCGATCCATCATGAAGATACTCAAACAGTATCAACAAAAACTGTATCCAACATGATGATGGCGTGCGGCAAAGTCGGCAAGTTTCGAGGCTCAGCAGCGACGAGACTACGCGGACGAATGCACGAAATGATCAGGATCATTGGCGGCCGACCTGCTCCTCCGGGCAAGTGGCCCTGGCAAGTAGCTGTCCTCAATCGATACAAGGTGAGAGCCTTTCTGAAGCAAAAGAATCTACTTCTTCGTGTGGTAAATGTAGCTCATTATCTCTTGAAGAAAATAAAAAAATAAAAGTGAATCAAATAATACAAGACGTAAAGAATCATTGCTTGCGCCCTATAAATAAATCTCGCAATGATGAAACCGTTGACGGAGACCGAGACCTTTGGATAATATATAGAATACTCAAAGCCTTGAAAATCTTGTACATAGTCCTTACACTTTTTTTTTGTACACTTTTAGTTTTTTTTGGTAGAAATAGATAGTTTTGTGAAAGGGTTCGCCTGGGGGAAGTACTACTGCCGTACCTATGTTTGACGCCAAGCTATGATGCTCGTATTGTTGTGTTTTGATTTGATGGGTAAGGGTGCCGCCGGTGCAATAATTGTAGTCTAATTTTTTTCGTATGACGCAGTTTGATGCCAAACAGGGCAAGTCCTCCGTGGACGTGCTCTATGAAGTAATGTGACTTATTCCCCCATATTAAAAACCCCACTTTATAAATCTCAAATAAAATATTCATACATGTATAGTTTGTAAGTATTCGGCTAATCATAGAGTAAGAGTAAGAGTCATTTATTGTAAAACTGTGTACAAAAGATCTTAGAACTAGCATACATTGGTCTCAACAGCCTACCTATTTCGGGCGTACAATATTAGGTAAATAGTATAAATCCCTATAATAATCTAAATAATCTAGGCATTAAATTTAGATGAGTTTGTTAAGTTGTAAAGAAAAAGCATCACGACTAATCCTCAAGCACGGTAGATATTCCCTCCGATCTCATAGTATCAAGTACCTACCTACTCGATGTTCTTCGAAAATGTCTAAAAGGGATGGTCAAACGTACATCCAGATAGTACATCTGGCACATACATACCTAATGTACTCGACATATCTAATCATTTAATACAGTTAGGGCAAAGTTTGTTTTACTTGATTGATGGTAAGATGTAGTTTAAGTAGGCAAGGGGTACAACTAATTATCGTGTTTTAGATAAGAAGCTAATGAATCAGGTTTTCGAAGGGTTTAGGGCAGAGGGTGGAATATTAATTATTTTAAGAACGATGCTGAAATTCCAGAAATTTGATGTTTTTGATGTTTTTGATCAAAAAACAAACCGTTTACGTTGTCAAGTAGAGGGAAGTTCATAACGACTCAACCTACAAGGCAATGCTTTGCTATAAGTGATAGTAACCGCTTAACATTAGGTGGACCATTTGCTTGTTTTATCAGATGTTTTATTAAAAAAAGGTTTCAATATTATTGTAAGCCTCATCCTTTATGCTAGTAATATCTAAAGGCTATTTGCGTTGTCAGTAATTTATTTTGTCCATTCTGTTCAAAGGAAGCATTCTGCGGTGGAACCCTTGTCTCCATACGCTGGGTGGTGACCGCGGCGCATTGTGTCCGCCGTCGGCTGTACGTGCGCCTTGGCGAGCATGACCTTCTGCTACGCAACCGTGGCGAGGTCGAGATGCGGGTTACCGAGGCTGTAGTCCATCCCAGATATGATCCCGACACCGTAGTGAATGATGTCGCTATGCTAAGGTGCGTACGGCAAGATTCTACTCGTAGTAACAAGACTGTTATTAATTAAAAGACATTATATAAAAGACGAACGATGTGGGCGGGCGAATGTCTGCTTGCGACGCAGGAGGTTAAGGGTTCGTTTCCCGCCTTGGGATAAATGTTTGTACGATCTGCAAATATTTATTCCGGGTGTTCTGGGTATTTTCTATGTATAATAAAAATATCTACGTACGTAATGTATATTGTATTAAGTATATCGGTCATCTAGTACCTATAACACAAGCTCTGCTTAGCTTGGGGCTAGATGATACTGTGTGGATTGTCCAGGATTATTATTATGTATAAATGTTTATCTATTTATATAAATGGATGGATGGATACGTCGTTTAAACATACCCATAGAAAAATAGTTATATAAAACAAGCGGCCGCTCGCAGCTTCGCTTGCGTGACAGTTTTTTCCTGTTCCCATTATTTTTTCTTGCGTGCAGTCTTGCTTTGCATATTGGGCCACTGTAAAAGCATGTAATTTTCTCTAATAAAAAAAATTCGTATAATATAATGTCACTATAGAAGATCATGAAAAGTGTTTTTTTTATTATATTTTTCTAACTCGGGGCCTAGTTACCGTCGACTCCAGCATGCCCCGGAACCCATCTTAAGACAAATCTGTTTTTTGAGCCTAAGGCGTTCAGATGCGAAAGACAGTCTTCGACTAGTCCGGACGTAATAATCTTCGAATCCAGTGCAAGAAGTGCAGTTTGGTTGTTAGAGTTTATATAAATCGTGTGGTTGGTGTAGTACCTACTTTTGCAGATTAAGAAGATGATGAAAAGTGTCGTTGGATTTCTTAATTTTCTTTGTTTTATATAGATTGCCATTCCCTGCTCGGCCTGATCTGGGTCACGGCGTCGCCTGTCTTCCGCAGCCGTATCAAGTCCTTTCGCCACATACCTCCTGTGTCATCCTAGGATGGGGAAAGAAACGCGCCACTGATGTCCACGGCACGAGAGTACTGCATGAAGCACAGGTCATTATATACTTTACACCTTGCTTGAATTACCGATGTGGCGCGACGGAAGAATATCCGCTTGCGACGCAGGAGGTTGCGGGTTCGATTCCCGCCTTTGGATAAACGTTTCTACAATCTACAAATATTTATTCCGGGTGTTCTGGGTATTTTCTATGTATAATAAAAATCTATCCCATAACACAAGCTCTGCTTAGCTTGGGGCTAGATGATACTGTGTCCAGCATTATAAAATATAATTCATCATGATGTTGATGATGAATTATATTTTCAGCTAGGTTCCATCAGTAAATAGTATAAAAAGTAAGTAAAAGTTATAGCACCTAAACTGATTGAAACAAAAGTGGCAAACATCCCTCGCATAGAGCTAAGTCATGGTGTGCTTGTTTTATTTATACAAAGAGATGGAAAAAACCGATGGTTCATCTGATGTTGAGCAGTTAGCTCTACCTTGAAAGGGAAAGTAGAATTATGGTATATATGGTATTGTCTTCAGATTGTGGTAATATTTTTTTTTATTTGATTTGCTGATGGGACAAGCAGATGGATCTACCATCACCTATAACAAAGTATTGGTCACGTCCGTAAGAGGCGTGCCATATAAAGCACTACTCTGCGTCTATCAACCTGGGGTATACAAGTGTTAAGCCTCTTGTGCCTGTAATTACACTGGCCCCACACCCTTAAAACCGGAACACAGCAATCTGCTTGGCGGCAGAAATGGGCATGGTGGTAGTACTTCTCCGGACAAGCCCTTCACAAAGAGCTCTACTACGACTAAAAGCTACCAAATACTGAAAGTTCAATATCTTAGAACACTTTATTTGGTCTTTTGTATATTTTGTGTAATACCGTCAAAAAGCATGTTACCCGCAAAAAGGGAAACATTTTATCCGAATTCTCTATGGACTTTCACGGGCTGATGCACATTGCTTACAGGGCCGTTAAATATGTAGGTTATATTTCAAAGTACGCGAAGAAAATGTTCGTAACAATATCGGCTGTATGTACTTTGCTCCATTCAAACTGGCTAAATAACACGCAAAGCATTAAATCCATTTATGATTTTCCGATCGCAGCAAATTTTGATATCCATCGGTGTGGAAAAAGTACCGATTCGATCTACTGAACGAGATTTATTACTAATGTTTGTGTGATACTGGTATCTCGTATGGTTTGATAAATTATGAAGATTTATTTACAGCTTACAGATGATATATTGCAAAAATATACCTACCTACAGAAAAACTACTAAAACCCGACGAATGGCGAGTGTCAAACTGCAAAATAAGGGTGGCACTTAGATAATACTCTGGTCCCGTATCTGATAGAAAGGGTAAAACAAATTTAGTTACATATTTTTACCGACGCTTCGTCGTTTCGCCGTTGTCTTTTTTTATGAAAAGGTCGATGTGGATTAGTTTTACACCTAACAATTTATGTAATTTTTTTAAACACCAAACTAAATTATTTATTAGTTTATGCTATTATATTAGTTGTAACTTTTAATTATTTAAAAGTTACAACCAATACAAGTATTTATAATAGGTGCGTACAAAAATATATAGATAAGCTATGTGCAGACAGTTTTAAGCGATCTAGAGATAGCTCAACTTATCCAAATCAGTACCAATCGTAAGCGTCCCCAAGATGATGTATGTAGTTTAATATAACTGAGTAGATAAACTTGTAGGTAAAATTCAGGAATTCATTTGAAACTGTAGCATCCTGGAACTGAACTTTCAATCAAACTGAGTGACATTATCATCCCGATAGTGACAAAGATACATTCTGCCTACTGACTGAAAGAATTGAATCTTAGTCCCATACTTACCTATAAAAGTTAATAAAAATTTAATTTAGCTTAGAATGAGTCCTGTCACTGCTTGTGCCCGTAGACATAAGATAACATTAACTATATTTTGATAGATTTTGATAAGTAAGGCAGCTATGATACCTACATAATAGGTACCCAACCTATTGCTTGCTTATCTAGGCTTGGTCGCGAGGAACTGGCGCTTAGATTCACCTAGATTTAAGACGTTTCAAGATGATCCCTGCGGATATTACTGAATAAATGCCTTTTGACTTTGACTTTGACTTTATTCAAAAGATTTTTTTAATATGATTGAAGCCCAACGCAAAAATGTAATTAGTTTGTTCGCTATGAAGGTACTAAATTACATTTTTGCGGTAAATATTATACTATCAATGGTCTGAACAGACTATACACTCGCAGTTGTCTGTAAAATCTGAAGGACTACTACTCGAAAGGAAAATTAAAGATTCGAATATATTTTATCTTGAGTTACACTGCATGGTATTTATGAACTCTACAGTGCAGCTCATTCTCGCGTTGTTTGTCTATTTCTAATCTAATTTAGCTCATGAGTCTTATATTGTTCAGGTGTCAACGATACAGCAAGGCGTGTGTCGGCGTTCGTACTGGCAATATGCTATAACTGATGACATGGTGTGCGCCGGTCGCGGACGCAGAGACTCCTGCGCAGGCGACTCGGGCGGACCTTTGCTATGCCGGAATCGAAACATGCGCTATTATTTACAGGTATTTCCAACATCATCATCATCTACAGCCTGACATTACTCACTGCTGTTTGAGGCCTCTCTTTGCTTATTCTATTACTAATAAGCTCGGCGTATCTATAAAATAACTATACCGTGTTTTGTCTTTTGTGTCGAAAGAGACAAAACACGGCGTAACTAGTTTACAGTTACGTCGAGTTTATTGGTAACAGGAGGTAGTCTTAAGGGGCAACATAGAGGATCAATTTTCATTATTCCCCCGAAGTATTCTGAATTTTCTGTGCTCTTACTCAAAAAACCAACCGACTGAAAATTGTATTGGAGACTTCATACGCTAAGGTAAGGACACCGGTGTTGGACGACTAACCAGTAATGGACGAAAAAAAATAAAATCTTTAAAAACAAGAAAAATAATACTAATATTTGCAATCGCAATAGTCTAACGTTAACGTTATTATGTCGGTCTGTCAAATACTATGACATTTATTGATTCTACCATTTTGATCAAAATTGCGATGCTGAAGTAGTTGTAGTGGTGTGGTTATTTTAGTTTTATCCAGATTTACTAAGAAAATCACTAAGGAATTAGGTAGAGGTTTTTGGTGATGATTTAAGCATTAATAGTTATACAATAAACAAACATCGTTTCATGAAATGAGAGATTATCAAGAAAGCTAATTTAAAAGTTTATTTTTGGATTGTATAAATATTTTGGAAATTATTGTCAATGTTCATCACTGGATATTTTATTTCATAGGTTACCAATCATGGACAAGTGTCGAAACTTATTTTATTTTTCATTTTAATAATGAATTAACTAATAAGTTTGAGCTTTAATTACTGAGTAATAATATCGTTTTGAAAATTCATTCTAATAATGGCTTCCAATAATGTACACGAGTGTCCATTACTGGAAATATCATACAATCCAATGTTGGACAAATCAAGAAGATATTATATCAATGGCGCCAGGAATAGATTACACACTTTTGCAGATGTCCCAGGCTGTACTAACTATCAAAAATAGAGCTAAAGTTGCAGCTCGGCTTAACGATACGGTGTATCAAGGATAAGTAGGTACAACAAAATTTCAAGCATAAATCAAAAGTAGATAATTCGACGAACGTTAGTGATACTAATCATAATGGCATAATGGCGGAATCGCTGGAAGACCTAGAAACAATGCTGAAAGACCTCAATATTGTCTCTCAACAGGTGGGTCTTAAGATGAAACTTATGTCAAATGCTCATATCGCACCCGTGCCGGTATATGTTATCATCGAAATTGTAGACCACTATGTATATTTGGGTCAGACGTTCAACTAGGAAAGTCCAACTTCTGCTTGGAGTTTCACTGCGAGATAGAATCAGGAATGAGTAAATCCGTAGAAGAACCAAGGTACCGACATAGCTCTGAGAATCAGCAAGTTGAAGTGGCAGTGGCAGGCCATATAGCTCGTAGAGCCGACAACCGTTGGGGAGTAAGGGTTCTCGAATGACGACTACGAACCGCATGACGAAGCGTAGGACGTCCTCCTACCCGATGAACTGACGACATTGTTAGGACCGCGGGAAGTTGATGGATGGAAAGAGCTCAGAATAGTTCTTTCTGGAAACGTATGGGGGAGGCCTATGTCCAGCAGTGGACTTCTATAGGCTGATGATGATGATGACGGTGAAGTGATACTAATCATCAATCAAATATCCAAGAACCAATAGTGGTGGCAAACACACAAGAGCCAACCATTCAAGAGCTAATCATTCATGAACCAGCCATTCAAGAGCCAACCATTGAAAAAAACAATCGGTCGAATTCTAACTGTTCAAGAGCCAACACTCAAGATCCAAACATACAAGAAATTAAAACTGCACCACGCATTCAAGATCCTAATATTCCAGAATCAATGACCCAAAAACATTATTCAAAAATCAGAAAAGTTATCCGATCGTTTCCATATAATTTAGAAATCTCCACAGCCAGTAGACAAGAAACATATATGCCAAGAAAAAACACCAGTCATAAAAATACAAGGTACGTATATAACGTCATCATTTTAGAAAATATTTTCTGACCTGATGAAATAAAGTCTAAGAAAGGAAGGAAAAGAAAATTAAAAAAACATTCCGTGTGTTTGGAAGTAGTATCATGAAAAGAAATACTTGGAAAAGGAAAAGAAATTACTCGAGAAAGAAAAGCGTGCACGGAAAGAAAAAAAGACAGTTGGAACAGAAAAAATTAAATAGTAAACTAAAGCAACCCCGAAAAAGGAACCGCAGAACTAGCTATGATATAATATCTTCAGATGAAACAGCATCTGTTTAATGAAATTTAGTATGCTGTGAGTGGTGATAGCTATTCATATTTTTCTATTTCTATTCTATGGTATATTATAAATACACATGCAAAAATCATTAGGTGGTATGTCCATAAGTGGATGTACATAACTAGGTCTTGTTTATAATTGGGTGTCCATAACTAGAGTTTGTCCATAACTGGGTGTCCATTAATGGATTTTTGCTGTCCATTACTAGGAAAATACATGGTGTGATTTTCGTCGCATTTATCTCGTAAGTGAGGGTTTTAATCGGTAGTTCTTGGATCGAAAATCATAGCTTAATTATTTAGCTATCAAATGAGCTTGATCTGATAATTTTCTAACAAAAAGAACATTACGAAATTATCAAAATCAATCGTCACGACCCTTAATGTGTCCATAATTGGTGTCTTTACCTTATAATAATTTTAACGCTGTTTATTAAATCTGTACCTTATGTTCAAATCAATAAGGATTATTTTTGGGTGTAATCGCAGTAAGCTAAGTGCCATTAAATAACGTGGGTAACTTCCCTGAAATTTGAATAAGTATGAAAGAAGAAAGTTTTTGGACCATTTCTCAAGTATCTTTCCACAGTCGAGCAAAAACGTATGTGTAGCTATAGTTACGATAGCGAAATTCATTTACTCATATGTGCCTTATTAAATTGTATGTTGTTGTTTCACTACATACCTATCTATACCTACCAACCTTGTAAAAGGAAATAAATAAGTTTTTATTATTACTATACCCTAAGGTTTTTGACTCAGTTTTCTAATAGTATAAATAGTTTATACCTACTTGCGAAATTGCAAGTAATAAATCCCAATGCAAATCTGAAAATAACTTTACAAAAAAAAACTACAGTAATCTTTCCAGATTATTGCATAAATTAGTTTTAGATCAAAAAGAAAACAGCAAAATGTAAAAATGAGAACCTGATTATAATATTTTGGATCAAGGAAAATAAAAAAACGATAAAACATAAACATTACGTAATAAGTACCTATACCTACCAGTTGTTTTGTTGACTGTAGTTTTAGTAAGTAGTAGTTTTGAAGGAAAATATTTTATAAGAAGCATAAATCTTTTATAATCCAACTAGCTGACCTCGAAATTTCGTTGTGCATTATTTTTATTACTTATTATCCTATTTCGGATGAAAATAAATCCAAAAACACAAAAATCATAAAAATTGGTTCAGCCGTTCTTGAGTTATAAGTGGTGCAACGAACACGACTTTCTTTTATATATATATAAGATAAGATTAATATTAGAATAGTGATCACCAAAAAACCTAATTTATTTAGGTCAGTGCCCAATACAATTCACGGCAGAACCGTGAAGGTGACCGTGCAGAAAGCACCCAGCTGGTTTCCTCAAAATACACGTTCCAAACACTTTGTATAATATTCAGGTAGATTTTCTATTATCACTTTTGCACACAAAATTGGATGAAGGGTCAAATTTCCCAGGTGTATTACAATTGTTACCAACGACGACAGGTTCCAAACGACGTTTTTTTTCTTATGGAATACTAACTATTGTACAAATGATTGGACTTGCATCTGATTGCCTTCTTTAATATTCTTAAGAGCGCTTATTTCTCATGGTTTCCCATACAAACTCTCTTACTGATTCCTACTACATAAATGTGAAAAGATTATGATTTAATGATATTGGTGGTTAGACCACCGATGTTTTTTAAACTACTTACTGATAGAACAAGCCATAATATGGCTGACCATGCCAGGCCATGGACGTACCTCTGACTACTCCCTTAGAAATCCTCGAAGAATCTCGAGTAAGTACTTAGTACCAGGAGATCGGAGGGGATATTTACCTTGCTTGGAGATTAAAGTCGTGATGCTATTTATTTTTATTTTATTATAATAACTAAGGCAAAGGCTTATCTATTATAGATTAATATGGCCTTACATCAACGATGTTTGTATCAAATTAGATTTGTTCATTAATTCGGAAGATTAAATTTGTATAGGGACACGTTAAGACCCACTTTGAGTATTTTGAATAGGTACTCGAAATCTGATGGAATGATTTATATCTATTTTCATTAACATTTATTTACAAAGAAAAACTGAAACAAAATAAACTAAATTGCGTCTGAAGTTATATTACAAAATGTTTATTATGTCTGGTTACGAAAATATTTAATTATAAGTAATATTAAGAACCATTGACCGAACAAGACTTGAACCCACGACCTTGGAACTTCGTCATGGGTTCAAATCTCGCCCGAACTATTGTTACAACTCACTTTTTTTTGTTATACCTTATTTTCCTGAATGTGAACTGTTTGAACCTCAAATATAAAGGCTAAAACCCTAAAAGTAACCTGATATTTTATCCGCTTCTATTCATGCTCAAGTGCTGAGTAGGGTTTGTTATTATAATCAGACAGCAGGTAATCTGGAATCTCCACAAATCTGGTCACGTAACAATTGTGATTTACGGGTTTTATTTTACAGGGTATCACAAGCTTTGGGGACGGCTGTGGCAAACGTGGCAAGTACGGGATCTACACGAGGACAGCGGGGTACGTGGCCTGGATGAGAAGTGTTATGAACAATTTGTACTTTGATTGAAAATACACCTGAGATATTGTATTCTTTAAAGTGCTGACCCCTTAGGTAAGGTGTCGTCGCGCACTTTGATTTGAATGGTTTCCTTATTCTATGGAACGTGACGTTATCGGACAAAATGGGTCTACACCAAATCATGCACGTTTCTCTTAGGAGTACCTACCTACTTTGCAAATAAGTATATTTATTCATAATATATTTTTTTATCCCTATTGTATAGAAAGCACGTTTGGTGTAGTGAGAACGACTTTCATCTATGATCCGATCCTATGGTCTCATGGTCTAAAATATAACTTTTGTAGTAATGAAACAGAGTTTGAATAATTCATCAGTGGAACAATTTGGGCAACATAGATTTTTTTATTAGATGCATTAAGTGACCCAATGAAATACTCGCATGGAAAAAGTCGTAAAAATCTTAGAATAAGGACAATCATTGAAAAATACACTAGCGTTGTCCTATTACATGTTCCATAGAATAAAAAGAATAACTTTCTACGACAGAAACAACAGCGCGAATATTCGTCAAACTCCGATATTGTCGAATCGTCGACTGACGATATTTCCGGTCGGATTTTTATTGTTAAATTATTTATTATACAATATTATTTTAATAATTAAACTACAGTGTATGTGAAACATTAAAAAGTTAGTGGCTGTAACAGTTGTATTCATTTACGAGTGATAATAGAAGAATGTGAGTGGATGACCCGCACATAAGCTCTTCAAAAATATAAACAAAACTATTTTACGTTATTTTATCTTCATATAAAATAGATAAGAAGTTTCAAATCGCTTATTAAGGCGGTGGTACTCGCCAACGAGCTTGAGGAGTCTGTCCATACTGAGTTGCACTGCCGCCCGTCGCCCGCACAGGGACCCGCGCGCATTCCATTTCATATCGCATTCAAGAAATAATTATTTGTAGCCTAATGAATTATTAGTTCGAACTGCCAATTGTTCACTTTGTGATAAATACTTTGACAAATATTTGTGTGAAAAAAAAATACTAAAAATCAATACCGTTTAGAAGAAATAACCAAATTTAAAATAAAAATTGCTTCACTTTGGATATTTTTTTCATATAGTAATAAAATAGTTAGAATTATTTCAATTGTTCAAATTAAAATTTAGTCTTTAATAAGCAATATATATATTTTTTGGACATTTATACTCACTCATCAAAGAGAAATAACACGAAGAAAACCTCTCGTTGGCGGATACCACCTCCTTAATTACAAACACAATGTCTATTATTGCTTATTGACTAATAAATTGTTTTTAAAATTCTTTCGGGGCGTCTGGTCAAAGCGACGCGTGACCCGAGAGCTAGTGAGTATCTGGCACAACGAATCAGCATTGCCATTCAGCGTGGCAATGCAGCCAGTGTTTTGGGAACGCTTCCGATTGGTACTGATCTGGATCAGTTGAGCTACCTTTAGATCGTTTGCAACGGTCTGTAGATAGCTCAACTGTTCCATATGTATTTTGTACATACCAATTATAAATACTTGTATTAGCTATAATTTTCTCTTTACCAATAAAAAAAAAATGTTATATTGAATTTTTTGAGAACATCGATAGCAGAGCACTTAAAGCAATGCGGTAACAAGATGAACAGGAACACTCAACATCATTTTTAAACTTTCTACTTACGTTCCTTAGCAGATTTTTCCAATTTACTTCCAAGAAATGAGCTTTATGTTTTAGTTGCCGATGAAATACCCCTGTAATAATTTACTCGAAGCGAAGGTAGCTTCATCGTTGCGCTTGGTAGAATGAAAAAACTGAT
The DNA here is from genome assembly GCA_947095575.1 of Electrophaes corylata. Lineage (NCBI taxonomy): Eukaryota > Metazoa > Arthropoda > Insecta > Lepidoptera > Geometridae > Electrophaes > Electrophaes corylata. The sequence goes on from OX352701.1 coordinate 8,508,789, forward strand.
GTTTTTTAGTGCTGTATATTTTATATTTCAGCAAAATTTATGCAGTAATTTTTTTTCTTAGTAAAGGCAATATAATAACTGAAAAGTTTTTACATATTGAACGTTCTATTTTCTTCACAATGCCCAAGAATACAGATATTTTTTTAGGATACTAACGAAATGCGTGTTATATTAAAATTATTTTCATTCAAACTTAAACCCTCGCTGTGCTCGTTTAGGGGTTCAATTTTAGGAATTCCTTAATAATTGCCACTTGTCACATAGGGTGACAAGATAAGGGAGTAAGTAAATAAAATAAGGTTGAATAAAATTTACAAATTTTATTACAACTAAGGTCGTGGGTAAGGTAGGTACGCCTAGGTCACATTACACGCCGGATCGGTCCGGAAATACCGCACTCTCCTTCAGCTTCCTCGTCCAACGCCTCCGCAGGGATGGCCGACTACGTGCTGCGCTCCGCTCCCAAATTCAGCGTCCTGGGGTTCCAGGAAACCGGATAAATGTCGCCGCGGTTAACTACGCGTGCGACGCCAACGGTCATCAAGGTAAACGGGCCGAGTTCAACCCGTAGGGTGTAAGCGCCTTTTTGATCTAAGATTAGTAAACACTTGACGTTGGCAAATTCGTGGCAACCCTCGGCCGCTGAAAAGCCATATAATAAAAGAAGAAGAAGAATGTTATATGAATGAAAACTAGCAATGTGTTTAAGCTATTTTCTTAACTATTTTTATTTTAATAATTAGAGCTAATATGAAATGCTTTGATCAATGATAAACTAAAAAAAATTGTGATGCTGACTGTGCCAAACACCCTGACTAGAAACAAATATAAAACTCTATAATATAAAACTCTAAAACTAATGGGTCTACAATTATACGGGTTCGAGAGGTGTAGGCACTAGACGGCTGAAAGGGATGTCAATCGATTCCTCTAGTATGTTAGGTATAGAAACATCTTATACCACTCAAATATACAACAATCTCCAATTTCTATATACACTTCAAAGCTCTTGATCATCAAATGAACTCCCAGAACAAGCAGCGTTTCTTTGAACTAATAAAGAGAAATCATACAGAATCGAAATACTACAAATACTTGCGTAATAACTGGCAAAATTTGTTACTGTATTTATTAATTTATGAACCGGAGAAGGATAATATTTTGCGAACCAGATTCGGCCATGAAGGGTTCTAATAAAAACGGCAAAAGACAACACGTTTGTTGCATGAGAGCCCCCTCAAATATTTATTTTATTCGTCCCGTTTTACACTTTGGGTACGGAACCCCAATAAGACTTGTGAAATTTTAATTGTATTTAATGTTCATGCATCATTACCATCATCAACAGCTTGTGATAGTCTACTGCTGGACATGCCCCATACGTTTCCAGGAACTAACCTTCCGCGATTCACACACTCACGAACTAAGGCACCATCCCCCTAATCGCCCTGGCAAAATGAGGATGAGCTACTTTTCTATGAGGACAATCTGTCCATTACTTCTGAAACTTGAAAAGATGAGAATCATTATCATCATCATCAGTCTGTAGAAGTCCTGCCCATTGCCACTTCAACTTGCTGATTCTGAAAGCTTTGTCGGTGACCTTGGTTCTTCTACGGATTTCCTCATTTCTGATTCTATCTCGCAGTGAAGCTCCCAGCATAGCTATTTCCATAGCCCGTTGCGCGACTTTGAATTTGTGTAAGAGACCAATAGTTAGCGACAACGTCTCAGGTCCATAAGTCATTTGGTAACACACACTGGTTATAGGCTTTCGTCTTGAGGCTCTGCCGTAAATGTGATGAGAATATGTGCCGTAACTTCCCGAAGATAAGAGTTAAAGTAGAATGAAGAAGGTGCTAATAAACTCGACATGACCTTTAAATATCGTGCGTTACATCGTATTTTGTCTTTTGCATTAACAGGAAGTTTCTAATTAGGTCCAAAGAGACAAAACACAGTGTAACTATTGCAAGGTTACGCATAGAGTTTGTTAGTATGGGTTTGAGTTTTACCTTATACGAACTTGCTTCCAAAAACTTTCACTTCTATAGTATTATCATCTGTTGCGAATTGATTCCAGGAATGCAATTGTAATGCTTTGCCTACTTACAATCTGATACGTTTCATCTTGTTTCGTAAGATAATGGAATTTATTATAAACAGTAAATTATATTTATAACAGCAAATCAACTTAATAATTTATTATGATTATGCTTTAACAATAATAACATTTTCTTCACATCATGATATCATAGTTAAATTTCTACTCAGACTTAAACGCCGACAAGTTGCCGTCCGTAACTTTGCGTGTTTGGCATCCAACATTTATTTAAAGGAGTTTTCTTCACGATTTGTTTTTATAGTCTGTTTTGTGTTCGGGATAAAAGGCAAACCAAATTGTTAATCCAAGTCACGAATTATATCAATTCCGAGTTTGATCAAAATATATCCGCTACAACGTGATCAGAATGATTGATCCATAAATATCCAAACATGTAAACTAAAACAGTAGTGTTAGCTTGTAACTAAAACAGCTTTGTAGTTACCCAACTTTTGGGCGCTTTTCCTGTTAGCTCTAGTAGTGATAGCCTTAAGTGAAGGGCTCGTCCGAGGAAGTACTACCATCATATCTATTTCTGCAGCAGTTGCGTTCTGGGTTAAAGGGTGTCGTAGCCGGTAAAATTACAGGCACATGAGGATTACCACCTGTATGCCTCAGGTGGACACGGAGCAATTCATCGTAGGGTTCATTCGTATGAACGTGCGAGGCAATGCTCTTTTATGGGTGGTACCACCACCCATTAATACTAGGTACTTAGACCAAAAAGACCGAAAATATGAGGTTTATTTACTGAATGAAAATAAAACTACCTGATGGAATCGCGAACTCAGAAGTGCTAAGGTGAATATAGTGAAATTGAATAAAATATTTTTATTCTGAGCCACGACGTTTTGTGGAGTAATAGTTATTTTTTATTTTGTGTATGGTACATGAATAAACAATTTTTTAGTACTGAAGTTTGAGAAGCCAACTAAAATTGTATGAGGTAAAAATGCACAAAAAGCTGTTTATTTAATTGATTTGCTTTCTAGTGTTTTACTTTAATTCCTTGAGAGTTTTCAAGATGATTGTGTGGAGTTGTGCCATAAATTATATTTAAATAGTCGTTGCCAAGTATAATGTCATAGTAAAGTCTAAATGAATTATTTCTTTTTGTATAACAGGATTTTTATTCCACAGTCAAAATAAAATAGTTTTTGAGTAGAAGACTAGCTTTTTGTGTTATATTATTTGATGACGATAAGACACAAGTAATACCAGCCTAACATTGGGAAGTAGGTACTTGGGTATTTCATGCATTAGTCATATTTTTATTTTATTTGGGAAACAGCAAAAAACAAAAATCAACATCACTTTCTATAACACTTTCTAAAATAAATAGTTTATATAAAAAAAACAAAGCATTACAAATATGTATGCATGTAAAATCGATTTCACGTTTGATTGGGTGTGTAAAAAAAACAATGTAAATCAATCAAATCACAAAAGTAATTCTAAATTATATAAGTAGCATTTAAAAATACACACAATTTTATTTGTTTTTTGGCGTTTTTAAATTTCCATGGTGAACGATTCCATATCTTCCGGTTCTCGGGCCACTTCCGCCACCCACGGAATTAGGTGCCAAATGCCAGTGTACTGTGCAGATTGCTCACCCCACGGACGTCGCTCCTCCTGAATAAATTGGAATAAAAATAAGTAAATAAACGAGCCCAAAAGTGATTCCATGCTGTGTTTATTTACGCCCTAACGATCTTTCAGTAATTGGTAGTGATGGTCCTGGCCCAGAAAGGAGGAAAGAAGATGTTAATTTGTCACTTAACTATACAAATTACACATAATATATCATCCTACCTCCGGACTACAAGACGCACGAGCGTGTGTCTATATATAGTTGATATGGCTAATCCGTGGATAACGTAGTGAGTTATTATACATTTAATCAATCGAATCCAAGTGCTAAATATAACTGAGACCATAATATATCAACCGTTTGTGGTTCCCAATAAAATAAAAATGAAATACTCCACATTTTCACATGAAACAGCTAAATACAAACTGCGAAGAAGTAGAATTGTTTACCATCGTCAGTATTTCCGGAACGTTACGACTTGGGAATTGTCAATACGCACTCCCGTATCAAATGGATTATAACTAAGCATGTTTTACCTTAAGGCTACACTAGTCGGTACGTTGTCCATACAAACGCTGTAAGTGTTTAATGTCTACTATTTATTAACGTACGTCCGAAGTTAAGTTTGATACTGAATTATCTTGCCGTTATCTAGGTACGTTACCCTATATGCTACAGTAAAATCAGATTACCTTGAAAGTTACAAGCGTCGAAAGATTTAGTACTAAATCCTGTAACGCTTGTAACTTTCAAGGTAATCCGATTTTACCGTAGTATATAGGGTAACGTACCTAGATAACGGCAAGATAATTCAGTATCAAACCTAACTTCGGACGCACGTTAATAAATAGTAGACATTAAACACTTACAGCGTTTGTATGGACAACGTACCGACTAGTGTAGCCTTAAGCTGCGTCTATACTTTCCATTAGATGTGATGCTAGTGAAATGTTTAGTTATCCAACAATAAAAAAATATAAACTTTGACTTTGACTTTGAACGGTAAGGTAACACTGAGGTACACATTATAAACTAAGTATTATAATGAGTATTACTAACACATTATAAAGTTACTTAGTAAAAAACTTCACGTGTTCCACTAAGTGCAACTATAAGTTCAACCAGTTGAACTACTTGCATAAAAAAAAACTTGTTATTTCAACTTACATACTAAAATAAAGGAACTTTAATTACATTGCATTTGTGTTTATTATACCACTTTATGATAGAACAAGCAGATGGCCCATTTGATGTTGAGCAGTTACCATCACCAATAAGGCAAAAAAATACCTTGCAGGTCACGAACATGTATCCATAAACTTAAACTTGAGACATACAGGTGCTAAGCCTCATATGTCTGTAATTTCACTGACCCTTCAAACCGAAACAGCAATTTTGCTTACCGGCAGAAATAGGTATGGCGTTATAATACTTCTCCAACAAAACCCTTCACATAAATTTCTTCATAAGAAATAAGAAACTACATTAAAAATACTTACTTACGTGACGATAATGAATGAGAGATATCCCGTTTATTATTCAACATGTCAATAAATGATGAACTAATATTGTAACGTATATTTTTTGATTAGGTCCCATCTATCGAAACCTTTCGGTACTAAGATGCACAAGTCGATTGGATTGTTATCTCCTATTAGGATGTAGTGCGACCGCAAACTAGTAGATGGCGCTGAGCTCTCAACGAGTCTGTTTTGTCTGTTTTGTTAGTTTTGACAGGTGTCAAACTGGATAACCCGCAAAAAAAGAAAAAACATATTTGTTCTCCGGAAACGATGTCTCGATTTCGTTACCTTATATGGTGATTTTGGAGGCTCCTGAAGCGTTTCCGGGCTAGTCCTTGAGCGGGTACCTGTTGATATAAAAGCGACAGTTCGGCGAGACAAGGCCTTTTCCTTGGTCGTCTCTTGAGGAGTGCACAGTTCGCGCGGTCGAGGTTTTTGACGAAGGTACGCCACGTTTCTTCTACGTCGGCAGTGTTCTAATTACAGTGTTTAATAATATCGTAATTCGTGGCTTTTAGGGTCTGCAGGGCAGAGGAAAAGCCGTGTGCCGTACCTACCTACCTACCAACCAATATACCGCAAGCTTGGTGATTGCATCAGCTTGCATTTTTGTCTCTCGGTGTGGAGATACGCTGCGTTAACCTCTAAGGTATGTAAACCGTGCTATTTGCTACATTTTCTTCGCCTGTGGATGTATGCCTAACCTATTTGCATTCCAGGTTATTTTGTTTTGTTGGTTGTGAACGCATTCCCGTTTCCCCGAATAAATTCTGGCATGGCAAGGGTAACCTTCCCCTTAAGTTCTGGAAGACCATCCAGAGCCTCACCGCGTGGCCTTATATATTCATGGTTATGTGGCAGTTTTCTTGCCTTGTGCTTTTGTTATGCGCTTTGCTCACATTAGAATGGTGAATTTCAGGAGGTGTTTAGTACGGGCCTAGAGCTTGTTCAGGCTGCCGCTTCGCGTGGGCTGGGTGCAGCTATTCGAGGGCTACTGCTTGGTGCGGGCTGGGCGGTTGCTGCAGCGCGACCTCACTCCACACCACGTGCGCTACGAGCCTGTGGAGCCGTCCTGTTGGCGTAGCTGCGGTGGTAGTACCGCGCTCCCTACAGTCCACCAGCTCCGGCACTCATCACCCCTAAACCCGGTCTACGGCCCCCATATTAGAAGTCGGTATTTATTTCTAACCGTTTTTACCTTTCTCTCTTTCGGACTACGGTCCTGGCGCCCATGGTCGAAGTAGTTTCCACGAGAAGAAGATTAGTTTCGCTACCGTTTAGGAATTGAGGAATTGTTTTACCAATTAGAATCACTTTAGTTTTGTAGAATCCTACAGTAAATCATTGTTCACCGCAGAAGTATCCACGAATTTTCCCTTAGGCTCTAGGAGCTAGTCGGCAACCTTTAGTATTATCTATTTTTAGGAGAAGTGTTAGAATATAATTCTATTTATGTAACTCAGGCTTCAGGATTAGGCATCTAAATTTAATAAATGAATGTATTGTACTAGGATATTTCAGGGGTAACAAGGGTGTAAAGAGACCCCATACTGTAACTAGGTTTAAATAAATAAAAGCCCACCTTGAGGAATTCTTAGTATTTTATTTTATATGCCACCTAGGACCCCTGGTAGGAATAATCACTTGCACAAGCCTGGTGACCCACATAGCGCCAAAATAATAAAATGAATGAGCTAGAAAGCTCATGATTATGAGCGCTTTAGCTACGAGGCTACGAGCGTAGGCGCGCGTAGCAACGATGCTACGAAATAACTCTTTGTAAGCTAACTGACCCTATCTCTAATTCAAATCAGGAAACTACTATTTTTATTTCCCCAGGCTACTATATCTGTGGAATCAAAATTAAGTTATCCTATTTCCTAAATAGAAATCCCAGTTGTAGGAAACTTAGATAAATGGGATCAGATAACCCGACGGTGAGTGCCAACTACCAAATGAAATTGTCTCGGGTCGTCAGCTGTTAATTAATTCTCATATGCAATAGTCTAGGGATAAAATCAAATTAAAATGAATGGTCCTCACAGCTCCACTAGTAGTAACTCCAGAGATGTAGGTTCTGGTTAGGTAATAAAATTATGTAAATATTGTATCAGCTATTTAAACCACATGGTACAAGTGTAGTTCAGTTAGGGGTTATATTTTTCTTGTGAAATGTCCACAATTTATTTTTTATTGCTCGTTGCTTCATAAAAACGAGTCACAATATTCAAATATTTGAATAAAATCTATCTTTGTTTTTATTTGTCATTCATTTTCTAAGTTTTATGGAACTCTGCTCCTTTACGACGCAGACGAAAGAATAAAAAGAATAATATTTCGAGCTTAACTACGTTATAAAATCCACAACGTGTAAATTCGTAAAATAACTCAAGGATATCACAGCTAACCGACTTAGAGTTTGCCGCACCGTGGCAATGCCACGAATTGAGCCAATGCTCAACGATGCTCAACAATGGGCGAGCTAGTCACTGGGGATTTTGGGTCCGCCCCCACTTGATACAGACTATAAAAACTTGTAACGCATGGAATGACAAGAACCAAGGGTAAAGGCGTATTTTGTAGTGCCCTGACACTGACATTTCTTAGTAACGTAGAAAACAAACCCAAATGCTTTTTGGAGATGGCTGACTCGGGGTCGATGAATTTTTAATGGTAACGAACAAAAAAAATTTCGAAACTAGTTCAACATAAAGAGACGTAACTAACATATTTTTTTAGTCATCATCAGCCTTAATGAAGCAACTGCTACTGCTGCTGCTGTTATGGAGATGCTGTCCATCTCCTAGTGAGTTATCTTAATGTTTTATCTGTTTTAGACCGTCGACCGCCAATTAACATTAGTAGAGATTGCGGTCAAACCTTTACCTACAAACTATAAAAAAAACTCTGCTTATAGTTACGGTCATCGGTAAAATGATAAACTCTGTAAAATGTACTCAAAACGACGGTTGTATTAATACTTTTCGACTTCAGAATGCAGAAAATGCAGTAGGTGGGACAGGGAGATTACTCGAAAACTGCTCACCTATGCACTGAAGTATATTATTAAGGTCGTGTCTTAAAATAGGTATATGGCATGCAAATCAATGGCGAACACCCCACCTTCGATTTGCCGTCAATATAGCTAAATCGTCGGAAGACCTGTCGGGGCATAACGCTCAGAGACCGGAGACACAGAATATTTTTAACCAACAGGTAGGCAAGAGTAAGACAAAAACCATAACACAAGCTGAAGGTTGCATAGAGGGCTACGTAGCAAACTGTACTGGAAGTACTAGTAGAATCAGAAACAAGAAAATCCGTAACAGACTAAAGTCACCGATATAGCTCTTAAAAGCAGAAAGTTGAAGTTACAATAGGCCGACCATTAGCTCATCAAACCAACGACCGTTGGAGAATAAAAGTTGTTGAAAGTTATTTGTTCAGTTAGCTAAGTCTCTTAGCGTCTACTCCTCAAAGTTCATGCTATTATCGCTGTTCCGAAGTTAGCTTTTAAGAATTACATCTGTTTGTTCCATCAATAAGCAGTGGCGTAGCTATAGTAAGGCCAGGTAGTGCACCCCCTGGAGCTTAGCCCTCGTACCTAAGCTTTGCAAAGAGAAGAGCATAAAAGAAAATGAGAAAAAAATAAAAAAATCTTGTGAGCAGGCTTGAGCCTCGAGCCTAACAACTTACGCTACATAGAAAGTTAAAAAGAGGGAGTGAGGGCCCAATTCTTTCTCTATGCACCGGGGCCCTTGTTCACCTGCTACGCTTAAAAAATATTAAAACGAGGCAGTTAATTCGTGCGTAGTTTCAGGCCAGTTAAGGCTACTTAAATATCATTAATCAATAAAAACTATCTTATATAAGAGTAGCGAATACGCGTGACTTTACGTAAAGTTATTTTTATACAAATTTCAACTCCCTCTGTACCCGTTTATGGGTTGAATTTCAGAAATTCCTTTCTTTCTTTACGCACCAAAGCGAATATACCCTGAAAATTTCAAGTTTCTACGACCAATGGCTTTAGGCTGTGCGTTATTTATATATTAGTCAGTCAGCCCGGACAATGATTCTTTTAATTAGTATAGTTTTTTCTGTCATTACTTAGAAAATAATGAAATTTTTAACTAAAAGCTTTTTTCTAAAGACTGCTCTTGAGAACGAAATTATTCATTATACTCTTTCGCCTCATTACTTAATCTAATTGGTACCGAACCATTATAATTTAGAAAAGTTAATCATAAAAATGCAAAAAAGCTTTATAGACTTTAATGCTTTCAAAATATAAGCCCTAATAATAAAGATCACACAATTCGTTTACAAATGGTATGCTGAACATTACATTGGAGGGAAAATCTCTTCTTGTAAATACCTATCCAACAACACCCGATATCTACACTAATATTATAAAGAGGAAAGCTTTGTATTTTTGTATTTTTGTATTTTTGTATGTTATGAATAAACTCAAAAAGTACTGGACCGATTTTAATAATTCTTTTTTCATTAGAAAGCTACATTATCACTGAGTAACATAGGCTATATTTTATTTTGGAAAAAAATAGCGTTCCGTAAAATATTTGGGTTTTTCAGACACAAGGTGTAAAAAATCAACCAGAAAAGTTACTTATTTTGCGTACGCTGCCTAAACTATAAAAGATAGAACCATAAAATGTTCTACATAATTGTAGAACTTATAAATATCTACAAAAAAGTCAGCGACACACTATACTTATCTATGTCGAGTGAGGCACAACAACCATTTTTTTATTTAAAAATCTTCAATTTTTTTTGGACTACATTTAAACGCATTTATTTTACTCATACTATTAATCCTTATCGAAATAAAATATTTTATCACTAAGTACAGTTCATGTAGATAATATTTGGTCTTTAAATGATTAGAATTGGACGTTTGGTTTTGAAGTTATGGCGAAATTAAAATATTACGTTTTCTGCTGCACGGCCCGTTGCGAAGTGAGCGCCACCAAGTTGGGAGTGCGCGTGCAGGGGAGTAGTTTAGATCTATGAGTTAAAATCTATACAAATAAATAAAATTGAAGTGTCTGTTTGTAATATTAAAATAACGCTTTTTACTACATGCATAGGAATGTATATACGATACATATACCAAAATAGCATTTTTTTAAATTTTTGTCTGTCTGTCTGTCTGTTTGTTCCGTGTAATCTCTGGAACGGCTGGACCGATTTCGACGGGACTTTCACTGGCAGATAGCTAATGTAACAAGGAGTAACTTAGGCTACTTTTTATCCCGAAAAAATAACGGGAACTGATATAAACTGCCACGCTGGCGAAACTGCGAACGGCCGCTATTTTATGCCGTATTAACGCCATCTGTTGGTGACATCGAGTACTACTTCAGTTAAGATTTGTAAGTAAACATGTTTACCGCCCAACGAAGTGGGCACCGGTCAGCTAGTGGTAAATAAAAGTAAAACACCATCCCGTAAAATATTTTTATGTTGTTTAAAAGTATAATAAGTATACCTACCTTATAATGTCCTAAAATTTATAAAGTGTTTAGTTGCAAAATAAGGATGGGGTATGGGTTGAGCTAAGTTTTTTGACTAAATTTATTTTGACAAGTTGATCTGAGGTTCTAATTCTAATTTTATACTTTCAAAGTGCATACTATTATCAGTGAAGGCTTGTTATTAGCCTTTGGCTTCAAGAATAACTCCAAGAAAGAGCTGTTAGTCCTTCAAAAATACATCAAAATACATATGATAAAAATAAAATAATAAATATTAAAATTCTCACCTGCAAATAAAGAGCAATTAGTTTTTCGCCAACTAAAAGTAAGCTTCCGTGTACAGGGTCGCGTTCTTCTCCTAAGTAAGGCGGCAGCGATAAGCAATAAACATTCTTTAAGCCTCCCCCTCCGTCAAGCTGCTTCACTTTACTTGGAAGGGAGGAAAAGAATAATTGGATTATTAATTCAAAAAATGGTAGGCGACGGAGCAAAAAATTTGAAGCGACAATTGACATTGATCGAAAACTTCGATTGAAATTGATATTCAAATGCAAGAACTTACGAATAAGCAATAAAAAACTGCATAAACCAGTTTCATAAAAAATACTACAGCTATCAAAAAAAGAAAATGAGAAGAATTTCATCACTACCTAGTAGTGGTTTATTTGTTAACTATTTAAAGCCCATTGTGTCCCATTGGGATGACTAACGCCTCCTTTCCTTCTCTCCAGTTGTCTCTATTTGGGCCATTGTGAACACATCCTTAAATAATTACAACTCCATATTTATCTTATAGTAATTACTTTATATAACTTTCTTAATTACCCTTTAGTAACACAAATTTTCACCCTGTACCCATACTGTACTGTATTATACCATACATATTTTATTCTACATTTTTACTCATGATGTGAACAACGCATTCGCAACAAAGTGCCACAGTTTCTAAAACAAATATTTTCAAACAGTTATGTGCATTTTTTCCAGGAGTGACAATCTAACCAGCATCTCTTTCACTAGGATCTTTCTTAGTGTTAATAGCCACTGAATTCAAGGATGTTATTTTGTACTAGGCATTTAATTTTTCAAATAGCTGTTTCAAAGTAATTTCAGCTGGAAGGTGGTATTTATACCTCGTACAAACTGCCTGTTAGCTATGATTTGTACTTAATGATAACAGCTGTTATTAAACATACCCATATCCAATATTTCCTGGACAAGAATTGGAGAGCACTAAGCCTTTGTACATCATCAGAGAGGCTTTTGGGAAATCTATAGAGGCGTATCTTGAATCGTATCTGTGGATAAACTGAATATTATTATCCAGTTTCAAGAGCGAAACTTCGTCAGTTCATTTATAATGTTAATGTGCGTAAAGTTATTTACTCTAATGTAAAGTAAAGAGAAAGGATACAGAGGTGAATATATTAACACGAGTATATTTAACATTTGTGGCATAAGCGTATCGTGTTGACATTTGAACTACAGTGCGCGGCATCGACGACGCAACTGCGGAATGTTGCATGGTTGCCGAGAAGTGTAACTGGTAATACCTGCATCCTTATGTACCGAAACCAATATAACCCGAAGATATCATATTTCTACTACCAGTGGATAAGGCTAGCTAAATGTCAGATGTATGTATCTGTATGTCAGTAGTGCTTCACCAATTGTCAGGTGATGATAATGATAATAATGAACAGTTTGTGTGTGTGATATCGTACCTGTCCAAACCCCACCCCAACGCTGATGCCTCAGAGCCCTCTCGACTGGCAGTATACTGATGAGACATGAGCGTCACAGGTGCCCAATCACTACAAGCCAACATCATGGATGTGACCACTTGGATGACACCTGCAACACTTGAATGAGTCAAAGAAATTATATTTAAACTGGAATAAAAACAAATAGGTGTCTTTAAGACCGTCCTGCTACATCGTCGGTTTCTACATTCGTTACGCCCTAAATTACCTACTACGTATACTAATATTCGAAGGCAATTTCACCATGTCATGTGGTCTATTATTGCTAACTAATATCGAATAGTGTAGACAGTAAGTGAAGTCCGTTTCGAACTGAACGAACTTTGACTAGCCTCTCTGTTACGCCTCTAAATATTTCGTGGCCTGTGCAATTCAAATAAAAATTAAAAATCTTTCCTACTTTTCTGTATTTTGATTCAGTTAATTTCAATTTTGTGTAACAAAAAAGCTGATAAATATTGCCCCGAGTAAACAACATGGGAACCAAAAAGTTAAAAATACATTACATTACCTAAATCGAAAAAATGTAACGGTACTTAATGAATCATGCATAGACAAAGTTTAGTTTTGTGAATAATATCTGACTTTATCATAGTATTTTGTTTATATTACTCTATTGGAAAAATAATAAGTTTGTAGTTAGAACGTGCTTGTATTGGTCCGTGTCTACAAAGTTACTGGGGTCTTTGTCCGTGAAATATTTTTTATCTTTCAAGTAAGCAAACCGTTATTTACTTCAAAAATATACTTATATGATATCTGGATTAACAACGTTAAGATTGTAATTATTTACTTAATTTGAAGAACTTTATAATATAAATAAGCCTGAGTGATCTCGGCATCACAATGTTTTATTACATTATAAAAAAAATATTAATCGCAGGTATATTAAAAATACTAACTAGTAATTATTAATAACATGAACACAGCTAGGAAAGAGATTTTAAATGTTAAATAAGTCCCCAGCGAAATGAAAAAAAGAGCGGAAGTTTATATGAAAAAAAAAACGCTATGTCGAGTTTTGTAAGCCGATACAAATTTTTTGCTAAGCTTGTGACTTTCCTTAGAGCGAACAATTAAAATTTGAACGAAAGCTATCCTTGTCCTAAATCAAATGAAATTATTCTGAATCAGTTGTTAAAGAACAATGTATAGCCATTTATATAACTTTGCAGCACATGCTGGTAGCTCGGGAACGTCTACTCCATCTGAAATCCTGCCTCAGGCGTAACTATAACGTTCCATAAATAAAAACTTCATTAACTTGATGCTTAAAAACAACAGATTCCATTAAGTTCTTGAAGATATACCTATTTGTTTATCTACACACGGCGCCAAGGGTTAATAGATTAGATACTCACCTATATTATAGAGATTTCTTCTTGTTCGGTCACTGGGATGGAACCATGGATGAACCACGGTATACTTTACATAAGAAACCCGTTCAGGCTGCCACCAGTTATCCCCGCAGTAAGCAACAAACGCTGATCGGCCATCGCCTAGCGCTGGCCTTTGATGCAGACGAGACAAGCAGGAACCAGAAGCCACCAACCAGTGAGCGCTAATACTTGCGGCATCACAATGTAACTAAAAACGTATATAATACCAGGCTAAGGTATTTAAAATCTTGGAAAAGTTTTATTCGTTCAGCATTAGATTTGAGGAAGGGTTATCGGCTGATTCGTGGACTAAGTAAGTTTTAACGAGTATTTGAGTTAGCAAAGTCCCACGCTAACCTAAATACACCCTTCTCGTAATCAGCTTATCATTAATGTTTCTTTAAGGATTTTGAGTATTTAGAGATGTGTTGGAATTTATGATGAATTAATAATTTTCAAATCAAACATAATTTTTATAATTATTAAGATTAGGTCAGTAAATAGAAGGTGTAACAAAGAAAAATACCTGTGTAGGTTCATATATGTAGACTGCTGTGAAGGGGTACTTTAACCACGAAACAGGCTTGTTAGTATATGAATATACATTTGTGGATGTGTTTTTTTCTGATGAGGTCATGTTATTTTGCCGTTCAGTTGAAATATTTAATAATTGGATTTGTGGCCTTGGAATATCCTCGATGGTGTTAAAACATATCTGGCTCGAGTTTTTACCATTCTCTAAGATAATATGTTTCTTTGAAAGCTTGGCTTCATTGTGTTCATGACTGCTTTGATCTACATGCTCCAACATAATCTTATGAATATTGTTAATTTTAATTTCTTTAATTTTCTCATTGTTGTGCTCATTAAGTTCAAATTCTAACATATTTGCTTTCTTGGTAAGCGGTACTTGAGTAAGTTTGTCATACAGCTCAAAGAACTTAATTTTGTCATAGATAGTTGTTGTCTCTGTTTGATATTTTTTTACAGTAAAGTTTTTTGCTGATTCGAGTTGTGTATCGATTTTGCATTTTGTCTGTTTCTTTTCACTTACAGTTTTATTTGTGTTTGGTACAGATGAAACTAAATGTGTTTTATTTTTTGATAAAGCTGTATTTTTGTTAAGGTTTGGTTTGTTCGTAGAATAATTAGAACTACGAGGAGTAACGAAAGGTGATTGTGAAGTTGAATAATTAGCTTTTCTTTTGCTCGGAAATGGCCCTTTTATATGAAATACCAAAAATGATGAATTTGGTGTGTTAATTGCTTTGTCTAACAACTGGCATTTGGCATTTGCGCACTGCTTTTTTAGCTGTTCTACGTGATTGGATTCATCAGAATAATAAAACTCGATGTAACTGGTTGTCACTGGCTGCAAAATTGGAGGGCGCGCAGTAAAAACAATTTGATGTTCTCCTTGAGTTATATCAAAAACTTTCTTAGTAAAATTGATTTGCTTGTGTTCTGGTGTGGTATTCTCAACGTTCAGAAATATTTTAGTTTTTCTCCACAGCAAATTGATGACTTCATATTGCTTTTTGGTGAATCTCTCCACTTGCCACTTTTTCGGTTGTCTTGTGTGTGCTGTGGGACTGGCAGTCGTGTAAGTAAATATATTTCTAGGTGAAGTTACATTTCGCAAAAAGAGAAAACTGTTACGGGGTAAATCAGCCTTTAGATTCTGAAGATTTGTAAAATCATTTAATTCTTCACTACGAGGCTTGATTCGTGCGCTGTAACAGCTCACTATTGAGAGAAAAAATATAACTGAAAGAAGCATGGTTTCAAAGTAAGTTTAGCTGCAGGCATATTAGAATGAATTCACTAAACCATTGCTAAGGAAGTTACAATTAAAATTTATAGGAAAAAATTACTTCATAAATACTAACTGAATCAGAAACAACTTTCAGTTTATATAAAAGTACCACAGAAAACTTTTAAAAGTACTCTTTGATGCACAGAGTATTTCTATATACTGTGATAACAACAACCCAAAACCACAGCTGAAACCAGTTTTTATAAAAGTACTCTGTGCTGAAGAAAAGCTGTATAGTCCTGTATAGTCTATGTGTATAGTTTAAAAATTTAATTGGCAAAATTGTCCGCAAGACGGACAGATGCCACAAAAAAAAAAAAACTGCTGTCGGTCCCAATCTCGGAACAATAGTACCTACCTAAGAATGGTATTGCTCATGGCACATACAGAATTTTTTTTAGGAACGTTAAGCTTAATGTATATCCAGAAGCGGGTCTTTAAGAATTTATTAAATGTTTGTAAGTGCCTAAAGTAAGTAATAAGAATTTAATATTTAGGTTCTATCTAAGGAGAGGTTTTAGTGGAAGAATATTGGTTATATGATGATGATGGCAAATAAAGAAAAACAAACCAAATAAAAATTACAATAATATTAAAAATAAAACAACACTGCTGTCAGAATACCAAATTAAACCGAGCTTATTGGAATAAAAGGATGAAGGGTGGAACGCTACAGGCTTACTAGGTTTTCGCTCTTTGTTGGACGTCTAGGGGTCTAGGGTAAGTAGGTAGGTACTTAGTTTCAAAGTAGGTTTATTCACTTACAAATTAAATTCTGTCTTGCTGTTCTTTGTTGTTGTTGCGAAAGACATTGTTCTTACGACTTAAGGCTTAGCCGGCGTACATGATTTGATGTAAGTATGATTTGAATTATATCAGTTTGAAGACCTGAAAAATAAGCCCTCTTATGTAGAGAAAATAAAATTGTCTATAAAGCAATGTAATGGTTTTTTTACTCTAAGATTATGAAGTCTTTTGAAGTCGGTTGTGAAAACACGACACATCTGTCTCTTTTCATATATTTTTTTCCGACATAATACATCGTTGGGGATGGTTGTAATGTCTTCTAGCGGCTAAGGGTGTTCATTGAACAAGACATGCGATACACATGAAAGGCAATGTCGTAAGTAATAATAATAATCTTTAATCTGTATTCAATAATTCAAGCTACATATTATTCAAAATTGTTATTAAGTAGGAAGTACCAGTGCTTAAGTATAACATCAGCGTCGAAGGCGGTACCAAAGAAATTGCCTACATTCTGGTTTAAAACGAATTTAAATGATTAAGATTACAAGTCCTTACTCATAACCAAATATTTTATAAAAACTCAGATTTCTCTGATATGTTGCTGTGGAATGTACCGAGTTGACAAAACTCAAACTTTTTCTAAGTTATTGAATTTTTCCATAGACAGTCAAAAACGTCATTGATATAAAAAGTAAAAAGCAGACTGACGTAAACCGTAAGATAAACTAAGTGTCAAAGATGGTTTTATTATTTTAAAAAATTTATAGTAAACTATTGTTTTTAATAAGAAATCGGCAAGCACAATATTATTTTGGCAAGTATCTACTTACATATTTACTTTAATTGGTATGTACAAAATACATTTGAAACAGTTGAGCAGGCGACAGACCGTTGCAAATGATCTAAAGAAAGCTCAACTGATCCAAACCAGTGCCAATCGGAAACGTCCCAAAACCCTGGCTGCATTGCCACGCTGAATGGCAATACTAGTACGCTGAGCCAGAGGCAGCTGTAAAATATTCACTTTGATAAACTATCGTTGCTCAATACTTATGAGCATCAGCCTAGGTAGGTATATTTTATTATTTAGACTGGCTGGCTGGTTTCGGGTGCGAATGCCACTGCTTAAGCTCATACAACTTACTAGAGGAACAAGTGGTAAAAGCTAAGCATAACTCGCAAGTCACATACGTCAGAAATATGTCCTATGATGCACTGCCCCGCGTTCACGCGTAGTTCGCGTGAACAGATGTTAGGCCTCACATATCTGTTATTTCACGGGAACCCACACTTTTCAAACCGAAGTACAGCAACGCTGTTTGGTGGCAAAAATAAGCATGGTGGTAGAACTACTTTAATATATTGTGATAACTAATTAGAACTTATAATATGTTTTACTTTATGTTTGTACGATTTGCAAATATTTATTCCAGGTGTCCTGGGTGTTTTCTATGTATAATAAAAAATATCTATGTATGTAATGTATTGTATTAAGTATATCAGTCATCTAGTACCGTACCCATAACACAAGCTCTTCTTAGCTTGGGGCTAGATGATGCTGTGTGGATTGTCCAACATTATTATTATTATTATTAACTTAAAGCAACAAAATTTAAATATTAATTAAACTATCGGAAGTTTGCTAAAGAAAAGTTTTGTATCTAGTTTTTCATTTTATTTATTATTTGAGTTTATTTAATTTGTTTGGCATACGAAGGTTTAGCTTTTTAATGCGAATCCGACACAGTGTAGTAATGTTATAATTGTGTGTTATTGTTACTTTTGCTACTGTATATTTTGACGTATATATCCTAGACCAAAGGAGGATCAAAGCCCCTCTTTTTTAAATATATAATACTTCTTGCAAAAATTGTTTAGGTATTGTGGATTTACTGTTTTACAAAGCGAGAAATACTTAAATATGGGAATGTTTCCATTTTAGGTCTTGAAATTGATTATGACAGAACTTCCATCGTACGCACCAGAAGGTAAGTGGAAAACATTTTATTTTAACCTACATTTGAAGATTCGTCTTCACTCATCTATACTTCTATACTTATACTTATACTCGTATATTATAAAGAGGAAAAATTTGATTGTTTGTTTGTTTGCAATGAATAGGCTCCAAAACTACTGGACTGATTTGAAAAATTCTTTCACCGTTAGGAAGTTACACTATCCCCGGGTGACATAGGCTATATTATATTAAAAAAAATTAGGGATCCTTACTTAAACCCGTGCGAAGCCGGGACGCGCCGCCAGTAATAGATATTTTGCATGTTGAAGTTACTATTTTGTCTTATATCATCATCATCAACAACAGGCTGTAGACATCTACTGCTAGACCTCAATACGATTCTAGAAATAACGATTTTAAGTCTTTTCCATTCACCGACTTCACGCGATCCTAACAATGCTGTCTTTCATAAACTCAGAATAAAATTGCATTAAATTACCGACATTGTTACCTTGTTGTTGTTATCTTTGTACGAATATCTTCATAGTAACAGGAAAATATTGCTTTTTTTTCTTATATGTCGTAATAAAAAGATCTCATACCAATATAGCTATAAAGAGAATATACAAGCCAACATTCTATACACGAGATTGGTAATGTATTTGAAAAGCGTTTTCCTTTGAATGAATAATTTCAATGGTTTCTTCATTAGCCGGTACGATTCCTACGGTGCTATTGTTTTGACGACAGTGTTAGGTTAGCTAGATGTTTAGGTATACTTGTATAACTAAGTAAGAACGAATTGCTAATTGCCTTCAAATTGGCAGCCGTCACAACTCAGTTAGTAGTAGCTGTACCCTCAGCGCTGTAGGTGGTGGGTTCGAGCCCCACCGAGAACAAGCATGATTGTTGATGCTGATGATGTAACGTGATTGTTCTGTGTTATATGGTTTTCTTTGTATGTATTTACAAAGAAAGCATTTAAGTATTCTATCAGACAACTGGTGTTAAATGAATGTCAGTATTTATTTAATTAATATTATTCATAATGACGACTGATATGGCGCGGCGGGCGAATGTCCGCCTGCGACGCAGGAGGTTGCGGGTTCGATTCCCACCTTGGGATAAATGTTTGTTCGATCTGAAAATATTTATTCCGGGTGTTCTGGGTATTTTCTATGTATAATAAAAAAATATCTATGTATGTAATGTATTATATTAAGTATATCAGTCATCTAGTACCCATAACACAAGCTCTGCTTAGATGCTGTGTGGATTATCCAGCATTTTTATATTATTATTATTATTCATTCAGGACTCACAATGAATTCCACACCAATTGCCTTGAATAAGGCTGCTATGCGCAAATACGAGGATTTGGAGGTACCATGTGACGCTATTCTTGCTGCCTACGTGTGGGTGGATGGCAGCGGGATAAACTTACGATCGAAAGATCGGACCTTTGATTTCGTGCCCAAATCTCATAAAGGTAGGTTGCTCGTACTAGGTATCAACCTACACAAAATACATTCCTTGCATTATTCTACTTATAGTTGTACCATTTACTTAATAAAATAAAATGTATAATAAGATATGAAATATATCTGAATAAAATACCTAAGGAAATATCTCACACTTGTGTGAAATACTGTAAAAACATTGCGTTTGGATGAGACCAGTTATTATTAGTTAACTGAGATGAGATCTGTATTTCAAATCTCAATTCAATTGCTCATCCAGACTACACGCTGGCCCACTCCGCATCAGTGGACACGCATTTTTTGTCTACATATTTATTTCCAAACTAAAAATAAAACTAAGACATAAGTAGAAAAAAAATACAATACTGGGTTTGATAGCTTCATACACCAATTCACCTAACACTGGCTTGATTTCTTGTTTTATTTCCAGTAATAGCAAGCCGTAGATAGATCTTCAAAGCGTTCTATCAAACATTTATCTAAACAATTGCGGTGGGCTAACAGTTATTTTATCGTTCCAGACTTGCCGATTTGGTACTTTGACGGCAGCAACACTGCGCAAGCAAACCCTGACAACTCAGACACGTTTATATTCCCACAAGTGATTTACCATGATCCCTTCCGACGTGCCAGCCATATATTAGTGCTGGCGGATACATACCAGCATAATTACCAACCGACTGGTGAGTTATCAGCTGGATTAATTAACTCTCGACGTAACATGGGTCTCGATAACACGTTGTAAGCTAAGTAGTATGCGCTCTTGTTACCTCCTTGAATAAAGGGATGCTACATAAAAAGTATCTAAATAGCTCAATTAAATTTTTTATATTATAAGTACATGTGTAAAATATGCAACTAATTTCCAACGTTATAATACATGACTGTGATAAATTCAAAAATTTACTGTATACTTTTTTACGAGGGTGAAATATCGAAAAACATGATTTGACTCTACATACAATATATTTATTTGCGAGGCATTCACTCGTCAGAGTCTTATAACTACGAAAGTATCTGAATGTGTGGTGTAATTGATTGAAAGGCGAGCTTTGCCTCACTGCAATAATGTAAGCAGCAGTGGAAAAAGTATAAGTACATTTTTCTACTACGGCAAAACAACAATTAAATAATATTATATTAAAACAAGCGGGCAATAGAATTCTTATTTAGGTTTTGGTTTTAAAGACGTTTTACGAATGAAAATGGAAATACTTTTGCTGGCATTCGTACAAAAAAAATATTAGATACAATCCATGGTTTGCTCAATCTCAAACAACGCTTACGAACTATTCTTATCTGGTCGTATTTTTGGAAAGGATACGAGTATCATTGCATTCATTACAAGAGTTTAGCTTCTATAAAAAAACTCCAAAATAAACAAAAAATGCGTAAACATCTGGATCATCTATTACAATTCGAAGAACCGTCTCAGAGCAGCCATAAATAACGTAAGAACGTACTTGGTGTACCAATTATGCTAAAGTGCCTATAAGAATTCCCAATAGACCCAGAGTTTCTCATAATTATTTCTAGCAATTTTGAGACTACGCACCGGTAAGCGCAGCGTATAAGACGTTTTCCCACTAGATAGAAAGACGGAGTCGGGGTCAGGTCTACTCTTGATAACAATAAACGAAGTTTCGTATTGTCGTTTTGAGTTGTGCTGCGGGACATCAGTAACCCATTCCACAGTCGAGTTGTTACTGCCTGATATGGCCGCGAAGTGTAAGTCAAAACGAATATAATTCAATACGAAACGTCGTTTATTGTTTGAGTAGAGCTGCTGGCCGCACGAGATGGGTCGTTCTAAAATCTATTAGACAAGTCTTTGTCCAGTAGTGGGCGTTCTAAGGCTGGTAGTACGTGGATAGCATTTAAAAATTTAGTCTCGTCACCTCGGCCACCTAAACAAGTCCATTACTGGAAATAAGGCGGCGTTTGTCATAAGTCACCACGCTTGACAGGCGGATTAGTGACCGATGTGTTGATGTTCAGCAGGTGGATTCTGAGATTTTTTCGTTTTTCAACGCTATTTTAGCAGTTGCCATTCTAATCTGTTGCCATTCTTTTTGTTTAATGAAAGTGACAGTGTTATAAATTTATAAAGCTGTTACAAAGTGTCAGGGGGTATGAATAAAACCATGACCTTGTTACTAATAAACTCAATGTATCGTTGAAATATATACGCCGTGTTTTATTTCTTTTTATCAAATTTGAAACTTTGTGTTAATATTACTCCGAGTTTATCAGTGATAGGGTAAGCGTTTATCTTAGTGCACGTGATTGTACCACTCGAGTAAAGCCGTGGGCGGATGCTAGCACCTATATTATTTCCCCTGCAAAGCTTAAATTTCGCAAAGGAAGTCGGAGAAAAAACGGTCGAACATAAACCTTTCTTACGAACGCTGCCTTAACGATGAGAGATATATGATTGAGTTCTAAAGAAAAGTTGTATAACTCGATAATGCCTACAAAAAAGTTAGCGACAGCATATGTCTAACTTTTATAAGACGATACTTCTTTATAGGTTATGGTTACTACATAACATAAGATGGGCCATCTGCTTGATCCGTAAAAATCGTATAAAAAAAGAGATAATATGTGTAAAAAGAAGTAACTGTACTAGAATGATAGGTGACAGAGGAAAGTGAAGAGAAAAAAATCTGTTCAGACCCCTGTGGGGTCGCTAGTATAAAATAATACAAACAACTAAAAATAAACTGTACGTACATAATTTATTTTTTATTGTTTGTATTATTTTATACTGTGTCTAAAATTTGTTGGTCTCTATTTACAAAGTTCAGCCTAGCCTTACAGGGAATCGTTGTGAAACTCAATTTGGCACGTGCGGCACACATTTTTTTGTAGATTTATGTAACTTATTTTTTTATCCGGCAGCTTCAAACTTTCGCAAAAACTGTGTGATGCTTTGCGAGAAGGGCGAAGTGGAAGAGCCATGGTTTGGTTTCAACCAGGAGTTTTTCCTGACTACAACGGACGGCCGTCCGCTCGGTTGGCCAGCTGGTGGATTCCCCGCACCACCGGGACCTTACTACTGCGCTACTGGAGCAAATAAGATCGTTGCTAGAGATCTTATGGAAGCTTTTTATAGGTAAGTTAAATTTTGTTACAGTCTTGAATGAGGGAGTGGCCCCGCCTTCTGATCCTAAGATCGTGGGCTAGAATCCCGTCGTGCACTTGGATTTTCCATTGTGAAAGTGTGCGCAATGCCAGTGCTCTTGAACGGTGAAGGAACATATTGTGAGAAAACCATTTAGTATTCTAGCTGTGGCGATGGGTTTGCACTCTGTTCCGTGTAGAATACCAAGTACTGCAAAATGTGTGTGCCTATGTGCCAATATTTTGTTTGAACGTACTCTACCTCCTACCCCTATTCAAAATCCTGAAAGAATCTTAAGTCGGTACTACTTTGTACTAACAGATCTGAGGGGATATTTATTGTACCTTGGGATTAAAGTCGTGCAGCTATTTATTTTTCTTCGTTTACTAAACTCGGTTTCATCACTGAGCTTCAATCTTCAATCTAAGCTATACAATCCTTTGCCTACCCGTAAACCACCGCAAAAGCAGTCCTTACATGAACATTGAGAACATGTTTACTCCTAACGTGATTAGTCATGCTTGGACGCACACCTTGTATGTTGCCACTAAATACATCACGGTTGGTAATCCCTTAAGGAAGTTATTTCCAGTTCCTGCGAATAAACCGACTATTGCAAAACTGCCTGAAAAATGGTAAATTTCTTTTACTAATTTAGACAGATATCTACCGGTATACAGGTAATTCCAAAAAAAGGAAACATTACTCCAATTTATCATCATTCTTATCAGTCTGAGTCCATTTTTGAGAATCTATATTTCTCAGCGGTTTTCGGTTATTTCAATTTCACTAAATCAATTTCTGCTAGTAGTACAGTAATTGTCGCCATCCTTCCAAAACTGTGTTCAATGTAGCCACAATATGTTGTCCCAGTTTTTAGATCAAAACAAATTTATTCTCATCGTTTAGAAGTGCCTAATATACATACTAACGCTACTACAATCGAAATCAATAAATCTGGATCACTGGCGCAAAACCTATATCTCTGAATCTTGAAGCGATATAATGAAAAATAAAGAGTGGTTTATAGAACGTTGTTTTATTTTGGGATATGTTCGTACTTATCTTTAAAACATTTTTTATTTATTTTTATTCTTTTATCTGTATTTTGTACCCACCAATAACAAATACTTGTATTAGCTGTAATTTTCTTTGTAAATAAATTTCTTTCTTTATTATTCTAAAAGAGCTGGCGTACTTAGTTTGTGTGATATTGGAGTGTGTGGTAGCTACCACTTAAGGTAGGTCTTGCACTTTCCATTCTTAGGTTTTTTTCAGAGCAACCATCATACTCAGTCTTCTTTTAAAGGAAATAAAGAAAAAAAGAAGAATATGATGCCTGTGTCGTAAATATATAACTATATTATACCAACGACACAAGCACTCTCTATTTTCTACTATAACGAAATTCCTATTATTATTAATTAAAGCAGTGCGCCGCAAAACGGTCTCTGACTCAAGCATAAAGTTTTGAAATGTTCACTAAATTGGTTACAGGTGCTGCCTCTATGCGGGAATCCAATTAAACGGAATCAATCCTGGAACTACACCCTCTCAGTGGAACTTTCAGGTAACCTTCGCAAAATAGAAATGGTTTTAGCGAGATACACTGCACAATCGAGTTATCTTAAAGTAAATACATTTCCATACAAAATCATTTCACCGATATATTTCTACTGGACAGACCGATCATACTGTGAAGATGGATAGAAAAAGCGTTATTTCTGAAAATATAGCATTGATCACATCACGTCAGCAGTCTAAATAAGTACACTGCTGTACATAAGCCTCCCCCATATTTAGAAGGATTTACCATATAGCTACCACGCTTGGTAGTCGGGTGACCGCAATGTTGGCATTAGAAACTGAAGAGATGCTTCTGCCAATATCTCCAGTGTGTTTTCTTAGTCCATCCCTTAGGACATTCAGGAAAGGTAATCGAGAGGTTATATTCTAAGTCAAACGGGTCATCCCATTCATCCTCAGCACATAACGTCTGCTGACAAGCTCAGCACATGACGTCAAGCTGACCCAATGATCTCTTTGACATGTGGATATGATTTAACACGTTCTTATTTTTGGTAATATCAAAGGTTGGGCCAAGCCCGGGTATAAGATCAGCGGATGATCTATGGATGGCGCGTTACATATTAGCCCGCTTGGCTGAGGAGTACGGCACTGTGGCTACGTTCGAGCCGCAGCCTGTGCCAGATTGGCCAGGCAACGGAACGTTTTGCTACTTCTCTTCAAAGGACATGAGAGAAGAAGATGGCATTCTGTGAGTTTATGTTTAACGCCATATAAAATGCTTCAAGATGAAAAAAAAAATTCTCATTTTACGCTTACAAGCATTTTCCTGAATCAGCTTAAGTTCTTATAGTGTTACGTACAGTAAAATCGTACAGCTGAGTGGACAGCAGAGTATATAAGACTAGCGGTTCTGTGAGAACAGTAGACCTCGCAAGCCTTTATATCTATAGAATAACAAACACATTCCCCTTACTTATCGTATCTTGAAATGTGGCGAAGAGTGTTGCGGTATCTGGTTTTTTTACTGAATATTTTTAGACATGACCTGTATAACAGTAATAAATTACTGTGAATATGAGTTTGGTTAAAAAAAACAGCCTGGCTGAACATCACGGCGAGTGCAGTTAGATAACTGTGCTTATGAGTTTAGTTAAAACTATTTTGTATGTTTGAATGTGGTGGCTGGTACTGGGGTAGTCGAAACCATTTACTAGTATTTAACCGTGACACAAATTATAGAAAAAAATCTCTCAGTTTATTTTTAAGCTATTAGGCATCTTCGATTGTGGCAGAGAGTGCTGCGGTAGCTTAAATTTTTTAACTGTTTTTTAAATTATGATTGTTTACCGGTTATAAATGACTGTGATTATGAGTTTGGCTAAAAAAACATTCGGTACGTTTTAATGTGGTAGCGGGTACTGTGGTAGTCGAAACCTTTTACCTGTATTTATTAACCGTAACTCCAATTACAGTAAAAAGTATCTCAGTATGTTTTAGGTAAGCCATTAGGAATCTTCGATCGTGGTGGTGAGTGCTGCGGTAGCTGAAAATTTTAACTATGTTTTTTGCCATGACATGTTTAACTGTAATAAATAACAGTAGGTAATTAAGAGATTGGTTTTAAAAAAAGTATTTTAAAACGTTTTTATTTTTCCCTAAACAAACGTCGCGATTGACTGAAAATATTAAATAAATCATTAAACTTGTGTGCTAATTTTCGTCCAAATCGATTGAAAAATGTGCGACCTGTCGGCGAGAACAGACAGACAGACGGACAAAAGAATTTTTGGTCAATATCAAAACTGCGATGCTTCGCTCGCTTTGCTTGCTCGGTCAATAACCATGCAATAATCGATACTTTTCCGTGGCTTAACAAAACTATTTCATTGAGCAAAATAGGGGTATTCGTTTTAGCGATGACTCGCGTTTCCTTGGTTTTAGGAGGTCAAATCTGGTGTCTATGGGTTTGTCTCGTAAAGGCGGAGAGGATTGCGTTGTTTAATTGGTGTAGGTCACACACACATACACACACACACACATTTTCAAAAAAAAAAAAAAAAACAGCAAACTCTGTCCTATTTTCCCCCCTTCACTCTCGTTTTCTGGAATTTTTTTGTAACATCTTATGAAAAATAAAGTTCTTATTGTATCTCTCAAATTTTATTAAAATATGTCGATAAATAACGCTACAGACTTCCCCTCTTTTCCCCCTTTTTTTTTACATCCAATCAAAAATCGCAATCGACAAAAAAAATCCTTTAGCTCAAGGAACAGTGTGCCAATTTTTGTCAAAATCGGTGGAAAACTGCTACCTGTAGGCGAGAACAGACAACCGTACAAAAGCATTTTTGCCCTATCTGGAAACTGGACACTTCGCTCGCTTCGCTCGCTCGGTCAATAAACACTGTAACCATCAACCTGCTGCTCACGAAAAAGTGAACACGAAAGTATCTTTTACTTAGTAAGTAGTAAGGGTATTTCTCTTAGTGAAGGGCTCGTCCGGGGAAGTATTATCACCTTACCTATTTCAGCTATCAACTGGTAAGCAATTGGTAAGCAGCTTTGCAGTGTTCTGGTTTGAAGGACTACAAGCACATGAGGTTTAACACTTGTATGCCTCTGGTTGATGAACGCAAAGCATTGCATCTTAGGGTATATATCCTTACGAACATAACCTGCAAGTCAACGCTTTGCTATAGGTGATGGTAACCACTTAACATCAGGTGGATCATCTGTTGGTTCAACCAGCAAGATTTATAAAAAAACCCAGAAATGTATGGGACACAGGCATAATATATGTCCAGTAGTATAATGATGACGTATATGGACGTTAAGTAGATACGTGTATGAAGGTATGTTCTTAATATAGAACTCTGGTTGGCCGGAGGACTGCCCTGTTTACATCGTAAATGCGCTTGCATGCGAAATTACCCTAACGCTAACAAGATCCGCACCCACCTGGGGCTTTATTTTATTATGCCTCTAGTTTAGTTCCGATAAATAACGATGTAGAGATTTATTGGAATACTTACAGTTCTTTTTGCACACTTCCACTTAGGTATCTTTCAAGAAATACATTACATTATTTTATGTGCATATCTTTTAATTGTAAAAAGAAAGAAAATGTTACCATTTTAATTAAAATTAATGTAGGATTTATAAAATATGAAAATGAAATGGAACCCTGAAAAGGCCTTCACCAACATCATAAAAGCTTAGTGTTAACAACATTTGGTAAAGTATTGTCACAGACACACAGACAGAATTCACGAAATAAATCATACCAAAACATTGTAAAGGGAACAATCTATTCACAAACAAAGCACTAGTGTACGCCATATCTGGAATGAATCTGTAGTAATACCGTAACTAACGTCACACCTTTCTGAGTGACCACTTTTAACTGTCCTACAGAGTGATTGAACGGGCTATAGATAAGTTGGCGCGTAGACATGGCGCTCACATCAACGAGTACGACGCGAACAATGGCGCCGACAACGTGCGACGGCTCACGGGGAAGAATGCGATGCCTCACATTCGGGACTTTACTGCAGGTACTATCCTTACACATATCTAAAGATCTTTAAAACAGACTCGTCGCGCTTGTAACTATAAAGATAGGATTAAATTCGCCAGGCACGGTAGATAGACAGTAGTAGTAATAGTAGAGACCTTAGTGAAGGGCTAGATAGAGAAGTTCTACCACCATACCTATTTCTGCCGCCAAACAGCTTGCTTTGTTCCGGTTTGAAGGGTAAGGCCGGTAAAATTACAGGCACATGAGGCTTATTACCTATATACCTCAGGTTGATGGACGCTGAACTGTGCATCATAAGGCACGTTTCTAACTAGCGTGACTTACGAGGCAAGGCTTTGTTATAAGCAAAGGTAACCACTTAACATCAGGTGGGTCATCTGCTTATTCCATCAGCAAGTTGTATAAAAAAAAGATAAGCCAGATAGTAACAAGTATTGGTAGTTTGAAACTACCTTAAATATACTAATGGACGTTAGACGCTTCTCTTACCAGTTCGCTAGTTGGACGTTTAGTAACAAGATGGATCGATAACATTGTCAGCGTCTCAGGGATCGTAGATTAATGAGGGTAGCTAAGATTGAATGTGATGACATGAACAGAAAGAGGCCCAGCAGTGGCTTAATTATTTATTGGTTTTTCATCATTTATCTCACTCAGAAGTTTGTTATTGTTTAAAACGAACAAACTGAAATAGATTAGTAGGTACCTACCTTGGTGCTTATCTATTTCAAATTGTTGGGGCAAGGAGAAACTTAGTATTTATAAAACAATATCATTCGTAGCAAATACTTTGTTCTCATGAAAGTTTCGGTAAAAGTACTTTGTTAACTCTAGGGGCATTTATTGAAATAGGTACTTAATAAGCTTAAAGATGTAATGCGGCGTAAAAACTTGATAAGAAAAAGGGAGGCTTCTTTTGGTTATTTGATATCGTTTTAGGTGGTTTTATTAACATAAATTTGCTAAGGCCTCGTTACCTGATCCTTATTTTGTGCTAGGGCAGGTGTTACATTAAGACGGACTAATATTCGAGTGTTTATCTGTGTATAAATATCGTGCTATAAATTTCGTGGTGACACAGCCATCACAGCGATCATATTGAGTATGATCGATGAAATATTTAAATGATGAAACCATTACCAAAGCTTCAAAAGTATTTTAGAAGGCTTTTTCATCCTGCTTTGTATACCGATTCTAATTTTGTAATGTAAGTAATAAAACATTTCAGAGACAGCATTCATATTTCACTTATTCACTAATAAAGAATATTTTCTCAGATATGAAAATATTTCTGAAAGTATTATGGCTCGGTAATAAAATAGGTGTCAATTTGTCCAAATATGCAATGGTTTGTTTTTTAATCCACTCAAGCCATAAGATTGCGAAAAAAATATTTCTAAAGCTGTGGAGAGAGTTGTGATATAAGACAATTTTGTTAATTTGACGACCGATGTGGCGCGGCGGGCGAATGTCCGCTTGAGACGCAGGAGGTTGGGGGTTCGATTCCCGCCTTGGGATACGGATTTTTGTACGATCTGCAAATATTTATTCCGGGTGTTCTGGGTATTTTCTATGTTTTATAAAAAATATCATCAGTCATTTAGTACCCATAACACAAGCTCTGCTTAGCTTGGGGCTACGTGATGCTGTGTGGGTTGTCCAGGATTATTATTATTATTAATTGCTTTAGTTTATATAGAATCCATATTTCTACGCTTAATCAGTACAACTTTTTCATGAAGTTTGTATCTTAGACCCAAAGTCAATTTACTTGGAGGTCTATGTTTGCGTGTTACGAAGTTACCAACTTTACTTAATCACCTACGTAATAGCGGTTATTATTAAGATGACCATGGAGACCATGGAGCTTTCGGCTGCTAATTTTGTTAGCTGTGGCATTTTACTCTAATTGCTTCCTTATTTTTAATCACGCTAAGAGCTCAGACACGTAAAAAACATAAAAACCAGCCAAGTGCGAGTCGGACTCGCGCACGGAGGGTTCCGTACCATTATCTAAAATAAAAACGACAAAAAAATTGAGTTTGTTGTATGAGAGCCCCCTTAAATATTTATTTTATTCTGTTTTTTTAGTATTTGTTGTTATAGCGGCAACATAAATACATCATCTTTAAAAATTACACCTCTTCGGTTCATGAGATACAGCTTGGTGACAGACGGACAGACAGCGGAGTCTTAATAATAGGGTCCCGTTTCACCCTTTGGGTACTTAGACGGGTTTGTCAGTAAATAATCGCACGTAAAATTATTTCATGCTCGGCATTATGCTAACACCCAAACTACATCTGGATCTAAACTGCTTTGTCCACGTGAAGCTATGTTCATACAAACTTCCAGTCTTGCCGCACTACGTAAGGTGTTGCATTTTAGTATTTTTTTTAGTTACTAGTGTGCACCAAAATAATCATTTGTTCTATAGGGCCTAGGGGGGGTATACCTAGAAAATTTTAGGCCTCTAAGTACAGAATTTTCTGTAGTTGTTGTAGATTATACGCCTATGAATGTTTTAAGTATATCTGTACTCACGACTGCACCCCCAAGCACAATAGGTATCTTCGTAGCACTTTATCTAGAATGAAAGTTTCGAATTAGAGCTTTAATTTGGATACTGGTAAACCCATTGATCTATATCTTTAGAACCCCTCGGTACTAAAAATAGAAAAAAAGCTTTAGCTACAGAGAACAAGTGATTAGTAAATGTGATCACTGTAAATAACTTTAAATTACGAGTTGTAGATGGGACTAAACAAATTAGTTACCAAACTATGTGTGGACGTGCCGCTAACTTCACCTCTGATGCCCTGCCCTTTATCCTACGAGCAGTCATTAGTAGGACTACGCAGAATGTTTGTCAGATCTTTATCTCCTTGACTAATGTACCTGTCATTGATAATTAAAAGATTACCTGATTGACGTCAGTGTTGACTATTTTGATATTAAAAGACTTGCTGATGTAATATGCACATGGTCTACCTGATATAGAGTGGTTACCATCACCTATAACAAAGTATTGCCGCGCAGTTCACATTTGTTAGGAACGTGTACGTGTCTTGCACATTAGTGCAACGTAGGTGCACTGCTCCGCGTCCATCAACCTGAGGCATACAGGTGTTAAACTTCACGTGCTTGTAATTTTACCGGCACCTCTTCAAACCGGAACACAAGCTTCTTGGTGGCAAGCTTTGTTAAAAGTTGTACTACTACAAAAAAAAATTGTACATCTCTTTGTCATTTAGAATTCTAGTTAAATGAAAAAATTCCATACAACAATGAAAATCTCTCTCTCGCCGTAGATATGTCTTCGCAGATTAGTTTAAGTAAGATTATCCATTTGTTTCAATCTGCAGGTGTGGCTAACAGAAGTTGTTGCGTCAGGATCCCTCGTCAAGTTTCTGAGGATAAGAAAGGGTACCTTGAAGATCGTCGGCCGGCTGCAAATGCTGATCCATATCGTGTTATATGTATCATGCTGAGAACCTGCATTTTTGATGAATAGCCTTCAAAAGTTCTGCTAGTTAGTTTGCTTTGTTCAAAACTTGTGCAAAATTAATTAGTGACGTTCTGTTGCGCGATTATATTTAGCATCCTGTATTATTTTCACAGTTCCATTATGTTTTAACCTCAATACTGTTTTGTAATATTTTATCAATCAATAAACCTAACATTATGTAAACAAAAACAAAATAGTTATTCAAAATCAAATCAAAACAGCCAAATTCTTTAGCTAGTTTATATGCGATAGAAAAAAACACCCTAGTCAACCCTAGTAATTTTTCTAAACTTTTCCCTGGCAACGATTTAAATTCAGTTAGTACATACCAACTTTTGTTTAGCTAAACTAACACTCTTCTATGTGGATGTTTTTATATTCGGTTCCTATATTTATAAGCTTCCTCGCTCGCGCCTACGTTCGCGTTTTTCATTCTGCAAGACTAATTTGGTCGTTTTTATGTGATGCATATACATACATACAATTGTACAAACAAACGAAAAAAAAATTTTAAGTTGATTTCGTCTTGTATTTTTTGTGGTAGAAATATTCCAGAAAACCCCTTTTATAATGTATGTATCCGTTAATAAATAAAAGAGACATTTTTTTATTAATCATTAGCAAAATCAATTATCTTGTGTACCATAAACTTGATATTTCTCGTCGGGATAGTTTTAGAAGTACAAAAAAGAAAACCACAGTTTTCGTTGTATCGTAGGTATTATATATATATATATATATATCTATATTCGTGTGTAATTTAAACTATTAAATTAAAGTATAATTTGAAGTATGACATCACAATACATATTTAACCTATTTAACATTATAATTTACAACTAGAACTATAGATAAACTTTATTTACTTATTTACACTTTGTCATCGTAGGATATGTCCGTAA
The DNA here is from genome assembly GCA_947095575.1 of Electrophaes corylata. Taxonomy (NCBI): domain Eukaryota; kingdom Metazoa; phylum Arthropoda; class Insecta; order Lepidoptera; family Geometridae; genus Electrophaes; species Electrophaes corylata. Next base: position 8,541,256 of record OX352701.1, read on the forward strand.
ACTCCACTTTATTACTGTTTGGAAAAATATATAACTCACTGACTCTTTCATCCCCTATTGGTAATTCAGTCTGGGAGAATCTTGGTGTGGAAATCCTTTTACCCCTTGTTCTATTGTTATCAATCCTTCCGCTAATGTGTCGTTTGTTGTTACGAGTATCTGTATCGATGGCTTTTATACAGTCAAATTGACTTTCCTTATTCTGTGTCGCCAAGCAGTGACACGAATTACGATTTCCGAGCTTTATGCCATCGATAGCCGACATATTGATAGATTTCCTGACACAACTGTTTCTGTCGTTGGTTGACCTAAAGGATATATTTCTGGTTCGGTATGACTGTCCATCCTGCAATGATTACTACAATAAATAATAGTTTATTCAGTGCGCAGTCGCCTAGGAGAGAATAAAAATTATGTAATACTGGAGTAGGCAAGGAATATAATTTATAAATAATAAATAATGCTGGACAATCTACACAGCATCATTTAGCCCCAAGCTAAGCAGAGCTTGTGTTATGGGTACCAGATGACTGATATACTTAATACAATACTACATTACATACATAGATATTTTTTTATTATACATAGAAAATACCCAGAACACCCGGAATGAATATTTGCAGATCGTACAAACATTTATCCCAAGGCGGGAATCGAACCCGCAACCTCCTGCGTCGCAGGCGGACAATTGCCCGCCGCGCCACATCGGTCGCCACATTTGTTTAAAAAGAAGCAGAAATAAATTCATGAGCGATTTTTTTTCACTGAAACCACATCAAAGAGCGTATAGTATATCACAAAACACAAAAAGTCAATTATTGAGTAAGACGGGGGAATTGATATCATCTTATTGAAATCGAAATAAATACCTATTCAAAGATTGTTTTTACGTACCTCGTAACTGTCGTTGGTGAATCGGTTTGGCTTCTTTCCGAAAGTAAAACGTTGTTTAAACTCCTTTTTGAATTTTTCCTGCAGCAATAAATAAAACATTATGATTAAAATTGACCCGAAAAAAATTAAACTTTACAGCGTGGTCGTCATTTTGTCGCACGTGCCAATACGTATTACGTCGTTGGGACAGCCTTTGTCGTCAATAAATTACACCCGAGACTGGTTTAGAACTAATCTGTACTCTGCTCCTTGAGAGGCATATCAAATTTTATGAAAGTACCATGTGGGCCGTTTTCAGTGAGCATTTGAGCGTAGCTTTTGTTCTTGTTTTTTAAACCAAAATTACTTCAACTATTTGATGTTTCTAGTTTAGTTAAGAGTGCATAATTATATTAAAAATTGCGTTATATAGCGCTTACATCGATTAATCTAAAGTTCAATTAAATTTAAATCAAATCAAAGCATCGTCAAGATTAAACTAAAAACACGTGCAGCTTAGCTCGAGCAGCACCAAGGTTAAAAAAGAAAAAAATAAAGAAGAAGGGACCCTGAAAAATACATTTTGTACCGTGTATATCATACTTTTGATACCTAAACGTATACGTGTAAATAAATAGTACGCGTATTCAATATTGGCTCTTCATAGTTAACGAAGCGCAAAGTTCTAGACATATTTCCCCTTTGATTTTTGCTTATTTTTGTTCGAGCATGTGACTAGACTATGAAATGGGTTCTACTTTACTTTTATCGAAGTATGTATTGTATATTTTATTGATACTTACGTTGTATATTGCGTATATAAAAGGGTTGTAGCAGGAGTTACTCATCGCCAACCAATCGAAGCAGAAGAATAATACATTTATGTATCTGTACCTGAAAAATAAAATGCATGAGTCAAGAAAGCCGAGTAGAAAAAATATGGCACTACCTAAAAGAATGATTTTGTAATAAATCTTTTTTACTAATAACTGATTTCCTCAGATTATATAAGCTTAGGAAAATGGTTTCAATCTCGAACTCTCAGGTCTGAATCTTTAATTTGTTTTATTCAAAAATACTCGCATAAAACATTTACCCCACTACTAATAAAGTCGGCTCAACCTCGAAATAGTTACTCTGTGTTTTGCCTTACTTCCTGTCACTATAAAAAACAATACACGGTGCTTTGTAAACTATTTTAACATTACACTGAGTTCATTAAAACCAGGGATAAAATGATAAGGATGAGATGAACTAAATTATTGATTGAAATATTGATTTTCAAAATTACCTAAAAAGTTAAATGATGTATTGTAACGAGTGTCAAAACCCAACACCCAGTCGTTTATAAGCGCGCGGGACGTGCCGCACGAGCGTCAAAATATCTCGAAAATACTGTACCCAATCTAGGTTGCTATCAACTTATGAAAAGGACGTTGGAAGTATTCAATAGCAAGATTCTGTTAGAATGAAGTTCAGGGTTTCTGCTGTAATTCCTTAATAAATCTTTGAAAACTCACTGGCTTTCCTAAAGAGCAGGGAACTCTATGGCTCGTGTATTCATATTTCGTGTTTGAAAGGATAAATTTCCAACTAGATTGATTATCACCGGTTAATTTAAATGAGAGCTTTTTCATTTAAAATAACTTGCTAAGTACTTACTCAGAATCTCTTTGAATTTTATTGAAAGTTTGGTAAAACAACCTGGTAAAGGTTTATCATTTCTCCTAGTTAGTCCTTACTTCATTCACAAGGAAATTACAAAGTAGGTACTCATACCTATTTAGTGTGTGAAATAATTATTAATTTCTGATATTTTAACGAACAACTAGGTATTCCGGTTTTAGAGTTATACTGATATTTTTTTTGTCAAATCGGATAAAGGGGTTTTATAATAATAGTATGTCGGATTCCAAAAGAGGGCGTATTATAAAGTATCATAAATACACATGAGGTCAAATGCATAAACATTCTAAGATAACTTTTTTGGCAAGACCGATGCAATGGTTGCGACTTGCGACGGTAAATTTAATTTGTTATATTCACTTTACACAGGACAGTCAGACAGGATTTGCAGGACAGTTAATTTGTTTGCGTAAGTACTCCGTATACCTGAGTCATGATAAGGGTAGAGTCATAACCAAAGGTTATTAGTCAAAACTGTCTTCCTCGATTGGCCAGAAACATGCAATACAGAAATTAATTACTAGCCATAAATAGCTAATTTGAATACCAATAATTACTCACTCATTGATGGAGGGTAAGAAGGATTGCAGCAGTAAATAACTCTGTAGCGGCAGCCAGCAGGTTGCGAAGAGAGCCACCACCAGTACCAGCATTTTTATAACCTAGAAAGCAGGAAGCGTTATTCAGGGCAATGTTATGTATGAGAAACTACAGCTATTTTCTTTGAGCTACTGAAATTACCGGATACAGAAGTGGTCGCCAAAATTTAGATTGGCATTTTTTGGGCACTGCAGAATGCAAAGCGTATGACTACCACTGTTCAAATCACCCCTCAAATTATGATTGTCTGAAATTAATCAAATTATTTTTTATATAAACCTCAACCTCCGCTGTATCCATTTTACCAATTAAAATATAAGATTTGTATTTGTCTAATTCTTATTACACCTAAGACAAATATACCCTGAAATGTCAAGTCTTTACGATCAGCGGTTTAGGTTTTACATTGTCCATAAACCGATCGATAAAACCATTTTTATTAAGTAAAATCAAGAGATCACTCAAAATCACAGTGACTTCATTCGCTTGATGTCGTTTTTCTTAAATCTCCCGCTGTTTACCTTATGCTGAGTAGACATCTAACGGTGTCCGCGTATGGCAACAAGCATATTACTTTGTGTTTAGTATATTTACGGGTCGTTGTGTGAAATAAGCTTACATTTATTTGGTAAGTGTACCCAGCATTCTTTCATAGTTTCTTTAGTTAGATTTTCCTTAACTTACCTCAACATTACAAAAAAAGATTGGCTTCAAATCGTATGTTTCTACGTTGGTAACTCATATTACACATTTTTTGTAAATATATTATAATAATCCCACGCCCTATTTATTACTTTACCGAAAAACGCTTACCCAGACTTGGAATGTCGGTGAATAAGACATTTTCTCCAGGTAGGTACCTCACAGGTGTAATCTAAGTGATACCTAACTTTGAACTTCACGCACAATTGCAGTTAAAACGGATAATGAACGCAAAACGCTGAAATCTAGATCATTCGTTGTTACTTTTACCAAGACTGGCTCACATTCCAGCTAATAGTAGCACTGGCTTCTTAGCTGAAGATCGTGAGTTCGATTATCATCAAGGAAAAGTACTTTTTGTGATGTGTGAAAATATCTATAAATATTTATTTGTATTATGGTTTATGTACCTTCTTCTTGTTTCTCATGTGATTGGCGTCTCTGGCTTCCAGGGCATTACCCGGCGCTCTGGCACCCCACAGTTTCATAGACATGTGCACGTACGCAAATGTTATTACAAACAATGGAATCACATACTGAAATATAAAAGGTGAATCAAACATGGGCTAACACGAGCAAGTTTTACTCAAAATTTGTACTACCTAAGTACGTGCTTAGATCAAAGCTTGCTGATTTAACAAAAAAAATGTCAGCATTTAATATGCATATTTTAAGCCTATGGATTACTTTTTTAGATTAGGTGGGTAATTTTCTTTCGTTGTTTGACGATTTTTTAGCATAAATAGGTAAGCAAATTATAATTATTTTGAACAAATTTGTTATTTTGTTTTTCGACACCGATATCTGCTGGACGAAAAACGCATTAACCCGCAAGCTAGTTACAGACGATTTATAATATGTTCTCTGAACTTGCTTGTTGTAGCTTAGCTTAAAGCTTGAAGCTTTTTTACACAAGTACCGAGCGCGCAACTATACTTACTGTAACTAACTCCTTCTCAGAGTTTGAAATAAATGTAACCATAGTTGCTTAATATAAAATACTTTCGTAGATTGTAAGTAAAAAGGGAGAATCAAACAAGACTTTGCTGAAATGATCGCTATTCACGAGTTATGGATACAGTCACGGAGCTATATCGCAGTGGAAGCGGTATGGGGTTGTTTCCTTATTAGATTACTTTTAGTCTTGCAGAGTTTGAAACAAAACTTGCTGTGAGTGTTAGAAAATTAATGACTTTTCAACTAAATAACCAACTTCCGCTAATCGAACTTTTGAAAAGTTACGGCCAGCGTACGGCGCATAGGGTTATTCCCGCTCGTCCCCACGTTTTGTCCCACAAACACAATGGGGACCACCAATGTTGTGTATAAATATAATTTTCTTTATTATATACATTGACAAATTTTAAACTTCTTGCCATTTTGTCTTTTGGTTTGCACTGGTTTTTTAAGGACCATGACAGTTTTGAAGTAATCATTAACCAATGCCATTTTGATTATGTTTATTGATGATTTTTTGATACTTATTTGTACTACCCACTAACCTATAAGTACTTAAAAAACAAACAACTTTTACTGAAAAGTACATTTTTAAAACTCAATCTATTATAAATAACAGTATAGCATAATATATATTATAACTTTGATTCTAGTTAATCTCCGTTCATGATGACGCATCAAATAAATACAAATGGATTTGTAATGGGCCAAGTAGTTCGTAAAACTACTTTTATTCGAAAAGTAGCAATAGGACAGTAATATTGAGGGTAAAGTTTGATAGTGTTCCAAGGTTATTTACTAAACAATGCTTTCGTGAAAGCTTAGTTCATCTATCTATTGATATCATAGAATAAAAAGTCAAAGTTCTATACAAATTGGTATGTAGTTATAGAGTTTATGCAGTTATTCCAGCCTGCCACGATTTAGACGTGGAGCATTTCAAACTCTAGTAAAGTACAAAAAATACCAAGGGCGTAGATTAAATTTCTTGCTTATTTTTTTAGATCTTAAGAAATTGGCCCCAACAACAAACGTTCAGTTTAAAGACACCACAGAGTAATCAGTACAAATACCTAATGAAATTCAAATATTAGTACATCTCTTGCATTGCTACTATGTCATTGTGTAGGTGTTACCTACTCATAGTATTTTTTTTATTTTCAAAAACTGACCTGAAATATGTACAAAAGTAGCCTGTAAATAGCTAAGGAATGGTTTCCAAAATTGCTCGCAGCACAAAATGGCTTTTTGTAGAACAGCTTCGTAACTGCAAACAAAAACGAAATTTACTTAAACCTAAATATATTAAGGAACATAAAAGAATGTTCTACATTTCGTTTCTGAATTTCAACAATTTTTTTTTTAATAATAAGATGAAGCGAATACGTTGAATAACATTGGAATAACACCAAATATGTGATCGACTCATCGATATAAAATATTTATATTTTTAACGATCATCACCACAAACATGTTACACTAAACGTTTTTTTCTCTAAATACATAAAACATGCGTGATTTATTGCTTGCTAACAGAAAATTTAAATAGCCATATTATTTGTTCATGAGATCGGCACGACTATCGAAAAGCTGTGAAACAAAGGATATCAACTGACAGAGAAGGAAAATATCCGTCACCACTTAGCTGATCATGACGCCGTGGTGATCAAAAACACTGGTTTATACTGAAAACCAGCGCTGAATACTTTTTTTTGCAGCAGAACGTGGTCTCGAAACCATTTTGCTGCATTCAGCTGGGTAGAATACATTATTCTATTCTTTAACTAAACAAAATATCCTAAAAAGTTCTTTTTTGGTCAACTGAACAGGTAACCTGATAGCACTCACGAAAGTATAAACATACACACATTACATCCATGGACTCTTTGTGCTCTAAAAATCGAAACTTAAGCCTTTTTTTCCCAGATGCTAAGTGGTCACCATCCTATAGCAAAGCATCGCCTTGCAGGTGCCCTGCGGTGCACTGCTCCACGTTCATCAACCTGAGGTATACAGGCCGACGTACAATATGACTGTGTTTTAGTGCCTTTGTTTGATCATGATAAATAAAGACCTGTACAAACTGAATGCGTCAGTACGGAGGGTGTTACCGGTACGTGTATTCAAACACTATGATTTGATAGAATAATTGGGTTTTCCGTGAAAAACCACATTCGATTTTGTCGGTCTCAGTAAGAATATTTAGGTACGTGCCATGTTTTTTTTGTTGTAACAGTGTGGCGAACATGTTTCGTTTTATTTTATTTTTAACATGTTTATAAATAAATAATTACCTGAATCCTGTTCATCCTCCATAACCACTTCCCAGGACATCGCCATGGGCGCAGCCAGTAAAAGAGCTAGCACCCAAATACATACTATTATCACCTTTGCTACTCGTTTTGATGTGTGAGCACTGAAAAATACAAGTACGGTTATCAAAAATGTTATTGAAAAGTCTCCTTGGCAAGATATGGGCCCTTGCCCACTATGATCTAAAGACTGGGTATAATCAAAGGGTAATCAAACTATAAAATCGTTATACCAATTGTGTAACTGGGATAATGGTTTTATAAAACTTAACCTTAAAAATACTCTAGGGTTAGAAACTTTTTCAAAGAATAAAATTTATTCATGTATATCGAACACAAAAATTACAAGCTTTCATGATTCCAAAGTGTGTAATAATGTGTGCATATTACGTTGGTTTTATGCTAATTTGCGCAGTATCAGCCCATTTGTTTATATGACAGTAGGTATCTGTCTATATCTTTTTTATTACCTATAACAGAAACACGATTTTATATTGCACGTTTTGTGCACCAGCAGGTCTACTCTTGAAAACGATAAACGAAATTCCGTATTGTCATCTTCAGTTACACATGGCATGTCAGGCAGCAACAAATTGACCGTGTGGAATGGGTTACCGTGATCCCGCAGTGTAACTCAAAATAACAATACGAAACTTCGTTTATTGGTTTTCAAGAGTAAACCCGCTGGCGAGTGCATGACAGCTTGTTGGTCAACAAAATGATTGGCGTTATTATCAGATGGCACAAATGTTCATTAAGTTCTGAACAAGTCAACAATTTATTGAAGTAGTACTTCGGTTGCTATAAGTTATTTCAAACATTACAGAACTTTTCAAAATATAAAGTAAGTAAGAGTTAATTTGTTTAATATTTTGAGAACGTATATTAAATTATATTATATTGAAAACATTACACTTGTAAACCAAACTAACTGCAGGGAGACTGTACAAGTAAGCTGATCAAATCTTATAAATTACGAGTAGCTTATCAGTCAGTCCATCTTCTATCTACTAATTAGATCTAATACCAATCTCACTTGAAAAACAAGTGCCTATCGGATTCCTATAGAGCCCTTATTTCTCACGCTATAGAGAGAACATACATCGAGAACAACAGAAACATAGAAAATGTCTATGTATATGACACTGACAGATGAATCGTCGTATGTTTAAATAGAAAATAATATTTTTATCACATTTTTCAAACTCATTGTAGTTCTTTTATCTGACTTGTTGATGAAACAAGTGGTTACCGTCACCTATAGCAATGCATTGCCTAACAGGTCGTTATAAATGTGCCCTTACGATGCACTACTCTGCAACCATCAACCTAAGTGTGTTCAAAATTCAGCACTCAACGTAGGTATACTAAACCAAAGTTGATCAAAGCCAAAGTTCATTCGCTTCGAAGTATGCTTCGCTATCACCTAAATTACTATACATCCTATTCTATATTCGTTGACAATAGACCACGTGACGTGGTAAATTTTCCTGAATAGAAATAGCTATCGAATTATTTTGTAGCGTCATCTGGATAGTACTAGTGGTACTGGTCCCTCACCCGCTGTGTTTAATGACGCACGTAAATAAGCTTTCGCTGGAAAATCTAGTAGGTACATGAGCGATCGATATTTCTTCATTGACGGCTACAGCTCGTTTTATAATGACGTCACGACAACGACTTGACATCCATTGATGTTTAGTATTGTATTAGGTTGTATTGTCTTAGTATATTTACTTATTTACTAAGAAAATTACAGCAATTGCAAGTATTTATAATTGGTATTGAGCTATCTACAGACTGTTACGGAAGATCTAAAGATAGCTCAACTGATCCAAATCAGTACCAATCAGAAGCGTTTCTAAAACACGCTGAATGGCAATGCTAATACACTGAAAGCTAGAAACTCACTAGCTTTCGGGTCAGACCAGACGGGACCAAACCCCCAGAAAGAATTTTAAGTAAAGAGTTATTAGTATTGTATTTTGGCACTGTGGTCCTATCTTAGAACCCCTCCATTACCTCCCATGCGTGTCGTAAAAGGCGACTAAGAGAACGTACCAGGAGATAGGCCGTAGCATCTCCTAAGTACATTATCGACGTTAACAACCAACCCACCTACCAAGCGTGTCGATTATGGCAAACCCCCCCCAAAATATAAGTCCAGCATTGGACTTATTTCGGCTAAGGACGATGACGATTGTATTATGTACCTACATTTGTTTTTAGACCTAACATCAATTTTATGTTATTTATTGGACAAAAAAAGTGTACCTACAATTCCAAGACTAACTTAAAAACTAAGCTTAAAATTCAAAAATAGGTTTGGGTAAACCACAATATTTATTTTACAGCTCTCTTTACTTTACACTGACGTAAGACGTTATTTACAGAAGTAGATGGAAAACCACCGGTCAATGAGGCAATCAAAACTTTATGATTTCTTACGTTTTGTTATAAAAAATTTAACGTTGCTGATTCAAAAATAACATCCGAGGAAATAATGAGTAATCAATTTGTGGAACTTTCAAGTCCTTTGTGCAAAGATAGATAAAACAAGAATGATATAACGCTTAAACTTTAGTAAAATATCATAGGGTGTGAATAGCCAAGTGGAAATTGTAAAATGTCACGACGCGGGCACTTGTAGGTAAAAATAATGGTATCCGCTCACCATTATGTCACACAATTTCATTTACGAGTACCCTGCTAATAAAAACTCGATGTTACTTTAAAATATAAGGTTACAACGTGTTTTCAACTTTTCGTCAGTGAAAAAGACAGAACACGGTGTAGCTATAATAACATTATGGTGAGGTTAAATACATAATAGGGTTATTTAGAGGATAACTAACTGATTAGACGAACATCATAGTGCAGACTAAAAAACCTTGCTAAACAATGTTACCTTTAGTCTGTAGAAACCCACTCGTCTAAATATACACATACAATAAGTTAATGGTGTACATCTCATAAATTTTGGTTATAAAACAAAATTTTAATCTGTTTTTGATTATCATAATACAGCAGTAAAGTAAGGAAATATCTTGAAAAAGATTCAGATCAACGTACCACTGTGTACCAGTCATAAGATTTTTATAAATAAGTATCAGGCAGTTGGGTTGGTAGAGTTGAAGCTTTATAAAAGTGAAAAGGATAGTGTTGTGTTAAATAAAAAGCTCACCTTAGCGGTGTAATAATTGCTCTGTGTCTGTCCACCGCAATGGCTGTGAGCGTGAAAACGCTAACATTAACGCTCAATGCTTGTACGAACGGACAGAAAGCACACATGAAGTGCGGTAATAGCCACCTCTGGAGCAATGCTGCTTGGAACTGAAAGAAAACAATTTTTTTATATATGTTTTTTATATTTTACGGGCCTACCTGTATAAGGCCTCTTGCGCTGTAGGATGTGGGTTCGATTCTCCATAGACGTTTGCTCGTGTTAGTTCTGGCTTAGAAAAGGGCCTCTTCCATTAGCTCCCATGGATGAGAAAGACCACTAGGTTAACGCACCAGCGGTATCTTATAAAAGCATCTCATCTTTGAAAGTGACTTATAAAAGCATGTGCTTACAAAAAAGTATTCAATCTGGTGTTGTTCAAGTTAGCTGGTTCTCTTAAGGACAAGCATTGCTTATTTTGGGGCTGTATAAAGCGTGTAGAATTCCTCGTAAGACCTAAGTAAAGCTGAATTCTACGAAATGTGCAGTGGAGCGTGTCCCGTGTACTGTAATTGGTCGCTACGCCACAAACAAGGCTTGAGAGGTGAGGCGAAGTGATTAAGGCTAAAGCCTTACGCCTCACCAAGCGCTTCACTAGAGCGGGCACTCAGGTTTTGTTCCAAAGGCACCCATTACGTAATATATACGAAAATACCTTAGGCACTTCAGGATATTACATAATATCAGAACCATCAGAACCATTGCCATCTCTATTTGTTAACATGAAAGTGACAGTGACAATATGATTCTATAGACCCGTCATAAGGTGCCATGGATTATGAAACAGGCCGTAAAGATACACAAAGTACCGGAATACAACGCGGAAATTGATTATTTCAAGTATGATAATAAATAGATCGGCTTCTAAATTAATATCGTCTCGTCTGTCGGTTGATGATCTCGTCTTCCGTATTTCAAATAAAAGGAGCCTCAGGGAAATTGCCAATTTTCTATCAACAAGCATTTTCCAATTTATTTCATCTACCTAATAATAACTTGTTATCTCTTTCCCTAAATCTATCGAAAAACTCAGTCCGGATCTACAAAGGTTCTTTAAACATACAATTGTTTTTAATTAAAATATTAAAGCATAGTACGTTACCTATTACTAATAAAAATAACCTTTGTTCTGACTGACTTGTAGACAACTGATAGCCTAAACAGCTACTTGTAAAGAATTGAGATTTCCAGGGTTTATTTGTCTTGGTGTGCAGGGGTATACAAATAATAGAATGCCTAAAATTTAACAAGAATCAAGAAGAAACTCGCGAATCAAGTCACTTGCTGAAACTATAGTTAACCTTTAACCGTCAACGAATCCTGGGCTCTAAGAACCATACAGTATAAAGTGTTTTTAGGACCTTGATATTCCAATAAAATTATTGAAAAATCATAAGACCACCCAGTTGACCTCGTTTTTGATGGAGTAATCAGATTAATCATTTATATTTTAAATACTATTCAAACAAAACTGTGTATAGTATTCAGAACTTCAAAGAAAAATTATACTATCGTTAGGTACGTATAAACCACAACACTACTCATTGACTACTCAACTCACGTGTTGATTCATGCATCTGAATTAAACCAAACGGCTTTTTTTACTAACGTGTAAAAAAATATTTTAAACAAATTGTTGACTGAGGTAGCAAAAAGATCATCTAATAACTGGAAGACCCACTAAAATGTAACACATAAAATAATGTGAAATAGCTCAGTTGGTAGCTCTACCTTCTGCGCTGTGGTGGGTAGATCCCTACCGAGAAAAACCGACATTTGTGTGATAAATCTAGAGGTTTGTTCTATATCTGGGTGTGTTATATTGTATTCTAAGTATGTATTTACAAATAAGAAAATATATGGGCATTTTATCTGTTATCTGGTTCACATAACACGCGCTTGCTTAGTTTGGGGCTAGATAGCATTGTGTAAAACGTTTGCAAAGTTTATTCATTCCTATTCATTCATTAGCCGCCAAAGCTTGATATTATCACTGGTAAGTCGATACTACAATTACTGTGTAATTTTCTAATATATATTGCGTATAATTGATTTCACATGTTCTGTGACGCCACTAACTATGTGTGAGCCGCTAATCGTCGGAGAATGATTCCGTCTTACCAATAACTACGTGATAATAAGCTTTATGTATTCAACAATAAGTATGACAATAGCCTGTATGTGAATGTTTACAGATGGTGTCAGCGAACTAGCGCTAAAAACCGAAACCATTTCAGGTAGTAAGTGGTTGCTTTAAAAAACGTGCTAACACATGCATAGGTGTAGGTTCTGTTAGCAGATAAGAATTGATGTTGTATCGGTTGGCGTTCTCGTTCTTGGGTATCTACCAAAAGGACGCTCGAACAGTAGATAGGTACTTTACAAATCCGCAATTTAATTATTAATCAATTTTTTAAGATTTAAGGAAAAAGGTTACCTACTTCAAACTCTCTTCAATCCTTCTTTGTAGCAACTTTTTATTTGAAAGCTTTAAGATAAATAGCTTCGGTTTTTAAAACCAAACTTTTATTAACTCTCATACCTTCTGAGTTGTCAGGCATGCACAGGAATCGGCGTCCTTCCAAAGCCAAGACGGATTTGGTCTCATCTATAATAACGACACTGAGATATCTAAACGGTTTTTAATTAGGTAGGTATATAAAAATCGCTAAAACCCCAAACAGGTTTTTATCCATCCATACTTCCATCTTACGATCTCCTTGACACGTGCAATTTAATATTACACACGTACGTAATATCATCGAAATAAAGTTAAAAACAAGATACGCTCGGCCTATGAGATGATGCTCTATAAAAAAAAGTTGTGTTTTGAAGATTTGAAAGATGAAGAAAATTTAGAAAAACAATCATTTTTTACATCTTGCTGAAAAAAAACATAAAAAATGCGGAAGTCGCAGAAACATTTTAGATTAAATTTTTCTTAATGGTTTTTTTCACATGGAAAATATTATTCATTTAATATAATACTTTCCGTCACGTAAATGTAATTATGATAAATATTTGTGGACAATTTTACACAACATTATCTAGCCCCAAACTAAGCATTGCTTGTACTATGGAAACCAGATGACTGATAGAATACTTACATGCGTTATTTTTGTAAATACATACTTAGAATACAATATAACACCCAGACAGACGAGCAAACATCTATGTTCACCACACAAATGTTTGTCCTCGGTCCTTACCAAACCAACAACCTACAGCACAGAAAGCAGAGCAACTACAAACTGAGCTTTGGGGCCTGTCAGAGATAGATTTTTTCTAATTCATATATTTTTCTTATTTTAAGTCCGGCACATTTATTACTTATGCTCGTGTATTAAATACACGTAGATAGACCATTTGTAAATTAATCAGAGTCCCTTCGGCTTAGGGATCATAAAGGTCATAATGAGTTCATCGTCAATCATATTATGATTGATTTGTTACCTTCTGGTGAAAATCTGTCGATGGATCGAACAAGATTAAGAACTCACAACGGGAATTGCCGAGAAATTTGGTAAATAAAAACTTTTATATATTCGTAAAGCGATTCTCAAACTCATTAAAATTCAAATTAAAAGACCCATTAGACAAATTGATAATTACCTACTTAAAGTAAGATTTCTTAAACTTATTTTATTTCGAAATTTCAGCCGTCGTCGTCCATACGAAAATAACAATTACATATTTTATTATACAAAAGTATTAATTGGATAAAAGTTTTGATTTCAAAAACTTTTTAACTTAGGTGAAAAAACTAAGAATGGATGTATTGTTTGTGTTCAGTGTTCAGAGAACGAAAGCTAGTATACTTTCAGGTTGCTATCACGCAATATAATTACCACGTACAGAATGATTACAACTGGTATAAATTTCTCCCGAATATTTTAACAGGATATTCAAACCATGCTTAGCAACTATCTTGATTGATTCGCATCAAAAAAGTATAAACGAAAAAAAAACTGGCGTCATTTCTAAAAGGGCTTTAGAACTAAAGTATTAGTCATTCAGGTAGTGTTTATCAAGGGTCAGTACAAATTATTTACCACAGAGTAGTGCCAGAAGCTTAGCATTTCTGTATCTACGATTTTTAACAGATATTTTAAAGTTATAATAATCTGAACGAGTTTTTGGACACCAAAGCCCACGCAATCTATTTTCATAACCTTATTGACACCCCCTTATAAACATCCTTGAAGAATCTCGAGTAAATACTTGGCACGGAGGATCGGAACGGATATCTACCGTGCTTGGGGATTAAAGTCGTGATACTATTTATTATATTTATTCAAAGCTCTACAAATTTTGATTTCATAAAAATACATTTTTGAACAATGAGACTCACCTGGAATGGTATAGCGAATAATCCTATGACTATGTCTGCTAAAGCCAAGTTGGCTATGTAACAGTTTGTGACACTTTGCATCCGTCGCGAAGTGGCCACTATCCACATAACAAGGAAGTTGCCAACGACAGCCAGCACTGATATTGAACCATATAGTACCGATAACAGTACTATCATCCCTGTAGGTACGTCGTATAAGGTATCTGAAACAATTATTTTCATTAGAAATATTTTGGTACTGAGCCAGCGGCTCATAGCTAATTTATATTACAATTTTATTTTATTTATTTTGTTTCTTATGTATATTTTTTTGTTGCATGTCAGGCCTCGCGCTTTTGTTTTAGGTTACTGTATTGTAATACTCAATACATTTATTGCTTTCACATGGTTTAGTTTAGTTTAGATAATAAGTCAATAACATCTTCTTCTTTTGCTTAAAACGAGATATCTGAAAACAGTATTAGATTTCTACACATCAGAAGTGCAGGGAAGTTACAATTGAACTAAATTTAAACAACTGTTTTATCTCCTTTAGCCGGTGGAATAGGCCTGATGATAATTGGTGATACATGGTAATCATCACCTAAAAAGACAAAGAATTAACTCTATAAGCCATGCACATTCGGAACGTGCACGCAACACGTTTTTCAGTTAGTTTAACCACCTACCTGAATCTACTGGAATTTATTTCTTAGGTATGTATGTACATTTTTACTTGTTTGTTGAAGTTTCTGCTGCTTTGTTCTGCCGTCACAAATAAAAAATTATTTTATATTTTCAAAGAATCTATTTAACGGACTACACTTTAATCTCAAAAACTGCTTTAGAAAGACATTACGAACCATAGAATGTAATTACAACAACAATCTTCGTACATAAGAAAACATGTTAAATATGTAGATTATCATATCAAAAATTCTTTCTATGAGGTACTTAATGAAAAATACTTTGAGCTTACGTGACGTATTGACTGATCCTGGTAATTATTTATTTCTCTTATTCAACCTCAGATTGTAGAAAAAGTCCTAGACATTTACTAAAATGTTACATGATTTCGCAGGCAGTTCGCTTTATGCGTTGATAAACGATATCTGTTTGAGGGCCAACATTTATCCGAAATATATCTGTAGGTGTGTATTACCAACACAGCTATATATAATGGGTATTTCAAGGGTTGTCCATAACCATTTAGGAACCCACCGAGTGCGGATAACACACCTACCACTTACCGTAACTTTCTTAATTTATTTCCAAAATATATCCAATTTATTGCATTACATTTTAGCACCAGTTCTATCAAAAAATATATATTTATAATTGTGTTTTGTAACAGACTAATGGTAGTAATTTTTAAAAGCCGGACAGATCTTTTAAAACCCTGCGCCAGATGGACTTTTATGACTTTGGTGTCCTTAAAAATAGGGACCAAGAGATGATACATTGGTGCTAAGCGTATTGACAGGACTACTATAGTATATCATATAATTAAGAAGGAACATATCGTTTTTGATTAAAGTTCATATAGAAAAAATCTTTTGCATAAAAACTTTGACCAATGATGCCCCTAGATATAGGGTCGGCGCAAAAAAATCGTCTCGGTAAATAAGAGCTCACTTGAGAAGTCAGCTCTTATTTTGTTTTGAAAATTAGTATCATTATTCACTAGGTAACATGGTTGTAATTAGGTTGAACTTAAAACTGTTTATCATTTTTTTCTCACTTCGTTAGTAAACAAATGTATGTCTTTTCACGTGGACAGCTTTTAGCTATGATTTTGTATGTGACCCGTCATCTAGGGGTATCATTGATCGAAGCATAAGGTACCTTTATTTTATCACTTTCAAATCAATAGCATCGCTTTATCAAAAATGATAGCTGCTGTCACTATTATGTAGTGAGAAACTAGACGTGTGTGTGTGATAAGAACTTGTGTACGAGTTATGCAAATATAGTTAGTTCTAATATTATGTACCTTATTGTGATGTAAATAGAATCGGCGAGTACCTGAAGAGCCTCTGTATATTCAGGAACAGATGGATCCCGCGCTGTATGCCAAAGCCTTATTTATGTTCTATTTTAAGACAGGCCTGAACAAATATTCTAAAGTGTTGGTTATGTAACAATGCTACGCAACCGATTCTGCAAGCTTTTCAGACTTAAGTAGCCAGAACATGGCTTTTTTGACTTTGCTCGGAAAGTTTTATAGCTAACCTGATAGTAAAAAGAGAAAGATATGTTCTTCGTCACCTGCGACTGGTAAAGGATGATCTATTTTGCTATATCAATTGTGGCTTTCATTACTTGTAAGATGCCATAATGGTGGACCATAAAGATTCAAATATATATATATATATATATATATATATCACTAACAAAATACAATCATTATACTATGAAAATAAGAATTAGGTGAACCCTAGTACCTAATATACGTCCCTCGACTTTGAATAGCAGAGGAAAATCATTTTTTTTTACTTGTTAATGAATCAAGCAGATGGCCCACCTCGTGATAAGTATTTAATATCACTTATTGCAAAGTATTGCTTGCAGGTCACGTTCATAAGAACCCTACTACTAATTTAAGTGTAATAAAGTTGCCGCAAAGAGAAACCACTAAGCGATCAACCGTCAAAAACAACTTTGGAGAGACCAATCCTTCCAAAATCCTGATATCTAACAATACAAGACGGGTCGCGTTTAAAACAAAATAATCTTCGTTTAGAAGGGACTTGGCAACGGAGATAACGGGAATTAATTTTAATTATTTTATTGAAATGCCACTGTCCTCGTTAACGGAAACAAGATCAACGCGGACAATGGAAATTAACCATCCAACGTACCTACCTAATGTATCAGTTGTAACATTTTGTGTAATGTATTCATCCATCGATGCATTTCTAGACCAGTCTGCATCGTCATCCTGAGCTGCACTTGTTGTACTGAAACAAAAAACAGCATCTTGAAAACAATAGCTAAAAAACATAACAAAAAGTGTAGGTACTTGACGGGGACAACCGTCACAGCTCAGTTTGTAGTAGCCCTGCCTTCTGTGCTGTAGGTGGTGGGTTCGATCCCCACCGTGAACAAACATTTGTGTGATGAACATAGATGTTTGTTCTGTGTTTGAGTTTTATATGTTTTTATATTATGTATTCTAAGGTTTTTTTATAAATACTACCTATTTACAAAAAAAAGTATATTAGTATTCTCAGTTATCTGGTTCCCATGATACAAGTTTTGCTTAGTTTGGGACTAGAGGGCGTTGTGTGAATGTGTACCAATATTTATTTATTATATTTATAATGGGATGCGGTTTTAACTGTATTAATCAAGCGCCACTGTCCCCGTTAGCGGGAATTTGTTAACGGGGACATAAGTAGTGGTTTTTTATATTATTAAAATGTCATTTTCTCCGTTAACGGGGGACAAGATCTACAGTGACATCGGAAATACACCTATACAATAAACATGTTGTTATTTTATAAGTACTAAAAAGAAAAGCCACTCACTAAAACAATTATGGATTTTATTTAACTAGGGTAGGGTAGGGAGGGGGGGTAGGTGTCAGGTATATACACTGTATACAGGATGTAAAAAACGATTCCTGATAACTTACATAAAACCTTCAGACAACGCTTCTCAATCAATTACTATCTACCTAAAAACCATTAATAACAATAGAAAATCCTTTAAAAAAATGTTTTTTGATAATTACTCTGTTTTCTTAAAAAAAACTTGAAATCCTTAGTATTGCCCATTTTTTTTGAATTACATACACGATCTACGTGTGGTTTATAGAGGAGTTAATTAAACTACGAACGTATAACAAATCTTAATAAATATGGACATTTCACAAAATACAAGACAGTAATGCGAGCAACACTGCTCGACAGCAAAAATAGGTTTGGTGGTAGTAGGTCCCCTGACGAATTCTCACAAAGATTCAATAAGGGCGAAGGGTACTCATCTACCTTATTCAATTTAGGTATTATTTTAATGAAGGTTAAATCCCTAAAGAACCGAGGACATCATATTTATTAGTTCTTATACCAATTTTACATAACACCACATCAGTAAAATATATTTGGTAGGTATACAATGTTACATTACATTTCTTACAATGCGGGAAAGTGAATTATATTAATGATAAAAGATAAAGGCTGCAGATATCCACATGAAAAGGGTTATATCTCGTCCGTGGTGTATTTACTTATGTGAGTAGGTAGCACTATTACATTTCATAAAATAATTGAAGCTCTGATGGTACATAATAAAGTATGCTATTATAAAAAAAAACCGAACTCAAAAAAAGAAGATTTAAAAGAAACGAGTGGTATGTTTAATTGTGTATAATACTATCTTTGGTTTAGTTAAATCGAACACAAACAGGGAGTTCTAGGTATGACCTATCTAAACTATGTAAATATGTGAGTATTCAATTATGCACAAGTCGCTTCTGTACACTTTACCGTGGGTGCACTAATAAAGGTTGCCTACTGCGGATAATAAGCAGTTTCATAATAACGGTTCCCTAGACACCAACCCTATACTTAGATTTACACGAGCGCCAGCGGTTGTGGGTTTTGAGTTTCGTGTCGTAATCTATTCTTGCAAGTGTACCTACGTTTTTTAAACACAGTTTGAAAGTGAATCTATCCGTTTTATGCGTAATGTTATTTTTTTATTTTAAAATATATATATTTTTTTGTGAACATATCAGACAATACCACCTAGTCCTAAACTAAGCAAAGCTTGTTGTACCATGGGAACTAAATACCTGATAGGAATCGTATACGTTTTTTATGGCTCCGTGCCCAAAAGGTAAAACGGGACCCTATTACTAAGACTCCGCTCCCTGTCTGTTTGTCTGTCCGTCTGTCGCCAGGCTTTATCTTATGAACCGTGATAGTTAGAGAGTTGTAATTTTAGACTAGATTTCACGACACGAATTAGGATGACTCAAGTGCTAAGTCTATAATCTATTCAATTGCCTTAGTACCTACACCTATACGCACCAAGACGAATATAATCTGAAAAATTCAAGTCTCGATCAGCGGCTTAGGCTGAGCGTTGTCTTTATTATGTCAGTCAGTCAGGACAAATATTCTTATAATTAGTAAAGGTAAAAGGAATTCTAAAAGATTATGAAAAGGCCTATTTGTGTCCCTGTCAAGTTGTCGAGTATTCATAATAGTGATGAGGAAAACCAGTAACTAGTACCAGTGAGAAAAACTATGAAAGGATTTGTCAAAACCGACAAAACCTATTCACACCGCTGTTCACAACAAGAGCAAAGACCTGTAAGTTTCTAAAACGAAATAAACTCGTCGAAAATGTCGGGATAAAAAGTTATCTCTATTGATTATGCTCGTTCGCGTACGTACACGTGCTCCTGATAACTGAACATAATACCCGTCATCATTCATTTCAGCTGGAATCTGTTTGAAGGCCACAGAATAGGTTGTACTTGATAGGTAGTTCGAGGGTTCGAATATAGGTACACATTAGTTATCTATCATCCGTTGGACAAAATCATTTATAACTTTTGATGTCGCCTTTGAAGGTGATGGACACGTTAGATATTGTGGGACGGTAGTTTCTTCTTTTAGAGCCAAACCATACATAATGTACCCAAATCCGCAATTTGGCAATCGTATGTGATGTAAATTTGATTATAACTTGCTGTTCAATTGTTAAAACTTACCTTGGCAACACCAAGCGGGCAGTGATCGTTCGGGAGGTCAGTTACCCATACGTTAATTTATTTTTGATTTATGCATGACATTTCGCCACTCTCTACAGCTGAGATGTAGTGTTGTCAGCGGGATAAGGGAAGCCAAGATTTAGAGAAAATTTCTCTTCATTTTTAAAAGTACTAAGTAATATAACTTTTTAAACTACCATGGTTTTGATCAATATTTTCGTTTTAATATTTTTTTATTTTTTATTTTCCGTGATCATGGCGCATGCAACTGTGCCGAAATATCGGGAAACAATCAAACTCAAAAATCATGGTAAATGTCCCGTTTCTATCCAAAATATTGAGTAGGTACTAAGTAACTCGCGATTTTTTTATATCTAAATAATGTTCTGACTTTCATTTCGATGCAAGAATCTACCCCTGCTGGGTTGATTAGAGTTTTTGTTACATGCTAAAGAGTTTAAATTTGGAATAGTTTGGAATAGTTTGATACAAACACCCGTTGTATTTCCTTACATGTTCTTACCGAAACACTAATACTAATAAATAAGAAGAAACTATCAATCCAAAATAACAACAGCAAAAAAAGAACTAACATTTGTGTTATGAACATAGACTATTGTGCTGCGTCTGGGTGTTATATACAAAGTGTGTATTTGAAAAATAAAAAAGTATATCAATATTCTTTTAGTCATCTGGTTCCTATAGTACAAGCTATGCTTAGTTTGGGATTAGATGATGTTATGTAAAAATGTCCACAAATATTTATTTATAATTATTTGCATCCAAGCCACGTTTGATTGATATGCGATTCTTAATTGCCTTTTTTATTATTTACAGAAACTAGTACAAGATATCATAATATATTGTTTTCTATTTGTGTAAATAGCTATTGCGAACACCAGTGTTTTTTATAGTATATATAAGCACAATTTATCATCGTAAAAGAAAGGTACTTACTTTAGCTTTTGAGATTGAAAATTGAAACACAAGCATTTTTGAGAAAACATGTTTCTTATGTTGAACTCGTACAGATTTTGCGAAATATTTAAAAAATATTGAATACTTAAATAATTTCTAAGTATCTTGGTTGGATTTGTTAATTTGAAGCAAGATAATTTTTCATTTCTGCCAATATATTATATATTTTTTTATTTCACTGAGTGTGACCTTATTTTGGCTTAACATTGTTCTATTGAGTAACCCTGATTAAACGTTATCAGGGTTACTTATATTTACCCTCGCACCTTCAACCGACACTTTATAGAAATTAATTAAAGCCAAGGAAATCAATTTATCTTTTCTTTTGACAGATACACAAAACAGATAAATAAATAAGCTAGTCTGCCAATGTTAACACACAGTCATCCATAAAACAGTTTAATCTGTTTACATACCCGATCCCAAATCAAAAGTGTATTTATGACCGTTTTGTTTATGTATATGTCAGAAAAGTGATCGAAAATATTATTTTTTTCCGCTCATGAGAAAAAGTGATGGCCTACTTGATGTTAAACGGTAACTTCTGCGTATTTTTTTTACACGTGGAATCTAAATAATTTACTAGACACGGTGAAATAATTCGTAAAATTATAATTAAATAAATAAATAAATAATGCTGGCCAATCCACACAGCATCATCTAGCCCCAAGCTAAGCAGAGCTTGTGTTATGGGTACTAGATGACTTATATACTTAATACAATACTATATTACATACTTAGATATTTTTTTATTATACATAGAAAATACCCAGAACACCTGGAATAAATATTTGCAGATCGTACAAACATTTATCCCAAGGCGGGAATCGAACCCGCAACCACTGCGTCGCAGGCGGACATTCGCCCGCCGCGCCACAGCGGTCGTCAAATTAATTAGTAAATACCGATCATAGCTTATATGTGATGACACTCTGAGATGTAAAGGTGTTAAGTCTGACGATGTACCCATAATTTCATCGGCAGTCACTAGCGTCACTGCTCGCTTTGCCTACACCCATGTATTGGAGGGTTTCTTGCGATTACTTAGTAAATAAAACCACTGCATATTTTTTCGATGTGACTGTATGTATATGTGATATGTTTTGGAAAGTCGTAAAGCACTTTTCAATAACAACATTATTGTTACTAATACATAAATAAATTTGAGTAAAACGCTATCCAGTCCCAAACTTGTCCAATAAAAACCTTAAATACTTTAGTATTTTATAACCTTCGCAATTAGAACGCATATTGAACACTTATATTACACGGGTATTTATCGCGCACTACCTTTTTTTCAGTCTAGTCTTCCCGCGACCACGACTATTGTAACATAGCCGAAATGAAATGAAAATGAAATGAAATGAAATCGTTTATTTGCTGAAGTATGGTGCTTACAGGTCCAGGTCAGGGAGGTGGTGGTTAAACGTCGGGAAAATAAATAAAAAAGGTAATTCGCGATAAATACCCGTGTAATATAAGTATTCTTAAATACTTTTTTGTAACGCACGCTCACAGGTGTGTGCGCTTTGATAGTAGTACATTGCCTGTTAAAATACAGTCACAGAAAAAATATTAGGTAGGTACAGTTATACGAAAACTCTCGTTCTTTGATATACAACTTGCTGATCTTTTTAAATATTTTTATATACAACATAATGTTAAATAGCAAAAAAGCATTGCCGCGTAGGTCACACTTGTTAGGAACGTACCCTACGATACACAGCTCAACGTCCATCAACCTAACGCATACAGGTGTTAAGCCTCATGTGCCTGTAATTTCACCGGCACCCATACCCTTCAAACCAGAACACAGCAAGCTGCTTGGCGGCAGAAATAGGTATGGTGGTAGTACTTCCCCGGACGAGCCCTTCACTAAGAGGTCTACTACTACTTAACATTAACGACACGTGCACATACCCAGTGCAACTTTTTCACTACCTGTTATTATAGGAGATCATGTTGATTAGTCCTAAAAATCGTAAGTTATGATACAGGAAATTACCTTGTTAAAATGACTGACTTACATACTTGTTTTGATTGGTAGATAAACTCCGAATGCAAGGATTTTTTGAGTTCTATCCAAAACATAAATAAAAAACTATTGCATAGTTGCGAAATTCGGGTTAGGACTTTGAAAAGTAGTGACAGATGTTTGATTCCAAGTTAAATTGAAGAAGTCGTGGTGCTCGTTTGAAGTATCGAAGTGGCCAGCTTTAATTTACTTGAAAGTAATGTTTGTAAACTCCTAGACGAGGGTTTGAAGGTTTTGGGCTCTTGATCATTTTGCTATTTATTTCCTCTTCCTACAGCCAAAATAGAACGTAACATCATGTTTATGTAACGGGTCGAACAACAGCACGATTACTGATCGTTTCTGTTCGGTTTTTGTCACGAGTTCTAAATCGCGTTCTCGATAACTTTCTTTATTATGATCCCTACGTATGTTCAACATGTAGTAATTTGTAGCATAGTAGTGGGTATCCGCCCGTGGCTTCATTTGCGTAGGTCTAAAAAACTGGCGGTGTAAAATCAGCGGAATAAAAAAAAAAAATACCGAAATTTGTTGCTTTTTTGTTGCTAATTAGTTGCTAAAAAATTAATTTTTTTGCTTCAACCGATCGCGAAAAATCGCCAATATCGCTAACTTTTCATTAAGATAGCGTGGAAAGCACTGGATGTGGAATAATCGATCAAGCGAATAGGGGTCAATTTGTTGCTAATTTGTTGCTGAAAGATTCTAAGGAAAAAATTTTTATTTTAATATTTTTTTATTATGCCAAAAAAAAATTATGTCCATGCCAGCTTAAATCTCGAGTTTTCCGTGTAAAATCTGAATGAAAATTTGTTGCTGCTTCTACTACATCTTGTCCGAGTACAGAGAGTCAGCAACAAAATAGAAACTGGAAGTCAAGAAAGTTCGAGATCGGTTTACGAAAAAACCGGTCACGCTAGCTTAACTGTCCACTTTTCCGTAGAAAAACTATTCTAAAAATTTGTTGCTGCTCATGCTGCAGTTAGTCTGCGTACAGAGAGCCAGCAACATCAGACTAACTGCAGTATGAGCAGCAACAAATTTTTAGAATAGTTTTTCTACGGAAAAGTGGACAGTTAAGCTGGCGTGACCGGTTTTTTCGTAAACCGATCTCCAACTTCTTTTGACTGATGGTTTTTATTTTGTTGCTGGCTCTTTGTGCTCAGGCTAGCTGCAATATGAGCAGCAACAAATTTTCAGTATAGTTTTTCCATAGAAAAGTCGAGGGTTAAGCTGGCGTGACCGGTTTTTTCGTAAACCGATCTCCAACTTCTTTTGACTGATGGTTTTTATTTTGTTGCTGGCTCTTTGTGCTCAGGCTAGCTGCAATATGAGCAGCAACAAATTTTCAGTATAGTTTTTCCATAGAAAAGTCGAGGGTTAAGCTGGCGTGACCGGTTTTTTCGTAAACCGATCTCCAACTTCTTTTGACTGATGGTTTTTATTTTGTTGCTGGCTCTTTGTGCTCAGGCTAGCTGCAGTATGAGCAGCAATAAATTTTCAGTATAGTTTTTCCATAGAAAAGTCGAGGGTTAAGCTGGCGTGACCGGTTTTTTCGTAAACTGATCTCCAACTTCTTTTGACTGATGGTTTTTATTTTGTTGCTGGCTCTCTGTACTCAGACTAACTGCAGTATGAGCAGCAACAAATTTTTAGAATAGTTTTTCTACGGAAAAGTGGACAGTTAAGCTGGCGTGACCGGTTTTTTCGTAAACCGATCTCCAACTTCTTTTGACTTATGGTTTTTATTTTGTTGCTGGCTCTCTGTACGCAGACTAACTGCAGCATGAGCAGCAACAAATTTTTAGAATAGTTTTTCTACGGAAAAGTGGACAGTTAAGCTAGCGTGACCGGTTTTTTCGTAAACCGATCTCGAACTTTCTTGACTTCCAGTTTCTATTTTGTTGCTGACTCTCTGTACTCGGACAAGATGTAGTAGAAGCAGCAACAAATTTTCATTCAGATTTTACACGGAAAACTCGAGATTTAAGCTGGCATGGACATAATTTTTTTTTGGCATAATAAAAAAATATTAAAATAAAAATTTTTTCCTTAGAATCTTTCAGCAACAAATTAGCAACAAATTGACCCCTATTCGCTTGATCGATTATTCCACATCCAGTGCTTTCCACGCTATCTTAATGAAAAGTTAGCGATATTGGCGATTTTTCGCGATCGGTTGAAGCAAAAAAATTAATTTTTTAGCAACTAATTAGCAACAAAAAAGCAACAAATTTCGGTATTTTTTTTTTTTTATTCCGCTGATTTTACACCGCCAGTTTTTTAGACCTCATTTGCGTAGCTCATAAGCAAAAAGTAGTCTTCAAGCTATTTCAGCCCCCTGATTACGTCTCTTTTGTTGCTAACAAGCTCCTGTTGCAAGTGTAAAATATGACAGATTTGCTATAGAAAATTAGCTATAGAATATTTGGCACTTGCAACATAAGTTTATTAGTAACAACGTAACAACACTCACAACCACCCCTCTAGTCACGAACAATGTATATACCATGCTTTGACCATGCGTTTTGAGTATGAGAATATACTGTTAGGAATGTAGCGTACGCATATAGGTAGTACGCTCGGTCGGTGTATGAATATACTCGTAGTTATATTTACATATTTAATTTTCAAGTGCACCTCAGTTAATCTTCCATAGTATTACTTTCATCCCATCCAAAGGTTGTCTGGAAAAGATAACGCTTATCAACGATAAAATCGCCCAGTGTTCATTATATTTACCATCCTTTCTGTAAGATTTTCTTCTTGTCAGTTTGCAATTAAAAAATATTTATTCGGTAGTACAACTAAGCACTGGCTTTCGTGTTCTTTAATATTTCACCAATCATTCATTTTTCATATATCACCATACAAAGCTATTTGTTTAAAATACGATTGGTTGTGGAAACATAGGGTCGTATCTGGGCCCTCGGTTCTAGAAAAAATACTAACATTTCGAATGTTAGTCAAGGAATTTTTAATAAAAATATTTTTACGCAAGCATTTTGAATTTGAATGTTTGGGTGGTTTATTTCACATTAATTTATTTGTTACTCGTACTAGCACCGTTGATCTAGTGGGAGTGATCTCGCCTTATGATCCTAAGGTCGTGGGTTCAGGTCCAGCCGTGCACTAATGGATTTTGATAAAAAGTGCCAGTGCCCAGTGCTAGTGATCTCAACCGGTGAAGAAAAACATCATAAGGAAGCCAGTTAATGTGGGTATGTACCTACTAAATGTAATATTTGGGCGTATGTAGATACCTCTGATTACTCCCATTCTTCCTCATACCCCCAAGAATCCTGAGAAGGTACTTAGTATTAAAAAACCTGTGGAGATATCTACCGTGCCTGTGGATGAATCGTCATGCTTATTCAATTTATATGTTTTATTAATGGTATTTTTGATCAAATATCCAAATTTGAGGCATATATACAACAGAGTATGTATTGAGGTTGATGCCGAAACAAAGAATAAAATACAGTTTGTCGATACATAGAGATGCAACAGTTCCCCCCTTACTGGCACAAATCAGAGACAAAATCTATACCAATTATACAAATCTTTGTCCTCCCCAACCTCCCAATTCATATAGGCAGGCCCATGTTCAACAGTGGTCTTCTTTAGACTAATGATGACGACGAAGTACAAAACAGTTTTTACAATTTATTGAACTTGCATGATGAGACAATGAGACTTCGAAGGATTCGATTGGCGCAGAACCAGAAAGAGAGGCGTGCTAAAGAGGAAGTCTATACTAGCCAGTAGGTGAATATAATAATAATAATAATGCTGGACAACCCACACAGCATCATCTAGCCCCAAGCTAAGCAGAGCTTGTGTTATGGGTACTAGATGACTGATATACTAAATACAATATAATTACATCTTAGACGAGTAAACCACGGGACACGTTACTAAGCCGTTCTTGCCTTTACCCCTCTTGCCACGTATGGTGCTTATAACCCATGGTAAACGAACTTACCCAGTCAGTGTAACCACGGTTCCTGAAGACAACACAAGGCGAAAAAAATGACGAAATGCATCGTACTTTTTTGTAAAAACTATAGTGGCCGCACAGTTGATGTTTCTTATCACAGATGAGTACAATTTTATGCCACCAAAGCGGCTATTTTTTCATAAAACCCAATAAATGCGATACGATCACTGCAAACAGTACACCATTTTAAGAAGCACTCCTTTTTTAAGGTATTGTAACCAAAATTGACGAACAACAAATAAGTCGAATCACACTGTTCGTTTTTCATTCGTTCCTACGTTCTTCTTCCAAATAGGGCTTGAAACTATCGATAAAAATATCGATGTGAATGAATGAACAATTTAACACGCTTTCAGATTTCCAACTAATCCCTTACGAAAAATAGAGTGGGTGAAAGCAATTCGTAGAGAGTGGACATGGATTTTATGATATACTATTCATGTCGTAAAAGATGAATAATTTCGTAATTTATGAAGGTATTTAAAAAAACACCATATTACTTTATGAAAAGGTAAGAACGATTTTTTTTTATAATTAAAACCAGCACGCGTCCTTCTCCATTCATACTTCGACGGAGTGAATGATAGAAAATCTATCATTCATTCATTTTTATAGATACAATTTCATCGATTGCATCAAGCACTAGTCTAAATCAGCAGGAACTTTTAGAAAGTGACAGCGCTATCTGTGGAAGCAAAGCAGAAATAGACCCTCCCTCCCGTGCTCCGCAAATATTGGTTGATCGTGATTTCATTAGATTTTCGAGCGTATCGTGTCCCCTGGTTTACTCGTCTAAGAATTACATGCATATATATTTTTTATTATACATAGAAAATAC
Organism: Electrophaes corylata; assembly: GCA_947095575.1. Taxonomy (NCBI): domain Eukaryota; kingdom Metazoa; phylum Arthropoda; class Insecta; order Lepidoptera; family Geometridae; genus Electrophaes; species Electrophaes corylata. The sequence continues at coordinate 8,569,515 of OX352701.1, forward strand.
CCAGAACACCCGGAATAAATATTTACAGATCCTACAAACATGTATCCCAAGGCGGGAATCGAACCCGCAACCTCGTGTGTCACAGGCGGACATTCGCCCGCCACGCCATATCGGTCTCCAAATGAATGTGGGTTGATAAGATAGACAGATAGAATTTGCAGGTGCGACTTCTGCGTATTTTCCTTCTTAGCATCTTTATTAATATAGCCAAAGCTTGAAGAGCGTTTTCGACTGTGACTATAGAATGTCTAGATAAAACTACCGATGATTCTGCCTTTGACCAAACACTCGTGGTCTCGTGATAAGTTCATTATCATTACTACAAATATTATTTGATTTGACGTATAAGATAAGAATATTTATCTACATTTGTTTTCTTGAAATAATTACTACTATTTCAATTGGGTCGTCAAATGGGTCTAAACTTTTTGAAAGTTTCGAATATTTTTAGCTTTAGCATGGGTGTCTTATTTTTTTTTATTCAAGGCATGCATTTTGTTCCGGGTGTAGGTACTTAGATTAGACACAGTGACTAGTGACTTCTAGTGAGAAAGCACAAAAGAACCAAACCTTTTGAGTAATTATAGTGTTCGTTTTAATATTGTGTAGTGTAGTAAATTCTTCAGAAAATTGCCTATGGACACATTTTTAGTTTACTTAATTACTCGTTAGTTTACTTGGCAAGATCGCAATGTTTAGTACCTACCCCAATGATCTAGTTCACTAATCTAGTAAAAAAAATAGATAAACTAGAAATAAACTTTGATATTTTCAAGGACAGTTATTTAAGGCATTGTATTTGTTTAACGATCGATTAAACAAAATTAGCTTATCTAAGAGGTCTTTTAGTTTATGATTGTTTTATTGCCAACTTGCCTGGTATCCATTATGGAGAATGCCGTGGTGGCAGGATGGTGGGTGTTGATAACAGTATCCTTTGTTCTTTATTCAGCAAGGTCTTCTTAGCTCACTGTGCTAATACACACGGCACACAGAGAGAACACAATTCCATGCCGACTTACAGCATGCTTACAACGTGTTTGCCAAACGATTAGCATGCCTGTTCCCGCTACTAAAGTTGACATTGCGCATTTACCCACCAATTTTTAACCTTCACATGAAAAAAATACTTCTGTCAATTTATTCAGCAGATACCTATTTTTGAAAATTATCACAGTCATCGGTTGCTTGGTCAGCGATCGAATCACGTCATTAATAAATCACATCACTTTTAAAAAAGTATTTCACCGTTTTTAATTATTTTCCCAAGAAAATCATTCTAGGTGCTGGTTTAGATGCTAACAAGAACTTGATCGTTAAGAGTTTCAGTTTTATTCATTATTATAATTAGGTAACTATTTTAACTAAACTAACTTTAACATACACTTTTTAAGTCACAAAAAGTTTAATGATATTCTATGTATTTATTAATGATAAAATAGTTTGAGTTTCTCGGTAAAAGGCGAGCGCGTTTTTTCAGAAGGGCGGCCGGTAGAGGGCCGTGCGCCGCTACACGACTTCGCAAGCGAATGGCCCAAGCCGCCCGAACACTACCATTCTACGCGGTTGTATAGCTACAGAGCTCCGTAGCCCAACCCCGAGCAGCACGCTTCATGAAAACATTTGTCAACTTGCCACTGTGGACACGCGAATTACCTAGTGTAAACTCAGATAACACTAACAATGTCCGTAATGACCGAGGAGTGTGCAAAGCTAATAAAAAGCAAAAATAAAATATTGGCTCATTGTCTTGGATGCTCAGTGGGCTGTAAGCCAATAAACTGGAGTTTAATAGAATAAATGAATTATTGGTTACAACAAATTAAAATATCAGTTCAAATTCAAGCATCTAATAAAGATCTAATAATGTTAATTAATTTCTAAGATTTTTGGGATAATATTGTTTCAAAAATTATTTCCTCGGGCGGGATAAAGTGCAGGTAAACACTATAAAAATTAACAAATCTAAAAAATTGTTGTTGAAAATCTTGAATTGAACAAAAACAAAATATTGTTCTATTTCTCCTCATCCTTGATACTCTATAATTATCATCTTCGTAATACATTTTGTAAAATGTACAGAAAGATTTACTTCGGTCTGTTAATTACGCTCAAACTCAAGTTTGTGAATATTTTCATAAGATAACCAAACTAGTGGTAAACCACTTTTAGATGAAGGCTTAACTTGAGAGAAACTTAGGCATCCTCTCATAAAAAGTAAGTATGTAATAAAAGTTCATTTCCTGAGTAGAATATTAGCGAGGTTGTGCTTAGGGTTGAAGTAGTAGGTATATGGGTAGTAGTAAGGTAGTTAAATGAAGTTTTTGGGAATATGGTATGTAGCCAAGAATATCGCTGATCTAAATCAAATTTTCCTTTGGAAAAACAAAAGTGCAAACAAGATCCTTTTGCTTAAATTACGCTTATTACATTAGCTTGTCTGTCATTACTGTCAGCAGTTTTTGCTAAATTGGTAAAAACCCCTGAATGAGTTTGAGCATTATTTAGCTTAACTTTTAAAACTGTACACTTTGGACTTTTTTCTACACAAATTTCACTCAAATTCACTCAAAATTCACTTAAGGTGACACTAGTCGATGGGCGAGGCTAATATGCATGCTATCCTTACATCATGTGAAAAAGGGTTATAGTCCGGTCAAATTAGACCAAAAAATTAGAGTAAAGTTACATTAATTCCCACCAAGCTGAAAATCAGTATGATTGTTTAAAATATGATTAAAAACAAAATTTTAGGTTAGTGACCCTCAGTGATGAACAGTAAGAAGTTATTGCGCACACAAATAAGCACTTCCGTAGAGTTTACTAAAACCTAAAAAACATGTAATCCACTAACAAATTTACAAATGAAATATTTTAAAATGTTATGTTTTAAATGTGGATGGGCCATCCAGAAAAGTACTATACCACTATACCTACTTCTGCCTCTAATCAGCGTTGCTGTGTTTAAATTTGAAGGGCACGGGTGCCGGTAAAATTATAAGCTCATAAGGTAATAAGTACCTCAAGTTAATGGATGCATGGAATTATTAGGGAACATTACTAAAGGGCGTGGCAAAGCTTTTTATAGGTTAATATCTAACATCAGTAGGCCGATTATGTATTTTTTTTTTGCTCTCTGGGTATCAGATTTCCGTTTGCAACCTCGAATTTATTGTATGGAGATACGCTAGTGCTCCCCTAGGCCGCTAGGGGCACTCATCGTATCTCCATCCAAAAAAATCGAGCTCGCAAAGAGAAATCCGATATCCGGAAAACGAAAAAATTTCAGGATCAGCCTGCACGTGATCCATCTGCTTGTTCCGTCAAAAGATCGGGTAAAAGTGTGTGTGTGTGTGTGTGTTTGAAAAGTAATGTTAATGTGAACAAATAAATTATGCCTTTAAATAGTTTTGATTTCGTAATTTAATACTCTTTATGTGGATCACATTTTCAAGTATTGTTAGATATGATTTACTTTTTTTTCTGTGAAATATAGTTTCAATCATAGATGACAATTCGACATTACGTAGTAAAACAGTGGATAATCACCCCACAACCTTTGTAAGATTAATTGGAGACTAAAGTCAACTTAAGGTACCTACTATTATTTATTTTTTGCCAGTGGTTTCACTTCATTAGTTTCCAGTGGGAGTCTATTGTAGGTACTTTGTTTTTAAACTGTCGTTAACAAACGGCCCGCTATTTTTTTATTTATTGTTAGCAAGCCTACTTGCACGTAGTGCGATGAATTAGTAAGTAATAGGGAACAACTTTGAACTAACGTGACTTCAGGAGTAGGCATGTAATTATTACTTGAATGTTGATTGTTAGATTACCTAACTCAGGCGCCGCTATTATATATACATGAAGTTTATTATCAATTGTGTTAATCTAACTACGTCTTTAGGCACAGTGTATTGATTGTTGAGAACCTATAAAAGTGATCCTAAGTTACATTTCGTCTACAATTACTTATTACCTAATTGTGCAGCCAAGTAGCGTTACGTAAAATTACAGATATATCTCAGTTTAATAGATACAGGGCTACATATTCAGTAAAACACGTTCTTAGCATGTACGACATGATGAATCAGCAGTTGGAATCAAGAGTGGTAATAAGAACGACACAATGATATTTTTCTAAAGTGCTGTACCATTTTACGGTACGGTTATTTTTTATATATACAGGGTGTATTAAGACCACTCCCTTAATCATAGGGAGTTTAAAGTACTCATCAGTATGTCAATGCTGTGCGCTGTCTTTTAGTCAGATTGGCAGGACAAATTAATTCTTAAAATTAGTATATACGGGTTGAAAGAAGGTAGTTATCGCAGCCACGCAAACTTTATGCTCGAACCAATTCCATTTAGAAACAAACCACTAAATAACATAACCCAATGGATATTGCAAATGAGACGATCGAATTTTCGTCGTTTGAACACCTGCGGGGTATTTCACATGAAGTACCTTTATGTAAATTGTTTCCGCTTTAGCATTACTAATCTATATATATCATGTTAACCCAAGTTGTTTAAAGCCTTTGAAACACCTTCAAGTTCAAATGCGGGTCCTTTTGAATATTTACGGGAAGTGAATAAGTTTAATTAAAATGGTATTCTGTGAAATACCTCTTTTGAACCTATTCATTCAACCCACATGTTACAAAAACTTCATCTACAGTCAGCTGCACTAGAATGTATAAAATTCGTAACTTTTGAATCGGTATCAAAACTGGTATAGTAACTCAAAAATCGCGAAATCTATACAAATAAATAAAATTGAAGTGTCTGTTTGTAATATTGAAATAACGGCTTTTTACTACATGCATATGAATGTATATACGGTACATATACCAAAATATAATTTTTTACAAGTTTTGTCTGTCTGTCTGTTTGTTCCGGCTAATCTCTGGAACGGCTGGACCGATTTCAACGGGACTTTCACTGGCAGATAGCTGATGCAATAAAGAGTAATTTAGGTTACTTCTATTTTAGAAAAATTCTAAAATGTAAAAGTATTGTCCAATACAGCGCGCAGCGCGCAGCGCCAATACAATACAATATACAATATCGGACGCCTCCCACCGCTTCTATCGCGCGAGTTCATTTTTCAATAAAGCTAATACGAAGAACTAAAAATAAATAATACTTAAAATATAATGCAAAAACGAAAAAATAACTAAATAACTTCTTCGTTAAAATTCCGCGCTGACGAAGTAGCAGGCGCAGCTAGTTACCTAATAAATTAACTTATTTTTTGAGTTTTTACCCTGTAAATATTTTTATAACGCTGTAAAACCATTCTATAAGTTACGAATTATATACATTCTGGTGTAGCTGACTGTACATACTTATACACTGTTTGTCAAATCGAACCTTTTGTGGGGGCTGAGTCATCCACGTCCGTAGGAGGATACCCTTTGAAACCTTACACGTGGCTCCCGGGTGGTGCGAATCGGATGACCTACTGGTGGTAGGCTTTGGCCGAGGTTAGTGACCAACCACCGGACATAAACGCGGCGCCAAATGACTCTGTCGTGTTCCGTCGTGATATCCAGTGACACCAGAGGAAAAAACGGGTCAGAGCTGGGTTAAATCTAGCGCAGACCATTTGTAGTGTGCTGGGATTCTACCGTATCGGGTGTCTAGTCGCGGAAGGTAGCGGGATCCGAGGCACGGTGCACCGCTGGCCGACCGCACGTAGTTGGGGGCCCAACTAGTGAGCTATATAGCCACTCATGAACGGCTGCCCCGCCAACTGACGAAAAATCCCAGGATGCGCCATCGTGCCGGTCGGCGACCGGATGAGAGGGCCCGATGGACATTCCCGGGGGGGCTCGAGCGTCCCCGCAGTCTCCGGACTAGTCTCCTATTAGTACGTGTGGGTTCTGAGCATACCCCAGGTGCGTTATGTGTCGCCTAGTTCTACAGCCGTTCGGAGGAACTTGTACCAAGTCCGGTCGTGTATGGAGCATTGGTCTCATAGATGATAGATAGAGCCTTATAGACGACGATGCATTAGTCAAGTCTAAACTACATAGTCTTGAGCATATCGGCGCAAGGTAGCGGTCTGTCGGTATTCTACAGAATACATTTCGGCGAGTGTGCCTTGGAGCTCCACAACCTAATTCCCCCATCTCCGTTCTATCATCGGACCATCAGACGTATGGAGACGAGACATTCGTTCATGGTTGACACCCCTTCCCCCCGCACCAAGCGCTTTGCCTCAACTTTTATTATGCGCACAGCAAAGGAATGGAACCCGTTGCCGTCGTCTGTTTTTCCAGTCACGTATAATTTGGATTTCTTCAAGAGAAGAGTGAATAAGTATCTTCTAACGTGTAAACACGTTTAACTATAAATTATAAAAAAAAACCTTTATAGCTAAATATTTGCATTTAATGCCATACCACGAGACCCACGCACGGCCAACGGACGTAATCAATTTATCTAACTAGTTAATTGTCTGTAGTAAAAATTGGATAACACAATACAAGAAATAGTCAAGAAAATATAAAAAGTTACATATTTTTAATTGTCATTAGGGAATAACACTATACTTATATCTATAACGATTATAAGTTGACTGACTGACATATAAACAACGTACCTACCTACAGCCTAAACCACTGGTCGTAGAGACTTGAAATTTACAGGGTATATTCATGTTAGTGCGTAGAGGTGTACTACCAACCAACCAGTATCCACCAGCAGGTGTACTACCAACGGATACAGTAGGGGTAAAGTTTGTATGAAAATAAATTCACGCAGACGAAGCCGGACGCGTTACGCTTGCAATATTATTAGGTGTCGGTTACTAATCATTGCAGCTAAGTTATACTCGTATAATTAATATCTATATCTTGGGTAGAGCATATTATGGAAGAGATTCCTCGTTGCGATAAAGCTGCTCATTATACTGTACTTAATAAATAATACATCTGTAGTTTTTTATTTTCTTTTTTATTTTCAATGAAATTACATGCATAAGAAAGAAGTAAATACAGATGACGGCAGACAGAGCTGAATGGAAGAGGAAAACATGTTGTACCGACCCCACACAAAGTAGGATACGGGCAGAGGTGATGATGAGGTGAAAACCAAATACTATCATGACGTGATATCATTCTTTATAAATCATGCATTGTAATGCGCATTTATTTTGAAACACAACAATAGTTATAACAATTTCAAGAACCAGACAGAAATTTATACTTAGTCCATATTAGGGAGAAAGTGTCACGACAGGGAAAATAACGCCTAAAAATACATATAGCAAAATACAGAAAGCAAATGGCTCACTGTTACATAATGCTGATGTGTGGACAAGTTGTTATACGGTTAAAATAAAATCAGTGAGAGTTTATTCGTTGGCAGTTATCGACAGGCATTATCCGAATAATATGAATTTGTTCATCACAGTTCTCGTCGTAGCAACTATAAAAATCAGAGGTAACTTAAATATTTTACTTGTGTATTACTAATAATCTTATTTAATTTATTGTGTATAATTATTTTTGAATAATTAAAACTTATTTTGAAACTTGAAACTTATTGGTGCTCAAATCAAAGCCCAATTTGTATTTTATTTTACATAATTAAAGGAAAGGACAGGTAGCATGGTTTCACCATTTTGATCAGACGTAGTCTCTCCACCAACACGAAATTAAATTTGCAAAGCATTAATTTAATTAAAAGAGATCGATGCTGCTTGCTTAACCAATTTTCATGATTGTGCTCCCTTTACCAGTTATATTGAGTTTACTCAATTTATGTTGAGTAAAAATACCTGCAGATTTTTTATGATTCCGCACCCAAAGGGTAAAACGGGACCCCATTACTAAGACTCCGCTCTCTGGCTGTCTGTCCGTCTGTCACCAGGCTGTATCTCATGAATCGTGATAGTTAGTTAGAGAGTTGAAATTTTTAGTAGAGTTAGAGTCTTATCCAAAAGTAGTTTTATCTAAAGCCACATCTTCGTTCGACGTCACAAGCAAAACTTATACTTTGGAAACCAGACAAGTAATACTGATATATATAATATTTAGTCTTGAAATATTTTACCATCGGTGGGGATCAAACTCACAAAGTTCACGTAAACACGGATAATCGACGGGTAACCTTTTTCTAGGGAAGTTTTTGCTTTTCCACCACCTTTACTTCTGTTAAACACACTTTTAATGGAATGCAAACAACTCGCGTATCTGACCCTTCTCATTTCCCATCTAGCTTGCTCTGCTCATTCGCTGGCTATGAAAGGTAAATACTAATTTTTAACGCATCATAGTGTAAGACTAAGACTATTTTACTTCGTTACACCAAGCTAGTTCCTGCTTATTACTTACTCCCTTGAACTGGGTGGCGGGCAATGTAATCCTAAGCTATTCTTAGCAAGTGTTTTTGTGCGTGGTTTTTAGTATTCGACACTCATACGTATTCCAAGTTACAATACTAGCTAAGTTAGCAATTTGATTCATGCCAATCGCAATACCCTACGAGCGTCTGTTAGTAGTACTACTCGTCGTTGCCTCAGATAAAATAAACTCTTACCTCATTGACCAGTGTCAACTGTCAACTGTAGCATCCCCAAAGACATTTCGAATTATAAGCTTAACAGTAACCTACCTACCAAGTTTCATTCAAATCGAATCAGCGGTTTGAAACTTATGCTCAAACAAACATACATAACTACATACATAAAAAGCTAAATAATAAAATAAAAATATGCGGTTGACAAACATGATCTACTATCGTTAATGACCACATTAGAACTTAATCAATGAACCCTGTACGATTCCATCTAAATAATTAATACTTATTTTTTTTATTGGGAACCCAAAGCCCTACTTTGATCTTAACGTACAGTGACTAGGCTTTCATTCCAGTGAAGCGTATGGGACGTGTATGTCAGGTCAGGAGAAAGATTTATCGTGTGATATTTTCATTTTTTGCCATTTTTCCCCGTCTGTGTCACCGGTCACACCGTGCACTGTGCTATGACAAGCAATGACCTACTACGAGTAAGCGAGCTACAACTACATAGATACTTGAATTCGCTTATGGCATAAATGATATTAACTAAAAATGGTAAGTAAGATGATGTATTTTATTTTAAGGAACGGAAACCTTATGATAAAATATACAAAATCTGTGGCACAAAATAATCGTCACTTATAGATAGCAAAATATACATAAAACACCCACGTGTTTATTTATAATTTAATAAACTATGTAGTAGTGTGATGCACGACAGAACGGTCACGTGACGCCAGTGCTTAATAGCAGCAACTGCGGGATCATTTCTTACATGAATATTAAACAGAAAAGATCCAAATAACCTTGGTATGTAAACTAAAGTTAAAGGAGCAACTATTTTATTAGAACCTATGGTAGTGGTAAAAGTGTATCTACGTATCGCATAAAATGTTCAACGTGACAGCGATCGCTGGAGGCCAACTTTAAAAATCGTTGCAAACTGGTACCGAAACGATAAATGGGCTTGGGAATGCAGGTGGAAATAAGCAATGTTGCACAACAACAGTTTATAGGACATTATATAGATAACTTTAAACTGAAGTTGACTTTTCCGGGAACACTGAACAGGTTTAAATGACTAACCCTGGTACTAATAAACGTCGTAAAATCGTGTTTTGTCTCTTCCGATCTAATTTGAAACTTCCTGTCAATGCAAAAGACAAAACATGGTGTTACTATTTCAACGTTACGCCACCAAGTTTATTAGTATGAATAAATGAATGAATTAATTAATGAATGAAATGAAAGTTCTTTATTGTACACCTTACAAGCTAGAGAATAAAACAAAGAAACAATAGTTTTCAATAATAGATAATGTACAATGGGCGGTCTTATCGCTAAAAAGCGATCTCTTCCAGACAACCTTTGGTTGGAGAGAATTTAAAAATAAGAGGGTTGGCTGGGGTGCACTTAAAATTTATTTTAAAATCTTAAATTTATTTCTTTTTACTACTTATTGCTAGTAGTAAAAAGAAATAAATAAAACTTAAACACACATACATAAAAATATTTACTTACATACAAATTATTAAATAAATACATATTAAAATGCATACCTACATTATTATAAATACCTATAAAATACATAAATATACCTACATACGTATAAGTATACGAAATGTCAGTGACACGATTTATGACGATTCCGTAAGATATGCGTTTTTGACTTTAGCTTAGTAGTACCAGGGTTAAGGTTTTCTTACAGTCATTATTAAGTGCGTTCGGAGCAGGTAGCCCTTTGTTTTAAGTGTTCTAACACCTTTCAATTTATGAGAATAATTAATTCTAAGGCCAAACAAGGTCAGCTCATTGTGTAGGCATAATTAACAACGGAATATTGACTGTGACATTTCAAAGTATACCTATATAACCCTTGTTACATTGCTTTGTTTTAGGTGATGGTTAGATGTCGGGCCATATGTTTGTTCTACCGGAAGTAGCATAATAAAAACCTAATTAATAGTTTAAAAGATACAATACACGAAAAAAAAATTATTTGGAAAAATATAGTACTACTACCTTTGCACTTACATACTTAATTGAATACAAAATGTCTAAAATGATTTAAAAATGTTCCACATTTAGCATTGCTAATGAGTCCTCTTAGGTACCTACGTAGGATTCCCACTTACTGAAGTATAAACTGTGCTCCATAATTGACTCAAATACCAACTAAATAGGGACGTAATCTCAAGGCAATTGAAACTTGAAATCCTCTGATGTTTTAGTTGAATATATACAATCTGATATGGTAAGCATCGTGTTATGAACACGCGAATGCTTTTGTTTTCGAAAATGAGGGCCCGTTTATACAGACTTGTGCGTGGTTGAGAAAATCAATAGGTATTCATTTTTCACAAATATATGTGCGAAATCTTTCGCGCCGTAGAAACGGGCTCTATTTGATGGCAACCATAATCATTTTAATTTAAATAATAATAACTTTACTTCAATATTTTCCAGAAAGAGTAAGTAAAAACTATGAATCCAAGAACCAAACTGCAAAAAACAATAACACAATGACGTATTACACAACAGTACTAGTAGGTAACTAGTCTGGTTTACTATGTTCGTGTAATAGTAATGGTGAAGTGTAACAAAGTTCTAAATATTCAAGCTCGTGGTCGAATCTATCGTAATAAAAAGAAGTAATACTAAGCCTATACAGTGACAGTTGCTACTCACAAGTCATATAATAAAAATCATTCAGCAATATCAGTAAGTAATGCAAAACTTTTCACTGTCTTACTAACGATATGACGGCCACCGCTTCTTAGGAAAACATACCATAATGTAGCCTAAGCACTAGATAAATTTCACTATAACTCAATGATATAGGTATACTTGCTATATTATTATGTAGTACACGCTCAGTAGTACAAACTTGATCATTTTGGTAATTTGTAACTACAAGGGGATTATGTTATGATTCCTAATTTATGGTTTCTACGTTTATTGGCAATAAAATCAGAGAGGCTTAATTAATCTAACAATTTTATGCTTTTATTCGTTGTGAAGATCGTTGTAAGGATGTGTAGAAAAGGAACGCATATACATTTGTAAATTTAACACTGCTCATGCACAAAATACAGAGTAATTGACGCGTGCTAGGCGAGTGACGAGCCGTGAGATGAGTGTTCGTTTACACACACGCGCTTGTGTAAACTGAGTCTCATGTGAATCTCATACTTTAGTTTACTATATCTGTATACGATATTCGTGACTTAGTTAGACGATAAAACCTATATTAAATTCCTAAAATAAATTGCTATCTTTTTTCTAGACTCTAGGGCCAGAGAATCGCAATGCAGTATCAACGCCTGCGAAGTGTTTGAGATGTTGGTGCACGGGCAGCGCAATGGAGATTCTTCAGCATCTGTGTCCTGTACGTCTGATCTACACTGGAGGCAGCTAGACCGCCGGCTAAGGGCTATAGAACAACCAAGTAAGAGCTCAGGTTACTAGATGACTCAGGGTACCGAAGTGCAGCATTTACAAAACCCAAGGATAGAACGACCAAGAAAAAAGTTAGTAGACAACTTTAAGGTACTCTCCATGTTTTTCAATTGTTTGTGGGTCTAAAACAGTCACGAAGTCAGAAAAGCTTCAAGTATGCGTATGTGCAACTTGGATTAGGTACCTACCAGATTATCTTTGTAACGCTTGTAAAGAATATGTCTTTATGAAAAATGTGCTGAACGAGCCGATATCGTATAACGATGTTGAGTTTACTTTTAACTAGTAGTAGTAGAGCTCTTAGTGAAGGGCTCGTCCGGGGCAGTACTACCACCATGCCTATTACTGCCGCCAAGCAGCTGAGTAGTGCATCGTAGGTGACGTTTTTAACGAGCGTGACCTACGAGGCAATGCTTTGTTATAGGTGATGGTAACCACTTAACATCAGGTGGGCCATCTGCTTGTTCCATCAGTAAGTTGTATTAAAAAAAAAAATGCATTACTTCACAAAATGTCACTAGAGGGCGTAACATTGCCAGTAAAACAAATGCAGGAACAATTGTTTTCACTACTCTTGCTCAAAAAGGCCGTCATTGTAGCATACCAGAGCGGGGATAAAATAGCATTTCATCCCCTAGGGGAAAAAGTTTTTTTTTTAATTTTTGTGTGTCAAATGACAATGAGCCTACAAAAACGAAAAAGTTTTTAGTCATAAGTAGAATAATCATGAATAAAGACTCGACTTATTACTGTTTCATAAAAAAAGCACTTCATTTTAATTTTGAAAATGGAACTAAAATCGGCGATCTCTGGTAGAATGCATGCAATGTGTTGTGCGGCTACAGAAAAAACAAAAAAAAGACATTGGCGCGAAATCTTTATAATTTTTTATTTCATATTGTATTGGATTGTTTTATTTTCTCGCAATCGGATATAAGTGTTCTGTGCAATCGTAGTGAAAAGTATAGTGTAACACACGGAGCTAAACCCCATTAAAACTCGGTTTCTATTACCTCGTATTATAATGGGTCATTTTAGCACCTTGTATAACAATCTACTATTTGATTGCAGCTTGGACAGTAAGCTTCGGCCAGTCCCGATGGCGACAATGTGCAAAAAGCATGTGCCGCTGTGACTCGACGCGGCGCTCTTTAAACTGTTGGAGAGCAGGACTGTCTACACTCTCCACAGACCTGGTAGCTCCAGCCGATCTTGTGACAATGTAAGTATAACTACAGGGTCATGAAGCTTTACACTTATATACCTCAGGTAGGACTCAAGACCCAAGTGTATCATAGGGCACGTTCCTAACGTGCGCGTCCTGCCAGGCAATATTTCCTATAAGTGTAGTCCATCTGTTAATTCCGCCAACAAGTCAAGTCATATATAAAAAAAAGAAAGCGTATATACGGATGACTGTATATGCAGGCTCGTATCTAACACAACAACAGCTTATTCGCCTCGTGTACAACAGAACGCGCTAACTCGCAATTGCCTGTTATTATCAGTCTTCGATCAAGACGGATTTTCATTTGACTATGGATGTAAAATGTCAGTAATATGGATGTACCTATATGTGTGTAATATGGTAGCTCTAAGTCTAAAGTACCTACCAATGAATTTAACATTGAATTTGTTTTGCGTTATTATTTTGTTTCATTTAGGAAGTTTATTAAATTTGTGTGCTTGTATTATTAATAAAATAGGACTTACAAACATAAACTTGTAGGTGTAAGCCGTCTTGAACTAATTACTAATTATGTGATTAATTTACTTTGCTTCTGTCTGTCATTTCGAAGGACAACCTTAGAAGTTAATATCCTTTTGCGTCGTTTGAAAGGAGGTACAAAGAAGCTTGCAGGAATTATTTACACCCTACTTTTATGCTATCTTCACGTCTAAATACAGGTGCTTAAAACGTATTAGTTCAATTACCACCTACTGCTTATGTCCTTCTTTTTGACTTTTTTTTCCACGTTTTGATTTGTTTTGTATGTGTATGTGTGTTTTTGTAGTAAATAAATGTATGTCTATGTCTATGTCTATGTCTAATTCAAATTACACGTAGCATTTTATTGTAATGTTGAAAAGAGTTTTCGCTGCGTAGCAGTCTGTAGCCGTGCGTAGCAACTCATATTAGTGCGTAGCACTACTTTTACGCGCAGGCCCTGTTCTCAGAAATAATTGTACTTATAGGAAGACGTTTTTAATATATATATATAAGAAGTATATTTGGCTTCAAGCCATACCCAGATATAATTTAAACTTGCTGTACCAGGCTTTAATAAGCACAAATTACCATTTCATTTCCATTTGTTGGACTTAGAGCTACTTTTGCGGGCCAAATAGTTTCTACTTTTGAGGTTTACTCTTTTAATCAAAATGTCAGTTTATTGCGATTTCTGCTGCTAGGTTAGCATCTCGAAGAGTAATTTCAAATTAAACAGGTAACCACGTCAAAATTAAATTCGAAATAACACGCGCTTTGCAGCCGCAAGCTCCAAAACGGTCCAAATAGCAGTAGTTTTTGTAGTAGCAAATGTCATTGAAAAGTTGACGTAAACATTTCCGTCAAAAACGGGAGTTTTTGTAGGTTTTAATGGGTTTTAAGGTGCCTCGCATGAAAACTTTTTTAGTTACCTCCTTTGTTTTCTATAATAACGTACAACAAGAAAACTTTTATTTTGAATATTGAACGCTTTTTTTTTTCAAATCAATTCAAACGTCATTTGTTTTTTCGCTTGATAAGTTTGGCGTCTCGCTACATGTTTGAGTATTTTGCCATACAAGTGTAAATAGTTAAAATTGAATTAGTTGGTTTCTGATTTTATATTATTATAAGCCATGTATTATAAAGTATTATAAATAAATGTAAATACTCGTACGCACGGGGAATACTTTCCACATTAAGTTTTTACCTATCTATTAGGTTTGTACTTTCACATAAAGATAAAAAAAAAATGAAATAGGCTCTACACGAACGCTTGATGTACGAATTTTTAACTCTTCGATTTAATCTGTTCGTCTTTTTGTAAATTTTACCAACAGCTTTTTTTTCAGTGACTTGGGTACCAATAAATTGCGAACTCTTCACAAGACAACCTTCAAGGGCATGCGCTCACTTGCCGAGTTGGATATGTTTGACAATCACGTAGAGTATTTACCCGCCGGTATATTCGATTCTCTAGTCAGCCTAAGGATACTGTAAGTAAATTGTTTTTTTTTATCGTTGGATATCGCAAAAGACGACTGTTTGCCTAATACGCAAGAGGTGTCGTGGACACAATTCTCGCCAGGCAGGATTAATTTAGCAAATAATTTTTTTTGTTGACATAAAACACACCGTCATCTAGCTCAAATGTTAGCAAATCTTTTATACCATGGACATTAGAGCTGAAACCAGATTACTAAAAAAATGTGTAATTGTTTTAATAAATACGCTATGTATTTATTACCTAGATAAAAAACAAACATCATAGTTTATCGCATAAATGGTTGTTCTCAGTCAAAATCAAACCCACAGCTTACAGCGCAGAAGGTGGAACTTCCACCAACAAGGCTATGAGGCCTATAAATAAAACAAAGCACAAAAATTTGCGTGATATGAGGGCCAAGCACGAATAAATTTAACATTTGTGGCGTACCTACTACTGACATCTGAGGTATACTGCGTTTAAAATAAAAAATAGGAAACAAAGGATCCGTTTTCATAAAAATGTATTGGGTATTTGTAACACTACGGTGATAAGATATAATAATATGATTACCCTTTTTCAATATTCTAAAGTCATCAACCTATAGTAAATAATACCCACGGTATTACGAATTTTAATCCAGGGTCAGATACATGTTTGTGTAATTCCATGGTCCCTGGTGTTTTAATTTATTTTATTTCAAAATAATACAAAATGTTGAAACCAGCCCACCATTGTTTTTTAACATAATTTTGCTGCTTGTCTTGGAGTTGGAGTCTTGGAGTTAACAGTAGCTATAGCTACTGTTAACTTTATAAACTATATAAAGGCTATTTTGCAGATAAAATTACAGGCACATGAGACTAAACACCTGTATGCTTTTTTGCCATGATCATCTGCTTAATCCATCAGCAATTACAATTTAAAAAAAACCTGATTTTTGTTTATTAAATAGTTAAAAATATTTTGTGCTCCATCTTTACGAATAATCGGGCGTTGTTTAATATAAACTGGCTTCTGTTCTTTATCGTGCCTTCTGACCGTACTGCAATATCCATTACAGGCGCCTCCAACGAAATTACTTGGAAGAAATTGATGGCGAAGCTTTTAGACTGACGAAAAACCTTTTTCACGTAGACCTGTCCAATAACTTCCTATACACTCTTCCGGAGAGATTATTCTCGAACAACTCGTTTTTGGAAACAATTGATATATCTAACAACAATGTGATGTACATACCTTCGGACAGCTTCGTCGGACTTGAGTCACTGCTCATATTGGATCTGTGTAAAAATAAAATACAACAAATAGAAAATGGAACGTTTTCTATAAAAACACTCCAGATATTGAAACTGTCTGATAACAAAATATCGAATATAAGCGAGAAAGCTTTCCAGAACTTATCATCGTTAGAAACTTTATTATTGGACAAGAATAAATTACAAAATATACCTAAGCAATTATTTTACAATCTGAATTGTTTGACGTTTTTGGACTTGTCAAATAACAATTTGATGAGTGTAAGTAATAAAAGTGTTTTATTTTGTTTATTATTTTTTAAGTAAAATAATTATGGTAACCTTATTAATTAGCTTTCAGGTGTTGAATTTGAAAGACTTAAACTACTTCGTACATTGGACTTAAAGGAGAATGCTTTGTCAGAACTACCAGATAATATATTTTCAAACTGCTCTAGCCTAGAAAAACTGGATCTATCAAGAAATAATCTACGGTTTATAAACTATACTGCATTTAATAAACTAGATAACCTGACTTCGTTGCTTTTAACGGAAAATAAACTGTATGAAGTACAATTTAAAGTATTTTCTACCTTAAAAAATCTTACAACACTGTGAGTAGATGATAAAGTTTTAATTTTGTAATTATTGCACGGAACACGCTTGAAATAGGAAACAGTTTTACATATATGATTGGTTTTAGATATTTGGATGGTAATATGTTTCCTTCACTACCATCTCGAACATTGGACTACATGCCTAAGTTGGCCATCGTAAAGTTATCAGGAAACCCTTGGCACTGCGACTGTCATGCTCTCTACATTTCAGCGTAAGTATATTATGGTCGTGAAGTATTAATTTCGCTGCTGGACGTTGCCTTATTACGTTAAAAATAACGATTTTGAGCCTTTTCCATCCTACGACTTTTCGCGATCCTAGTTCATATCGTTGGTCCATCAGGTGTTTGTTCTATGTAAAAAAACAAAAACAAACCAAAAATCATTATTCATAATAAATAAATGAGTTTTAAATTTTTGTTTTTTCTACATTACACAACAAAATATATGTTTAGTTGGTACTATTTGCTTATTACCAATAAACGTTCACAATAACAAAAAAATTTGGAAAAATATTTAGCAAGTATTTGTTAAACTTTTGGTGCTTAGAGACCCTAGCATAACTCTCCGCCTGTAATTTGTTTTCTTATTCAAGTTTCGAATCTTAATGAAAAAAGTAATCTGAACCATTTTGTTCCATCACCTTTTGAAGTGGTTTCCAGGGAACGTGTTTAATAAGCAAGCTATTGAAAATGATCTTACTTTGTATTTATTTTCACATTACTTATTAGGAATCAAAATTTTATTTGAAAAGCAATATTGAAAATACTTCGCTGCCATATCTAATACGTGAGTATCACTATCTGTGCGTTCGTTTCTGCCAACAGCGGGCTCACAAATTTGCATATCCACTGCGACCTGACCATCTGTGCCTGGTCGCATCTCCACCTCTATATAATTTAGCTGAGCTTGAAAAATAACTTGGAGAACGTATGCAATCGAAATAAACACGTTCTTAGTGATTTTACTACCGAGCACAATTTTACAGTAAATAAGAAAAAAAATTCACAGAAAAGTTATAAGATTTTAGTGTTTAAATTAAATTAAATAATGAAAAAATGTTTCGGAAAACTCGTGGATAACTTACCACTATCCATGTATCACTAAGGTAATCCGCTTAAGTTCAAACGGATAGCCTAAGGGAATAATCTTCAGAACCTTTCTGCTATACCTACTAATATAACCCATAGATAATTTTACTAAGATACTAGTGGAAACCCGCGACTTTGTACACGTGAAACTATTTTCATACAAACTTCAGCCCCCGCTACACCGCTGCGCGTTGTTTACATATCACTCAGTCAGGCTATATATTCTTGTTGTTGGTATAGTATAAATTTTAAGTATAAATGTTCAGACTTAACTTAGTGATTACCTACCTACACTTTTGCTTCAGGTGGGTACGACTGAACGAAATGAAAATATGGGATTATTCCCCCACATGTGTCTCGCCATGGTTCTTGGAAGGGCATTTTTTGAAGAAACTCAAGTTTCCTGAACTCTGCTCCGGCCAATGGGCCAGTATGGTGAACCTGTCTCCTCGTTTGCCTATACAGCAGCTCTTGGCTCTTAATGTATCAGTAAATAGGAAGCCTCAGGACAGCATGGAACAAAATCATGATGTTACAACTATTGACGCATGGCATTAGTTGGTACAGATAGGAGTTTATAGATAAGTAACCTAAAATTATCATTATGACAAATTATGCTTATCAGTGGGGTACCTACGTACATTATAATGTAATGTAAAGTAATAATCTACAAAAAAATTTTCTAGTGTAGTCGACTTTTATAGAAACATACCTTCCCATAGTTATACCTAGATAAGCTAAGGTAGAATGCGGGAGGCATAAAAGTAAGTATTTATAGTTGTATTTATTGATAAGAAGTTTAATCATTTGATAAAAATATTAAATAAACGTCATCTTTCAAAATAGAAGGTGAATAGCTTTAAGTCTAATTGTATTTGTAAAAGAGTAATGCCAACTATAAGATTTTCAAAAAGTCGTGTATTTGGCTTTTGTCTAGAATCAGCATAATAAAACAATAACATTCCGTATTTTAGTGCAAACTGTCACGCCTTGAACACCAATACCGTAAAATGTGGGTATGTGCCAAGTGTACAATTTGAAAGTTGGAAGCTTTGATTGACTACAGTGACATCTCTCAGACATCTTCAAAAACCTTGTGTGGGTTCTTACACCAAAAAATCTAAAGCGATATAACCGTGTCCGTAAAGATATTTATTTCTTTTAATTTTCGTACATTTAGGGTATCGATTACTATCTCTTTTTTTTTAAGCCCAATATCTTAAAATTTAAGAACATGAAGTTTTAGATAGCGAAAAACCCTTGTACCTTTTACGGTGTAATCCTCCCTCCATGGCTGTGAAAAGCCTTATTTATCAATATAAAATAAAAATAAAGTTGGCAGTTTTAAACCAAAACACAGCAACGCTACTTGGCGGCACAAATAATAAGCTGATTTGTGGTAGAACTTCCCCGAAACACAGTCCTACTTCTACTGAAATTACAACTAAGGTATGAAATGACTACTGTCGTAACTGTACCTACACGTAAACGGTATTTTTTGTCAATATTAGTAGTAAACACCTGAGGCTAACACCTGGATCCTCAGGTTGATGGACGCAGAGTTGTACACCGTAAGGCATGTTTATTATGTGCGTGACCCACGAAACAATGTTTTACTATAGAGAATAAGTACCTACGAGAGCCACATTGATGTATAAAAAAACGTAAATATACATATTTAGCTAGTACAATTGACATTTATTCGCTTCGTTTGTTAAATAACTAATTGACAATTAATAATGTTGTCTTATCACATACATTTACATTCATATCGTATTATTTCCTCGCAAAGATAGCAATCAATAGATAACATTGTAATCGAGGTAATGATATTGGTTTTATCTTTATTCACATATTCGTTCGTGTTTTGGATAATCTGACGTGTTAACTTAAAATTCTTGACTCTTTTGTTGAAACGTGTGTAGTGACGATTCCATATTTTGTGTTTTAAAAAAATTTATCGGTAAGTACTTGTGTAACTATTACGTTCACTTTTTCATATTGAACTTGTGCAATTTCTATAAAGCCTAAGTATATAATTTCAAACATTCTTCTTGTTTTAGGGATGTCATTTTACAAGCTACGTGACTGATTCTAAGGACAATGGGAATTAAGATAAATTTCATATTGATTGTATACATTACTAGTTATCTACAAATCAGCAATGGTATGTTTTAAAATCAAAAGTTTACCAAACCTTATTGCATAAACAGTGTGAATGAGTAGTGCCATTTTTTACCTACAGGTCAGTGTCAAATTGGCGGTGGTCTCCAATTGGGACCAGTGCCAAACCCTGAGGTGATAAAGGACATACATAGAGGAATTGTAAGGAGTGAGACTACTACAAACATTCAAGGTATTTGTTTCAAAATACGTTACTCAGTACAGCTTTTTTGCTCTTTTGTTCTCTTTCTTAGATTCAAACTTTCTTATTAGTCATTGGGTGATATTGACGTTTATTATGATATTGTTTGTCACTATCTCCTTTTATCAAAGTAATACCCAACAATCACTAAATGTATTTAGGTAGCCCCTAAATGCACTTTGGAAGCTAATTACGTTCTTAGCATCTTCCACAAGGAAAGTTGGGTCGCTATTACGTTTACGCTAAACATGTTTATTTTGGTACCTACCCCTTCAGAGGTTGAGTTTCAGGAGCTTTGGTTTCCGATTTCAGGTATAACAAGTATTAATTACGGAGGAGCTTTAGTAGGACCAAATGCTTACTTAGATATCTCTCTTGAAAACTCACAATTTGTAGTACAAACAAGTTCTGCATTTGCTCAATATGAGGAGTATGAGACTGCATTGTCAATATACGTGACTATCACATTTAGCTGTACTGGAGGAAACTCTACCCCGTTGGTAAGTTTGGCACTTTATTACGTCATCTTATTCAAATATACTAAAATATTAAGCTAGTTTGCGACAGTGTTCATTTGTAGACTAATATAGTTTCAAATGAAAACTATTTAAATTTGATTGTTAGCTTACTTCCTATTAAAATATTTGTCACTAATCTCAGCTTTCGCCAGATTATTGATTCCATTCTATCTCGTCTCGAACCGCAAATAAAACGAGCGGTGACTTGACCCGTTTGTAATTTTGTCTCATTATTCGCACCGCATGTTGAACTTATTAGATGGTAAAGATCTATTCAAAATGCTCGTTGATAAACTACAGATCTCAATTATTTTTAGATTTTCGTGATAGACATTGAGGACACCAACAACAACTATCCCGAATTTCGGCCAACGGATGCATTCGAGTTTGTTGTCGCCCCACCTTTACCACCAGGTTTTCTTCTTACTGGTTGCTTAAATGAAATCACAGTCAGAGATATTGATCTTACAACGAGTAGAATAATCTTTGAAATAGAAGACAATCCATACGTTGAAATTGAATATGACGCGGTGGCATCTGTGGCAGCTGGAGCTAAAGAGTTTAAAGCTCAGTTGAAGACTTTAGCGTTCATAAGAAATTTGAGGGAGCCTATCACATTAAACATAACAGCGACGGTAAGTAAAAATACAGTGATGGTCTCAGCTAAGAATAGGACCGATCCATGGCGGTGCCATTCCATATCGTAAAAAGACTCTCCTGAGAAGTAAACAACAACACTGCGGTCACCAATGCGCTTACCAAGTGCGATGACTACGGTAAACCCCCTAAATATACGAGAAACCTATATCCAACAGTGGAATTTTAACGATAGACGAACGTTAGACTGATTTAAAAAATTTAATAAAGTCTAACGGTCTGTTTCATAAAAACTAAGAGATTCTAACGGGTCTATAAAATCATTTGTCACTGTCAATTTAATGTCAACAAATAGAGATGGCAACAGACTTAGAGACTATTTTAGTTAAAGGAGACTTCAGAGACCTTTATGAAACAGATGGTTATTACATTAGCAAACGAGGCACGAGAATGCTGAACTTCAAAGTGATATATTAGTTACATATTACAAATAACTCATTTCTTTTAGGTATTTAACGTACTTTAGTATTATTCAGATATTAACAATTATTTATTTCATCAAGTAACTGTTTCTCATACTTGTTTTAGGATGTAGATCTAACAGGAGACCCTCCTCTTTCAACAACTGGCACAATTCGTATATCAGGGGACACGGAGTTTGAATTTCCCGAGGAGCCAGTATTCAGCCAGCCAACCTACTTTGCAACCTACACTGACGATCATCGAGTAGTTCTTCTTGATACTATATACCTGCAGCAAGGATTTGATGAACATGTTGAATTTACTTTAGATGGAGGTATTAATAATAATGATTTTATTCTGTGAAGATTTAAGAAATACGTTTGTAAAACAAGCTCGCATCTTTTTCTGTAGGCGCGGTAGACATCCCCTTATATGCCTACGTACTTACCTAGTACATCATATACATTATGCGTATCCACTCTCCGAAGTTGATTAAGTTTCTGTATATTAACTATATTATTTAATAAATTAAATATTTAGTTTGCAAGAAACAATAGTTTCGCCAATTTTAATGTAGGTTGTATAAAATCAAATCCCTGGATTAAACGTTATTAATTGGGCTTAAGAATCTTTATTTCTCATAAGAATAACAAAATTTATCTACTGAAAACAAATCTGAAACTAATATATTTACGAGCTACGTACGTACAATACATAACACTATACTAAACACATAAGTTAATAATTATTAATAATTAGAATACCTGTTTACCTGGCTATTCAATAGTCTCTGATTGTTTCTGGTTTTAAGATCATAATGACAACACTATAATTCGCTTGTCCGGGGAAGTACCTACCGTACCGTACAAAACCTGATGCTAAGTGGTAACCATCGCCTATGACAAAGCATTGCTTTGTAGGTCACGTTAGTTAGGAACGTGCCCTACAATACACTGCTCTGCGTCCATCAACCCGAAGCATACATGTATTAAGCCTCGTGTGCCTGTAATTACACCGGCACCCACACCCTTCAACCTGGAACACAGCAAGCTCCTTGGCGGCTAATTTTTGGAAAAAAATCGTATACCAAACTGGCTCCTAACTTTGAACAAGTATACAGTGTGTATTTGTTTTGTAATTTTCCAGATCATAAGAGCTATTTCACTGAACAAACGGAAGGCAATCAAGTTTCTCTTGTTGTCAGAACGCCACTACCAATTGATGTGTTGTTGGAAAAACAAATTTACCTTATAGTAAGAGCCGATAGAGAATACACAAGCGGCGACTCTGCAACTATTGTGGTAAATCTACCTGAAGGTAATCAATCCTTTTATTAATATCTTTGTTTTGAAAACATTTCATTTTTCAGTCTGGGATATCATTTCAACAAATTACTAAATGTCTAATATTAATATATAAATTTTCAGAGACACCGCTGTTGTTTGAAAGTGCACTTTATAAAGGATCTATCGTAGACAATTCTTTGCAACTTACGCCTCTTGTTCTGAGCCAAGGGTATGAAAGTTCTAATGTTTCTGCAAGAATCGTTGGAGGTAAATATATTACATTATTATAAACATTTTCAGTACCTTTAAGATCTTTGGTGGGCCTTCGATCAAAAGGACGTAGGTTGAAAACAATCGTGCATCTATAGATTTTTCAAAGGTGTGTATGAGTACATGCTATTAAGTAGTGTAAACGGAAAAGAAAAATATCATGAACTGAATCCACGGCTTTGTCAGTTCTGCACGTATTGACCACGTCACTCCTGTGGATTAGGCTGACTCCCGTCCCGTATTTCAAGGTAGGGAGAAGTATGGGAGAAAAGTTGCCCCTGACACTGTTTATATCATCTTCAATAGATGAAAAGATGTAAATGTTTATTATTTATTTGGTTTCTATTTCGAAAACGCTATCACGATTTGCATGTCATAATGGAATTTTGGGGTCTATTCACGTAAAGCACATACAACAAGTTACATACAACACGACTTACATTGGTAGAAATACAATTTGCTTGTGCTAATAAACTCATTCGAGATAACAAGACAATTTGGGGTTTTTGTTTCCGGATAGCTTTATTAGACAATGTTCATTTGCTTTGAAGTTTTCGTTTGAATAAGTTAACACACTAAACAATATAAAGTACCTAATATGTATAGCATTTAGTGTGTTTTATAGTCATTTCCAATGAGACCACGAGATTTTGCGATAACATACCTACATTTTGAATTTTTTTAGTCGTGACATCGTTAATCAAATCTACCTTTGCCTCCAGGCACTTGTATCTTAATGAGAGCACCGGTGGTCTAGTGGGAGCAACCCCGCCTTCTGATCCCAAGGTCGTGGGTTTGAATCTGGTCGTGACCAATGGATTTCTTATATGAAAAAAATATGTGTGCATTGCCAGTGGTCTTAACGAAAAAATCGTGTGGAAACCCGTGGCTTAGTTAGCTCCGCACGTTACTGACCATGTCTTACCTGTGGAAAAGGGTGACTAAACTGTAAGGATGGAATAGGCGCTAGGCAAGTCTACATCATCTAAAATTCTGTCCCAGGTACTACAGCGTCTCGTAAATAGAGGCACGATTGAAAGAGTCGCCTCTGACGTGACATAATTTCACATCCTTTCGTCTTTTGGCTAGTGTCGAATAAAACGTGTTATCAATAATAAAAACCTAGTTTGGTCGAAAACTATTAATTGAAAAACTATTTATATACTTAGTCAAATATTTTAATATTAACTATAAGTTCTAAAAAGTTCGAATGCTTGTTATTTTTTTGCAGTTTTAGCTTTTTCTTTAACATCCATAGCAGTAACAAGAGTAGGGATTTATTTAATTCATCTGTCTTTATTTTTCAGATCATTCAACGAGGTTTACGGCTGTTGTTCAAGGAAATCTAATAACTATAACAATGGACCCGCTTTCTGATGACTTTATTGCAACAAATAGTTTCATATCGATGCCTGTAGTAGCTTTGACGGATTACAGTGAGACGACTGCAATAGTCAGTCTCGAAATTATAAAGAACGACAGTGTGACCCCAGTGTTTGATAAATCCATATACTATGGATCATACGATCCTGTCAATGGTTTGTCTGTTGAGCAAATCGTGATTGTTCAGGGTTTTGATGAAACCTTAACTGTTGAACTTTTTGGAGGTAAATTTGAAAGTTTTTTTACTGTTTTACTTAAACTTTTGATGCCATAAATCTCTTTTAAATTTTAAGTTTCTGTGGCCAGCGGTTTAGATTGTGCGTTGTCTGGGACAATTGTAAAAATATTATATATTTTATAAAATACTAGTGGAAACGCATGAAGTTATGTTTCATACAAATTACAACCTCGTTGTAACCGTTTAGGGGTAGAGTTTCGAGAATTCCTTTCTTAGTACGTCTTTACACACCAAGACGAATAACCTACACCCTAAAGACTTCAGGCCTCCACTACGACCAGCGGTCTTTTAGGCTGTGCGTTGTCGATATGTTAGTCAATTAGAACAACGATTCTTATAATTGGTATAGAGAGCAACCAATAACGATTCAAACGTCAAAACCATTTAAAAACAGCAAACAGCAATTGGGCCCGTGTACAAACAAACGGCTTTCATAAATTCACTGTTGAAATTTATGTTATTTGCTGAAAACAATCACTCAAAACAAGTAATTGGCGAAGCTAAAGTTACTGGCATTTAAAACTTAACAAGGCATAAATCATAGTTTATTGAGTTTTAAAATAAAGAAATACTGTTTTTTTATGCCATTAGCTGAGCTTGCTAAATAAGGGTTCTGTTGCGTTTTAATTGACCTTTACCATAAATTTTTAGATCATAAAGATTATTTCGAACTAAATGAAATTGAATCCATCCTTCATCTTACATCCACGACTATTCCTCCCGAACTGTTTGAGGAGCAACGAATAACGCTTACAATAGAAGCTACTAAGCCGAGGACAGTCGGAGCGAACGCTGTTGTGATCATAGCCTTACCTGCGGGTAAGTACCTAATCGAACTACCTAGAATCCAAGCTGTAACACATTTTTACCTGTTTTTCTTTTCTTGGTCGCGAGAGACTGGCTCGGGAAGTAGGCTTTTTAGATAAAAAAAACCTTACGTTTACTTTGCAATAGGTATTGTTACAGTAAAGCAGCTGAATCAACTTTTTATTAGTAACTGCAAATAAACATTAAATTATAATGATATAAATGACTAAATATTATGGCATTCTGATAACCTCTACGGCTTGACTAGTAACTAACTGGTTGAGACGCAAGAGGTCTGGGTGTTGTACCGTATTACTTGTATTTACAGACACACTCAAGACCGTAAAACCGAATGTGATCTTTGGGTGGTAGTTTATTTTTATCAGTTGCAATTTAAAATATAGAATGATGTTATCATTGTACACCATATTGAAAAAACGTGTATTAATAGCGATGTGATACCAAATGCTATTTTCTTAGTTATAACAATATTGTTTTATCATGTTTAGGTAGTGTTGTTATCTACAACTTATCGTTATAGCAAGGGTGCTCTTTGTTCAAATTGTTTCTTATAAATCAAAGCTTAAAATAAGTAAGATAATAATATGCGTACACAATTCTGGAATTTATATTACACTATCAATGGAAACGTGCGAACGTGCTTGTATACTTTAATAATTTATACGACGAAAACGACAGTCTCTGCCTAAAGATAAATACTAACTTTTACATGTCTTCTATTATACGTAGTCAGGTGATATTAATAGTAATAATAAATACTCTTGACGTTGTATGGTTAAAATACGTATAGGTATGTCAAGGCTTGGTTTACATCCCTGGTAATTGCATACAGCCTTACACGGAGTTTTGATATCCTTAAACATTCACCTATTGTATGAACTTGCTACAAGATGCGCTAGCAATCGGCTGCACCCGCACTTGCACTCCCGCGAATGCAGTGTTTCTGTGTTGAAAGTTCTATTTTCGCCGCCTACACCGAACAGTCAAATGTAGATGATCTTTCGCGTGGATCTTCGGATTCCTCGCGTCTCCAGCTAAGTTATTGTTGTTGAGTGTCTTTCGCGGATTTGAAGAGGCTTATCCTTTTCAATAATAGCAGAAACTATAAACTTCTGTGTGTGTCACGATACACCACGTCCAGAGACTTGGACTGCCATAATCCAGAATCACTGGAACTAATCGCAAACGTGGGTGGTGAGTAAGTCTTCTCAACATTGCTTATGGATTTAACTGTACAACTTCATAGACCACCGCAATTCTCAGTGCAACTTTGAACTGACGGGCCCTCATTTGGGGTACGCTGTGTTTACCGTAGCGTATCACTTTAATATTTTTCTCGTATTTTAAATCAGGTCTGCATTGTATGCACTTAATGGTACGTATTTATTTACTTTTTTTGTCCAACATCTATGAAACCATCGTATTAAAATTATTAACGTTCTTATCCACAGTAAATCTTTAAATATCATATTTTATCCTACCAGAGGCCGTTAATGCGACTTATGAAGTTATCCTATCCTTTTATTAACACTTTATATTACAGCTAGAGAATTGGATTTTGAAGAACCTTCTTACAGAGGAACTATAGAGAATGATGAGTTAATTCTCCAAACAATTTTGTTGCGTGATGGGTTTGAATCGAACGTGCGTTTCAGTCATAGTGGAGGTGAGAGCTTCTGTAAAAAGAATATAAGTAAACTGAGGCAGTTATGCTGCTCATTACTTTACTTTTATGGCAGTAAGCTTATAAGCAGTTTTACATTATCTTATTTAATATTTATTATATTTTAAAATTTAATTATGTTAAACTCTTTCCCTGTCTGAGCTTTACGCTAAAATAGTTACACTGTGTTGTATCTTTTGCATTGACAGAAAATTTTAAATAAGATCGAAAGAGATTTGTCTCTTAATCCCGTAAACCTCCACATTTTTGTCGGTTAAAAATGAAGTTTTTCTTAACAGACTAATATTAATCGATTTTAAAAAATATGTAAAGGTTATGGGTGCTATTGAATATTTTTAATTGTTGGTTTTCTCACCCTTACAAGTTTAGATTTGTGTACACAGTGTAACTGTTTTAACGTAACGCTGAGTTTATTAGATGATGGTGAATAGTTGCTACCAAAATATAAAAATGAGAATGAATGCGATTGGTTTTCGTTTTTTTTCATTGCTCCTGCTAAACTAATTTCATTCTTGTACTTTTTCAGATTACGCGTCCTATTTCAACGTTACAAACATACAGAATCAAGTAACCGTTACTTTATTGAACCCACTCCCCGAAAATGTAATTACAGAAAATAATGTTATTATGCTTAGCCTCACTGCATCTGGGTTAAATGCCATAAGTACCACCACAATTATACTTTTGGATATAATTAAAGAAGACAAAATCACTCCAGTTTTTAGTAAGAACATTTATTACGGAACGTATAGTGGACTAATGAACTTTGAAATTGAAAATATTTTATTGACGCAAGGATACGATAGAGATGTATCGTTGAAACTAGATGATTCAGGTACTTGAAATTTCTTCTGGCCTTTGTATTTCATTCGTTTGACTTAATAATATATTTTATAATAATAAAATAATACTGTTTCTAGACCATGCCCAGTACTTTGAAATCAGCAACCTAGAGAACGTTGTGATAATACGATTGCGTTCCGCTATTCCAGAAGATGTGATTTTTAACGAAAAGGTTCTGCTATTTAACGTTTTAGCTGACAAAGCGTTGACTGTGGGCTCCAATGCTGCCATTTTAATTAGATTCCCCGCAGGTAATCTTTTTATTTTACGTTAAGTTTAAGTGGGTTAGGTACTAATAGATTATTTTATAATAGATATTACCACTCTAACTTAACGGGTACAACTTCTCATCGAAACTATCTAAACTAAAAAAAACTTATCAAAGTTAAATAAATTGTCAATTACATTGATTGTGTCCTTTTAAAAATTTTCTTGAAATTGTAA
The DNA here is from genome assembly GCA_947095575.1 of Electrophaes corylata. NCBI lineage: Eukaryota > Metazoa > Arthropoda > Insecta > Lepidoptera > Geometridae > Electrophaes > Electrophaes corylata. The sequence goes on from OX352701.1 coordinate 8,598,564, forward strand.
ACATCTACTTTGAATGTAACTCTATATCAACATAAAAATCTGTTCGGTACTTCTGTATGCGTAAGTACGAGTACCAAGAGCCAGTCTATTTAACTAATCAAACTTTTTATTTAACTTTTTGGTTTCGTAGAAATTAAATACCAGAGGCTTTATTCAGTGTAGAAATGTATTTAAGTAAACGAAAATCGCACTGTTTAATTAAAAACATATGTATATTTTTGCAGAACTTACAGAATCTACGGTTATGAGTTTTTCACAAAACTATTACGTCAGCGCATTCGAACAAAATGAAATCGTACTTTCTGAAAACATAACTCTAGATGCAGGCTTCGACATAGGAACCGAGTTTGAGTTATTTGGAGGTAGCGTATTAAATTACCAAATCACTACCTATTCAATCTGGTGCTAAACAGCGAGCAAAGGGGGTGTCGTTACGTAAAAAAAGAGGCTAGCAAAAGAAAAAATCGCATAAAGTCAATTGAAAAGTAACAGTAAAAGTGTTATAAATAAATATATAGTTATTATTATAATATAAACTTATCAATAGTGTTATTTGTGTGATTGTAAAATATATCATAAACTAGAATTCAAGGTCTCTATTCATATATGCACCAGAAAATTGTTTTGTATAGTTGTCTGAAATAAACGTTTATCATATTGTTATTATAAAAAAAGCTTTGGCATTGCTAGATTACATGCAATAAGTTAATATTATTTTACATTCTACAGATTATGCTGAGAATTTTGTAATATCAAGCATTAACAACATAGTGGAGTTAACAACTAACAGAACAAACATTTTGCCGTCCGAAGTTATCGCAAACAACCACTTCATAATCCTGACAGTTGAAGCTCGCAGACAAAGAGCAGTTTCGGTGAGGTCTACTATCGTCATTGATATTATGAAGGAGGAAATTTTAATTCCAGTTTTCAATCAAGCGTACTACAGAGGCTTATACACCGAAGAAAATGAATTTCAATTTGAAGAAAGCATAAACATTTTAGATGGATATGACGAAACTGTTACATTTAATTTAGAAGGGGGTAAGTCATGCTAATTTATTGATACTTCATAAAAATACTTTATTTAATCGCGTGAACCTCCACATTTTTGTCGGTTAAAATAAAGTTTTTCTTAACCGACTAAATAATCAACTTTAAAAAATTTGTAAAAGTTATGGGTGCTAGTTAATATTTTTTATAATGAGTTTCCTTATCCTTATAAGTTTATATTTGTTTTTCAGAACACGCTACATGGTTTTCACTCGACGCTGAAGGCAATTCTGCTTCCTTAGTTTTGAAGTCCCCCATTCCACAAGCAGTTTTAGAAGAAAACAATCAATTGTTATTCACAATTGTTGCACTCAAGACAAATGGAGTTAGTGGACGAGCCGTTATATCAGTTGACTTGCCTAACGGTAGCCCAAGCATTTCTTAGTCACAGAAACTCAAACAAACTTCGTAGCGTAAAGTTTATTAGGATTAAGCATTTAAGATTCGTATTTCATTACTTATTGGGAATAAACGAGCAGATTGTTGCTTGGTTATAAGAGATTTGAAGGAGTATCTACTGTGTTTGGGGATTAAAATCATGAAGTTATTTGTTTATTTTTTAACAAAACTTCTAATTTCATAAATAAAAATGCTAAATGAATAATTTGTACTGACTTTCGTAAGAAAAGACTGAAACATATTTATTCTGTGTATGGATATAAATATTCCATTAATTTTAGGTAATATCAGATTCTATCAGGACGCATATAATGGATACATTGAAGACGGCATGCCAGTGTTAGAAGTCATGAGTATACAAGATTTCTATATTCCAAGTAATGTTTCTCTTACGTTGTTAGGAGGTAAGGCATCTGTTGTACTAACTGTTCACTCATATTTTCTAATTTGTAACAAAATATTTTATTGTAGTTTCTTTAAGATTACTCGGACTATTTTCAGGTCATAAATCAAAATGGTAGCTTAGCACTGGAGTTAAGACAACCAATACCGGATGAAATACTAGAAGAAAATAATTTGCTAATCTTGACTTTGTCAATTCAAATTGGAAATAACAGAATAAGTACTGTAATAGTACTTGAAACACGAACTGAAATTAAAGACTTAGAACTGACGTTTGAAAAGCCTTACTATGTTGGATCATACAATGAATCTACAGGCCTTGAATTTGATCATGTAATTAGAATCACCAATGTCAGCTTGGAATCTCTTTCATTTGAGTTAGATGGCAATGACGCTCAGTGGTTTGATTTGATGGAAAGAGAAGACTCAGTCATTTTGATAGTAAAAGACTCAATTCCAGAAGCAGTACTATTAAATAACCACCAATTAGTATTTGAGGTTATAGCAGACAAGCCGGGAAGTGGAACAGCTAGAGCCATTATAATTATATCCCTATTGAAACGTAAGTCATAAAAAACTATTGGTAGATATCACACACAATGCCATAAAGTCCCAAACTAAACAAAGCATTAACTATGGGAACCCGATAGCTGAAAGAATATTGAAATAGGTTTTCTTTAGTTAACAATTAATAAACATCCTAAATAACAGTCATGAAGTGGGTCTTAGTAAATATATAATCCTACACGCTGACGACACCGGCTCTTTTTATCTCGGTAATTTACTATTCATGGTATGGTCAACAGAAAAAATTACACATGAGGCTTAACACCTGTGTGTCTTAAGTTGTTAGGCGCAAAGCAGAGCATCGGTGTGAATCCAGGGTAGAGTAGGGTAGGGTACCTTCCGTTTCGTGTTACGAATATGATTTGTAAGGAAATGCTTTGCTATAAGGTGATGGTGATCACTTCAAATATATGCTTGTTGAATTAATTTAACAAGTCGTTAAAAAAATGCTAAATCTATGCAAGACCTTTTAGTCGTCAATACTTTAGAGAACTCATTGAAGATATTAATAAAACAAATCAACGAACCTAATTCGTTAAATACCTGCAAATATAATTTAAGCACTAATGGGAGCACTAACTATGCAATGGGAGAAGCCTTTGGCTCCTGAAACACAGTTTTAACTATGGATTCAACACTGAAATGTTTTAACTTTTTGTGTTTATAAATAAATAAATACCTAATAATTATTATTATTACTAATAAAACATTTAGAAGACAAACCAAGTACCCAAACTAATGTAAAATAAGAAACAAAAAATAGAAAATGAATTAATAAAATAAAAAAAAGAACTATGAAAAGAAATAAACAACCAATAAAGGACCACAACTATCTAATAAAATAACTAATATCATTAAATCGGCCACGAAAGCTTGAAATATATTTTTTTAACCATAGGAACATTTTTCAATAAAACATTATCAAAACTGGAAATTAGCTGTGTTCGACTGGATTCAAACCAGTAACACTGTGTAGGTTACACACATCTTCTAATAGAAAATAACAATAGATTATGATATTATCTGTGAGTGAAGTCTGATGATGATTATTATAAAATCAACATGAATCATCTTTTTTTTATTGAAGACCGCCCAATGGGTTCCCAAGATAGGCAGTAGCTTGAACCGTGCCAGTGTCAGTTATTGCACGGTTAAATGAGCTCATGCATGAGGTCTACTGTGATTACAGTAGACCTCGTGAGGCTTCTGGACACGTGATTCGACCGCATGAGCACCACGAATAATAGTACCTACTAAGGGTTATGTCAGTAAATGCTTAACTGACGTTTTTTTTGTTACCATCACCTGTAAAAAGCACTGCCTTGCCGATCACGTTTGTATGACACGTGCCCTACGATACACAACTCTGCGTCCATCAACCTCATGTTACGTATCTAAAAGGTGAAAATTTATAATATTCAGCACTATTTTCAGAGCACACCGAAGGTTTGTACCTTGGATTCGACCAAGTCGCTTACCGTGGTTTTATCGAAAACAATCAGGGCAACATCACGTCGATTACTGTTAGCGAAGGATACGTGCCAGAAGTGGAGTTTATACTACACGGAGGTAAAATACCTGTGTGAGACTGTTAAAGTGATGACAGCATTAGTGTCAAATTTGAAATCAATGTTATTACGATGGAAATCAAAGCGATCACTTATGTGTTATATGATTTTCAGAATTCCAAGATTACTTTGAAACTATTTCGGAAGGAGCAACGGTCACTGTTACGCTTCGTACTCCAATCCCAGAACAATCTATTCCAACCGATAGAATCATAGTACTCACAATACAAGCATCAGCTCTTCAGGCAATGTCTGCGCATGCCACGTTGGTGTTTACATACGATGGCATGGCCACGGTCGTTGAGCTCATCTTTGCCCAAACATTCTACACAGGAACATTCACAGACACAACCGGGCTAACGTTCAACACACCAATATCGTTAACTGATGGATACGATGCAGACGTCCAATTTATTCTCGAAGGAGGTTAGTAAGAAAACAGTCGTCAAGTAGACACAATTACTTTAGTTCAGGATATTGCTTGATGCAGCAATTGCATTCTTAATGATTATTTTGATTGGTATAAAATAATTACGAAATTATGATTTACAGATCATTCCCAATATTTCTCGTTGGTTGGACCCGGAAACTCTCAGACTTTAGTGGTGTCAAGTGTCATACCAGCACAAGTGCTAGCGAACAACCAACAGTTGGTTTTCGTTGCCGCAGCACAGAGACCTGGCAGTCGAACAAGTAGAACCACAATAGTAATATCTCTAACAGCTGGTGAGTAGTTCATATTTCACGTTATTGGGAAGAAACAGACATTTGATACACAGTAACCATGCTTTTATAATAATACCTACTAGAGGTTTTGTCAGTAAACAAACAACCCAAGTTGGTACTGACGTATGTGAAAAGTGAAAATTTATAATATTATCAAGACATTTTGCTGTTTTCAGAGTACACCGAAGGCTTGTACCTTGGATTCGACCAAGTCACTTACCGTGGTTTTATCGAAAACAATCAGGGCAACATCACGTCGATTACTGTTAGCGAAGGATACGTGCCAGAAGTGGAGTTTACACTACACGGAGGTAAAATACCTGTGTGAGACTGTTAAAGTGATGGCAGCATTAGTGTCAAATTTGAAATCAATGTTATTACGATGGAAATCAAAGCGATCACTTATGTGTTATATGATTTTCAGAATTCCAAGATTACTTTGAAACTATTTCGGAAGGAGCAACGGTCACTGTTACGCTTCGTACTCCAATCCCAGAACAATCTATTCCAACCGATAGAATCATAGTACTCACAATACAAGCATCAGCTCTTCAGGCAATGTCTGCGCATGCCACGTTGGTGTTTACATACGATGGCATGGCCACGGTCGTTGAGCTCATCTTCGCCCAAACATTCTACACAGGAACATTCACAGACACAACCGGGCTAACGTTCAACACGCCAATATCGTTAACTGATGGATACGATGCAGACGTCCAATTTATTCTCGAAGGAGGTTAGTAAGAAAACAGTCGTCAAGTAGACACAATTACTTTAGTTCAGGATATTGCTTGATGCAGCAATTGCATTCTTAATGATTATTTTGATTGTTATAAAATAATTACGAAATTATGATTTACAGATCATTCCCAATATTTCTCGTTGGTTGGACCCGGAAACTCTCAGACTTTAGTGGTGTCAAGTGTCATACCAGGACAAGTGCTAGCGAACAACCAACAGTTGGTTTTCGTTGCCGCAGCACAGAGACCTGGCAGTCGAACAAGTAGAACCACAATAGTAATATCTCTAACAGCTGGTGAGTAGTTCATATTTCACGTTATTGGGAAGAAACAGACATTTGATACACAGTAACCATGCTTTTATAATAATACCTACTAGAGGTTTTGTCAGTAAACAAACAACCCAAATTGGTACTGACGTATGTGAAAAGTGAAAATTTATAATATTATCAAGACATTTTGCTGTTTTCAGAGTACACCGAAGGTGTGTACCTTGGATTCGACCAAGTCGCTTACCGTGGTTTTATCGAAAACAATCAGGGCAACATCACGTTGATTACTGTTAGCGAAGGATACGTGCCAGAAGTGGAGTTTACACTACACGGAGGTAAAATACCTGTGTGAGACTGTTAAAGTGATGACAGCATTAGTGTCAAATTTGAAATCAATGTTATTACGATGGAAATCAAAGCAATCACTTATGTGTTATATGATTTTCAGAATTCCAAGATTACTTTGAAACTATATCGGAAGGAGCAACGGTCACTGTTACGCTTCGTACTCCAATCCCAGAACAATCTATTCCAACCGATAGAATCATAGTACTCACAATACAAGCATCAGCTATTCAGGCAATGTCCGCGCATGCCACGTTGGTGTTTACATACGATGGCATGGCCACGGTCGTTGAGCTCATCTTTGCCCAAACATTCTACACAGGAACATTCACAGACACAACCGGGCTAACGTTCAACACGCCAATATCGTTAACTGATGGATACGATGCAGACGTCCAATTTATTCTCGAAGGAGGTTAGTAAGCAAACAGTCGTCAAGTAGACACAATTACTTTAGTTCAGGATATTGCTTGATGCAGCAATTGCATTCTTAATGATTATTTTGATTGTTATAAAATAATTACGAAATTATGATTTACAGATCATTCCCAATATTTCTCGTTGGTTGGACCCGGAAACTCTCAGACTTTAGTGGTGTCAAGTGTCATACCAGGACAAGTGCTAGCGAACAACCAACAGTTGGTTTTCGTTGCCGCAGCACAGAGACCTGGCAGTCGAACAAGTAGAACCACAATAGTAATATCTCTAACAGCTGGTGAGTAGTTCATATTTCACGTTATTGGGAAAAAACAGACATTTGATACACAGTAACCATGCTTTTATAAGAATACCTACTAGAGGTTTTGTCAGTAAACAAACAACCCAAGTTGGTACTGACGTATGTGAAAAGTGTAAATTTATAATATTATCAAGAGATTTTGCTGTTTTCAGAGTACACCGAAGGCTTGTACCTTGGATTCGACCAAGTCACTTACCGTGGTTTTATCGAAAACAATCAGGGCAACATCACGTCGATTACTGTTAGCGAAGGATACGTGCCAGAAGTGGAGTTTACACTACACGGAGGTAAAATACCTGTGTGAAACTGTTAAAGTGCTGACAGCATTAGTGTCAAATTTGAAATCAATGTTATTACGATGGAAATCAAAGCGATCACTTATGTGTTATATGATTTTCAGAATTTCAAGATTACTTTGAAACTATATCGGAGGGACCAACGGTCACTGTTACGCTTCATACTCCAATCCCAGAACAATCTATTCCAACCGATAGAATCATAGTACTCACAATACAAGCATCAGCTATTCAGGCAATGTCCGCGCATGCCACGTTGGTGTTTACATACGATGGCATGGCCACGGTCGTTGAACTCATCTTTGCCCAAACATTCTACATAGGAACATTCACAGACACAACCGGGCTAACGTTCAACACGCCAATATCGTTAACTGATGGATACGATGCAGACGTCCAATTTATTCTCGAAGGAGGTTAGTAAGAAAACAGTCGTCAAGTAGACACAATTACTTTAGTTCAGGATATTGCTTGATGCAGCAATTGCATTCTTAATGATAATTTGATTGTTATAAAATAATTACGAAATTATGATTTACAGATCATTCCCAATATTTCTCGTTGGTTGGACCCGGAAACTCTCAGACTTTAGTGGTGTCAAGTGTCATACCAGGACAAGTGCTAGCGAACAACCAACAGTTGGTTTTCGTTGCCGCAGCACAGAGACCTGGCAGTCGAACAAGTAGAACCACAATAGTAATATCTCTAACAGCTGGTGAGTAGTTCATATTTCACGTTATTGGGAAGAAACAGACATTTGATACACAGTAACCATGCTTTTATAATAATACCTACTAGAGGTTTTGTCAGTAAACAAACAACCCAAATTGGTACTGACGTATGTGAAAAGTGAAAATTTATAATATTATCAAGACATTTTGCTGTTTTCAGAGTACACCGAAGGTGTGTACCTTGGATTCGACCAAGTCGCTTACCGTGGTTTTATCGAAAACAATCAGGGCAACATCACGTCGATTACTGTTAGCGAAGGATACGTGCCAGAAGTGGAGTTTATACTACACGGAGGTAAAATACCTGTGTGAGACTGTTAAAGTGATGACAGCATTAGTGTCAAATTTGAAATCAATGTTATTACGATGGAAATCAAAGCGATCACTTATGTGTTATATGATTTTCAGAATTCCAAGATTACTTTGAAACTATATCGGAAGGAGCAACGGTCACTGTTACGCTTCGTACTCCAATCCCAGAACAATCTATTCCAACCGATAGAATCATAGTACTCACAATACAAGCATCAGCTCTTCAGGCAATGTCCGCGCATGCCACGTTGGTGTTTACATACGATGGCATGGCCACGGTCGTTGAGCTCATCTTTGCCCAAACATTCTACACAGGAACATTCATAGACACAACCGGGCTAACGTTCAACACGCCAATATCGTTAACTGATGGATACGATGCAGACGTCCAATTTATTCTCGAAGGAGGTTAGTAAGAAAACAGTCGTCAAGTAGACACAATTACTTTAGTTCAGGATATTGCTTGATGCAGCAATTGCATTCTTAATGATTATTTTGATTGTTATAAAATAATTACGAAATTATGATTTACAGATCATTCCCAATATTTCTCGTTGGTTGGACCCGGAAACTCTCAGACTTTAGTGGTGTCAAGTGTCATACCAGGACAAGTGCTAGCGAACAACCAACAGTTGGTTTTCGTTGCCGCAGCACAGAGACCTGGCAGTCGAACAAGTAGAACCACAATAGTAATATCTCTAACAGCTGGTGAGTAGTTCATATTTCACGTTATTGGGAAGAAACAGACATTTGATACACAGTAACCATGCTTTTATAATAATACCTACTAGAGGTTTTGTCAGTAAACAAACAACCCAAATTGGTACTGACGTATGTGAAAAGTGAAAATTTATAATATTATCAAGACATTTTGCTGTTTTCAGAGTACACCGAAGGTGTGTACCTTGGATTCGACCAAGTCGCTTACCGTGGTTTTATCGAAAACAATCAGGGCAACATCACGTTGATTACTGTTAGCGAAGGATACGTGCCAGAAGTGGAGTTTACACTACACGGAGGTAAAATACCTGTGTGAGACTGTTAAAGTGATGACAGCATTAGTGTCAAATTTGAAATCAATGTTATTACGATGGAAATCAAAGCAATCACTTATGTGTTATATGATTTTCAGAATTCCAAGATTACTTTGAAACTATATCGGAAGGAGCAACGGTCACTGTTACGCTTCGTACTCCAATCCCAGAACAATCTATTCCAACCGATAGAATCATAGTACTCACAATACAAGCATCAGCTATTCAGGCAATGTCCGCGCATGCCACGTTGGTGTTTACATACGATGGCATGGCCACGGTCGTTGAGCTCATCTTTGCCCAAACATTCTACACAGGAACATTCACAGACACAACCGGGCTAACGTTCAACACGCCAATATCGTTAACTGATGGATACGATGCAGACGTCCAATTTATTCTCGAAGGAGGTTAGTAAGCAAACAGTCGTCAAGTAGACACAATTACTTTAGTTCAGGATATTGCTTGATGCAGCAATTGCATTCTTAATGATTATTTTGATTGTTATAAAATAATTACGAAATTATGATTTACAGATCATTCCCAATATTTCTCGTTGGTTGGACCCGGAAACTCTCAGACTTTAGTGGTGTCAAGTGTCATACCAGGACAAGTGCTAGCGAACAACCAACAGTTGGTTTTCGTTGCCGCAGCACAGAGACCTGGCAGTCGAACAAGTAGAACCACAATAGTAATATCTCTAACAGCTGGTGAGTAGTTCATATTTCACGTTATTGGGAAAAAACAGACATTTGATACACAGTAACCATGCTTTTATAAGAATACCTACTAGAGGTTTTGTCAGTAAACAAACAACCCAAGTTGGTACTGACGTATGTGAAAAGTGTAAATTTATAATATTATCAAGAGATTTTGCTGTTTTCAGAGTACACCGAAGGCTTGTACCTTGGATTCGACCAAGTCACTTACCGTGGTTTTATCGAAAACAATCAGGGCAACATCACGTCGATTACTGTTAGCGAAGGATACGTGCCAGAAGTGGAGTTTACACTACACGGAGGTAAAATACCTGTGTGAAACTGTTAAAGTGCTGACAGCATTAGTGTCAAATTTGAAATCAATGTTATTACGATGGAAATCAAAGCGATCACTTATGTGTTATATGATTTTCAGAATTTCAAGATTACTTTGAAACTATATCGGAGGGACCAACGGTCACTGTTACGCTTCATACTCCAATCCCAGAACAATCTATTCCAACCGATAGAATCATAGTACTCACAATACAAGCATCAGCTATTCAGGCAATGTCCGCGCATGCCACGTTGGTGTTTACATACGATGGCATGGCCACGGTCGTTGAACTCATCTTTGCCCAAACATTCTACATAGGAACATTCACAGACACAACCGGGCTAACGTTCAACACGCCAATATCGTTAACTGATGGATACGATGCAGACGTCCAATTTATTCTCGAAGGAGGTTAGTAAGAAAACAGTCGTCAAGTAGACACAATTACTTTAGTTCAGGATATTGCTTGATGCAGCAATTGCATTCTTAATGATAATTTGATTGTTATAAAATAATTACGAAATTATGATTTACAGATCATTCCCAATATTTCTCGTTGGTTGGACCCGGAAACTCTCAGACTTTAGTGGTGTCAAGTGTCATACCAGGACAAGTGCTAGCGAACAACCAACAGTTGGTTTTCGTTGCCGCAGCACAGAGACCTGGCAGTCGAACAAGTAGAACCACAATAGTAATATCTCTAACAGCTGGTGAGTAGTTCATATTTCACGTTATTGGGAAGAAACAGACATTTGATACACAGTAACCATGCTTTTATAATAATACCTACTAGAGGTTTTGTCAGTAAACAAACAACCCAAATTGGTACTGACGTATGTGAAAAGTGAAAATTTATAATATTATCAAGACATTTTGCTGTTTTCAGAGTACACCGAAGGTGTGTACCTTGGATTCGACCAAGTCGCTTACCGTGGTTTTATCGAAAACAATCAGGGCAACATCACGTCGATTACTGTTAGCGAAGGATACGTGCCAGAAGTGGAGTTTATACTACACGGAGGTAAAATACCTGTGTGAGACTGTTAAAGTGATGACAGCATTAGTGTCAAATTTGAAATCAATGTTATTACGATGGAAATCAAAGCGATCACTTATGTGTTATATGATTTTCAGAATTCCAAGATTACTTTGAAACTATATCGGAAGGAGCAACGGTCACTGTTACGCTTCGTACTCCAATCCCAGAACAATCTATTCCAACCGATAGAATCATAGTACTCACAATACAAGCATCAGCTCTTCAGGCAATGTCCGCGCATGCCACGTTGGTGTTTACATACGATGGCATGGCCACGGTCGTTGAGCTCATCTTTGCCCAAACATTCTACACAGGAACATTCATAGACACAACCGGGCTAACGTTCAACACGCCAATATCGTTAACTGATGGATACGATGCAGACGTCCAATTTATTCTCGAAGGAGGTTAGTAAGAAAACAGTCGTCAAGTAGACACAATTACTTTAGTTCAGGATATTGCTTGATGCAGCAATTGCATTCTTAATGATTATTTTGATTGTTATAAAATAATTACGAAATTATGATTTACAGATCATTCCCAATATTTCTCGTTGGTTGGACCCGGAAACTCTCAGACTTTAGTGGTGTCAAGTGTCATACCAGGACAAGTGCTAGCGAACAACCAACAGTTGGTTTTCGTTGCCGCAGCACAGAGACCTGGCAGTCGAACAAGTAGAACCACAATAGTAATATCTCTAACAGCTGGTGAGTAGTTCATATTTCACGTTATTGGGAAGAAACAGACATTTGATACACAGTAACCATGCTTTTATAATAATACCTACTAGAGGTTTTGTCAGTAAACAAACAACCCAAATTGGTACTGACGTATGTGAAAAGTGAAAATTTATAATATTATCAAGACATTTTGCTGTTTTCAGAGTACACCGAAGGTGTGTACCTTGGATTCGACCAAGTCGCTTACCGTGGTTTTATCGAAAACAATCAGGGCAACATCACGTTGATTACTGTTAGCGAAGGATACGTGCCAGAAGTGGAGTTTACACTACACGGAGGTAAAATACCTGTGTGAGACTGTTAAAGTGATGACAGCATTAGTGTCAAATTTGAAATCAATGTTATTACGATGGAAATCAAAGCAATCACTTATGTGTTATATGATTTTCAGAATTCCAAGATTACTTTGAAACTATATCGGAAGGAGCAACGGTCACTGTTACGCTTCGTACTCCAATCCCAGAACAATCTATTCCAACCGATAGAATCATAGTACTCACAATACAAGCATCAGCTATTCAGGCAATGTCCGCGCATGCCACGTTGGTGTTTACATACGATGGCATGGCCACGGTCGTTGAGCTCATCTTTGCCCAAACATTCTACACAGGAACATTCACAGACACAACCGGGCTAACGTTCAACACGCCAATATCGTTAACTGATGGATACGATGCAGACGTCCAATTTATTCTCGAAGGAGGTTAGTAAGCAAACAGTCGTCAAGTAGACACAATTACTTTAGTTCAGGATATTGCTTGATGCAGCAATTGCATTCTTAATGATTATTTTGATGTTATAAAATAATAACGAAATTATGATTTACAGATCATTCCCAATATTTCTCGTTGGTTGGACCCGGAAACTCTCAGACTTTAGTGGTGTCAAGTGTCATACCAGCACAAGTGCTAGCGAACAACCAACAGTTGGTTTTCGTTGCCGCAGCACAGAGAACTGGCAGTCGAACAAGTAGAACCACAATAGTAATATCTCTAACAGCTGGTGAGTTTCAATTGGTACCTTGCTTTAAATTATCTAGGTAAGTAAATATTTTTGAATTGCTACAATAAAATGATTTTTGTAAATTTCAATTATATGTGAATTAGAAGATCTTTATAAAAAGAATTAAATGAACTTCAGAATTATCAGTTTTTTATATAAACACTACTTATACTATAACTCATGATTTTTTGATGTGTGTACTTATAAGTTATTGGTAATGAGGTATATTTTATTATTATGTTTTGTAACCGCTTTTTATTCCGTAATGTAGCCAAATACTATGTTTAGTAGGTAACCAAAGCGATGAAGCAAGTCGGTAATAAAACCAGAGTGTACCGAAGGATTCCAGCCTGCCGGAGGCTAAGAAAGCTATATCTCCGAGAGAATACTCTACTTTTCACAAGTTCTACAAAACAATAAAATACAAGAGCTAAGACTAAGTCTAAGTTTTTGTACTAGAAAGATTTTATTTGAATTACTTTGTAACTTGTCAAATAACATTTAGTAGACAGAGCAAAGAAAGAAGGAGTCAACGGAATTCCAGACATTGTGCTTGGCACACAAACCTGCTTTGAAGATTTTTAGTCATACAATTCAATTCAATTCTTGTTGAATGGTACATTTTATAACGATTTATAGTGACGGTTACATTATTTTTGAGATACGTCAAAAGTATTAAAACTCTAAACATGAACCTCAATGACTTTATGGACTAGTTATAAACTAGTTATAAATGAAAATGAATGTTGATGTTTGGTATATTAGTTTATACAAAATACTTTTTTTGGTCGTTTGCCGAAGTTGAGGTTGAAGCAGACCCTTACCCATACCTTACCTAGTGCCTTGCCTAATGCATTAGTCTGACGGTGATCTCATGTACAACCATAATAACCGTATTGTGTTTTGCATTTTGCGGCACTACTTACGAGTTTTTTTTTATTACAGTTCATTTTCAATTATGTTTCTTAATGGTGCAGGTCTCAACAGTAAAAGTTGGCCTAAGAATTATTTTTTCTCTTACGAGTAAAATAAAAACTAAACTAAAATTAGTGAAGGGCACGCATTGCTACCACTACCACTTACCATGCCCTATATAATTAGGTCTCTTAGTCTCATAATATATAGGACTGAATCTTTATAAAGACTTAATTCCAAAACTATTTTATTTTGAAATTTATTTTAATTCGATAGTTTCATGGCTTCTGAGGTACCATAAAGATAGTCAAATTTGGTAAACCACTGTAACGTGAGCTCCAAGTCTCCAACAGAGGACCAGTCAAGAGATATCGTCGATTGCTGCCGACAGTTTCGAGATCTAACGGGGTCTGCTATATACTCGATTATTTTTCTTGTATTAAAACGGATTGAACACGGATAGACAATGAGACGGACCTGATAAAATGAGTGTTTTCTTAACAAAATATCTAGATAGATTATGTAAAAATAATAGATTAAATCGAGTAAGTAATTAGAGGTATGCAAAACGTTTAAATAAATACCAAGGCAATCTAAAAATCTGAAAAAGAACACGATTTACTAGGTTAGGCTTGACTGTTGTTTTCGTTTCGTTTCTATTTAAATTGTAAGTTTTGGTAACTACCTAGTTAGTTATTCCTAAGCATATTATCAACATTACATTATCAACATTTGATCTGCTTATAAAGTGTAGTAAGAGAGAGTATTTTTATCATTTGTTAGGTACAAATGATAAAAATACTCTCTTCTTCTGTAAAAATGTTAAGCCGTAAGTTTAGCAATATAATAAAGGCATAGATATAGCGCCCAGGTCCGATAAAAACCAATTTTAATATAATTTCAGATTCAGAAACAAGCTCAGGTGTATCATTTGAGAAAGTTTTATATGAAGGAATCATACAAAATAGTGTGGTCAGTCATGAAAAGATCATAGTCTCTGGATTTAACGAAACGAATTTTGGAATAAATGGGGGTAAGCTGTTTTACCTCAATAACTCAATCATATACAAAGGTGAATTACATTACGTTATGAAAGTTTTTTTTAAATCTCGCTTTTAGTTTACTCATCGTTATTTGAAGCTGATTTTGTTGATGGAGAAGTGACTGTAAAGGCAGCAGGGTCTCTGGCCTTGCCAGCAGACATCACGCATTTAACTCTGGAGCTCCAAGCTGGAACTGCTAGAGCAGTACTCGTGTTAGACGTCAGCATATCAGGTTAGATAAGCTTGTATTTATAAACCAGTAAGTAAATTATAAATTAAAATTTCGTATATCGACGGGATAATTAGTACCTACAATTCAAATTTTATAGATATTATCAACATTAAATTTATAGAAAATCGAATCGAAGCGATATGATCGACGATTTGCAAGTAGTGTAAGCAAGATAAAGTTAACGTTAGGTTGTCAATATAATAATAATAAAATAAATAATAAATATTTGTGAACACAACATCATCTAACCCCAAACTAAGCACAGCTTGTACTTCGGGAACCAGATGACTAGTAGAATACATATTTTTTTCTTTGCAAATACTCATACTTTTTTGTAATTACTAGAGTACAATCTAACACCCAGACACAGAACAAACATCTATGTTCCTCACACAAGTGTTTGTTCTCGGTGGGGATCGAACCCACCCTCTACACTGTAGAGGGTCTACAGAAGGCAGGGCTACTACCAACTGAGCTGTGACGGCTTTCGATGTAGTGATAGTAGCATTGCATAATAGTAACATGGGATAATAGTAGTAGTGGGGTAGGTACTTTTAAGGTGTGCAGTGTATAATATACACTACTTATATTTTTTAACTTTTTACATACCTACTACCTGCTGAAGCAGGTTTTAAAAGGAAGTGAAGTGAACACAAAAAAATCCAGAAGCTCAATCTTTAATAAACCGTGACACTTGTCAAAGTAGGTCAAGTGTCACTTACATTTATTTTTCTATTAATGCGAGTAAATATTTTTAGAAAATTAAGTGATAAAAAAAGTATTCATTTTGTTTCTTGCAAATCATACAAAAACATTATTTATTGATATAATAAAACATTTAAAATAAATTAACTACCTTGTACCTACTTCTATTTTTATCCGTAGATCTTCCAACGCCGACGCTACCAGTGGTTACTTTCAGCTCAGCATCATACAACGTGCAAGTGGAGATTACTAGCACGGGCCTCGTAGGACAGGTGCAGGCATCAGCAGACAACGGAGAAGCTGTGCATTACTCGCTACAATTGAACAATAGTAAGTATGTCAATATGTGAATTTCATATATTATGCCAGATGCAAGACTTTTTAGGGTGTAGCCTTAAACCAATAAACCCATATTATTGGTTATTGGTTTATTCGTCTAAGGCCCTTTAGTTCTTGGATTACACAAATCATCATAAAATATGTACTTATATCTATATTTTATGATGATTATAAATTTTGTTATGTTATTATAGGTAAAACAATCATCTATGTTTTTTATCTACATTTTAATACAACCTCCTTATATAAGATGTAACTAAAATGTATGTGATAAGAAAAACAACTCAGCCTACAAAAAGCCGTATAAAATTGTAGGAGGACTACGAACTTTTCTAGATAAATAACTCACATTTTTTTAATAGCACATCCGTTATGTGCTATTTTTAAAATACGTATAATTTGAACCTACTAATATTCCATTAGGTACCTAGGTACTTGCCGGATTCAATTTTGACTCTAGTCGTTTGGCGATCTACAAAAAAAAATATATTTATCTACTTAATTAACTAACTAGAACGGTTACTATTCGGTAACTACTTACATTTCCAGTCCTTGAAGTCCAAAGGGATAAAATTATTTCCAAATAAAATCAAGGTCACGAGACCTCAAAAAGTAAGGACCTACAAATGGAACTATTTACGGGAAAATACATTTCAGAAATGTCCGATCTAAGAGTAACCACAGTCGTAATTCTCTCAGCTACTATGTTTGGTCACGGCTTTTGTTCATATTTGCTCATGTCCAAACAAAGATAAACGTATAGGCTCTAATGCCCACGCCTAGACGTTTTTGCGAGCAAAGTTACTCATTGACTACTCTTTTATTGTTTTCATTCAAATAGGCGCTGATTAATGAATTCTTATTTTCTTGGTTTATGAGTAGTATCGTAGATTAGTTATGATAGAACAGAAACATTAAACTCTATTGATAACAAAATCAGATTGAGTTTTTAAAATAAAATGTTATTATTTAAATAATTTTAAAATAAATTGTAGTTTAAATCAATAAAGCATTTTATAGGTATAGATAGATTATAGACCAACTGATGCTTATCACCAATTAGTAAAATCCATTCAACTGCCTGCCTATATTAAATCAACTGGTACCTACGTCGAACGAACGATTATTTAATTAGGTGTTTCACTACCACCCTAACCACCCTTCCCACCACCCCTACCATCTACTAGAACAAAATGCTGATTGTTGATTAGTGTTTTCTTCTTATTAACATTTGTAAGTTTGTGCTTCTTTTTTCAGCAATAAAGAATTTTCTAATCTAATCTAACGAAGGTCGCGTTTTCCTGTAGCCTAACATACGCACTACACCCGTCACATAAAAACCTATACCAGTAGGTAGTTGCTTGCGAAATTACAGGCAATAATGTGGGTACCTATATTAAACAGGACTTAGGCCCAGACCCTTATCTAACCGAAATAAGCAATATGTTCATGGTTCAAGCTTGCCATAAGCCGAATCTTACAACTCACGAACTATCATAAGGTTTTATGATAGTTCGTGAGTTTTACACTTTTAAATAAGAATAAAAGCATAACACCACACAAAATGTTTGCACAGCGCAGTTCTTAGTAGTTTTTGAGACTTTATAATGTTGTTAAGTACCTACTTATTTAAAATACCTTAGCACTTTTTCATTTTATGTTAAAATTTTAAAAAAATTAATCGAAAAACGCAAAAAGATACACATTCCTATTAGTAGACTTTTTTTGTGCAAATCAACAACACATTCTCCTAAGAGTACCTACCTACTTGCTTTGCCAAAATACACACGTGATAAAGATTTTATTTTTATTTCAGTTCACCTTCAAGAAAGACTTAGTATTAACAATGTAGGTGAGCTACATTTATCAGCGCCTGTCAACAGCGGAGTATACACATTCCAAGTGGTAGCAACGACCGTTTTCACGCAGGGAACAGGAACTGCTACGGTAAGGTTTTATAAATTAAGTTATACTGATAAAAAAATTAAGTAACTTTTTTAGTTAGGAAACGAACTGTGACAAGCACATGGTCCACTTGATGTTGAGCTGTTACCTCTACTTATTAGAAGTGTACACCTCATAGAGCACCAGACGTGCCGTAGGACTTAGCCGGTGCAATTTAGAACAAAGTTTGATGTAATAATCTATACTTCAAATCGTAATACAGCAAAATCAGAAAACAGTGTATTATTTAGATCAGAATGATAACTTCGCATCATCATAATAGAGAAATCCAACTGTTTGGATAGAAAATGGTGGTGTACCTACGTGCCCACCACCGGTTTGATAATGATACACCAAAACTACAGACGATAGACAAGGGTGCGTTTTTACTCCAAACCTAAAAATGTTGGCTCTTATTATTAGTTTGTTAAAAAACAGTGTCACAGCCGCCCCAAACTAAGTAAAGTTTGTACTATAGAAACCAGATAGCTGATAAGAATCTTAACTTAGTATATACATACAATATAATCTAACACCCAGACACAACAGAACAAACATCTACACTATAAATTTTCATCTCACAAATGCTTGTTCTCGGCGGGGATCGAACCCATAACCTACAGTGCTGAGGATATACTAATAACTGAGTTGTTGTATGTACCTACGTCTACGTATGCAAAGGCATTGACTTTTAAGTAAGTACCTATTGCAAATGTGGGTAATGTAATGATGGTAGTTTGAACTTTAACAAATAAGTAGGTATCTAAATTGCATAAACAAGAGGATCGTTTGCGCAGGTTCGCTATGATTCATTTACGCTAAATCCTACGTCCTTGAAATTCAGCTAACTGATTTTAGATGTCCAGATATTGTAATTTTTTTGTTGTAAGAAAAGATATAGGTACTGTCAGCAAAGGAAGTTTATGAACATTCCAAGATACAAAATCTTGGATAATTACGGAACCCATCTCATTATCAAAGTTTTCGCTAAAATTTAAAGATTTGCCAAGGTTTTTAAAAAAGCTCAAACTATTAATCAACTTGTAATCTATACCAATTATAAGAATCTTTGTCCTGACAGATTGACTAACTGACTGACTGATGTAATATAGAAAAAACATAGCCCAAAGCACTGGTTGACTTCTGGAAACTTTCAGAGTATATTTGTTTTGGTACGTAGAGGTGTACTAAGAAAGGAAAACCCGAAATTCAACCTCTAAATGTATAAAACGGGGGTTGACGTTTGTATGAAAATAGCTTTACGCGGAAGAAGTCACGCGCGTTTCGCTAGTGTTAGTATTCTCTGGCGCTACACAAATATTTGATCTCATTGGGAATCGAACCTACAACCTATAGAGTAAAACACACACAGTAATTTTAAACATAACATTTACTTGTGTCAAAAGATCAGACATAATGATTGAGTACATCCAAATGTTTTCTCAATTCTATTTACCTTTATGACATTCATAGCTTTGTTTATTATGTATGTCATAATTTTTTCCAGGTATATCTTTCAGCAGAGGCCATAACAGTATGCGGAGGCGAAATTGTTATGCCACCTCTGATTGTCTTAGATCGAGACGAGGAGGAACCCCATTACAATTTGATAAGGTCGAACGAAGGATGTCATTTTGAAATATCTAACCGCTATCCCATAGATCAGACGTGGATATACGTAAACGAGACAGGACTTCACACTACAGCTATCGATAGAGAACATGAGTCCATTGCCTTCATGGCTCTATCTCAAGTGCAGGTGGAAATAACTTTACATTGCACCAACGATACTGATACTCGAGTTAAACGTTCCTTGAACTCTAAAACGTCTGATCCTTATGACTACGGATCTAGTAGATGGGTCTTAGCGGATACGATTCTATACAACTCGAGAAGGAGTTTAGTGAATCTTGTTGTGAACGATATAAACGATAACACGCCGGTGTTTTTGGGTAAGGAGCAAGAACCGATCGCGGTAGGGTATCCTTCGACTGAACTGGAACAAAGAGTGCTGCCACGATCCTTGGCTGAGTTACAGGTAATCATAAATAACACGTAGATAAAATTAACTTATTTTGAGAGGGTTCTAACAGTGAAAAGTTGTTAATAAAACTCGTCGTGTTGTTTGAGCTTATGGTTATTTTTAACTGTTTTATTTTGAATATCAACACGTGTTGGGTTCGATTCGTTTAAAATGCTAATTTCCTTTGACACAAAACTGTAGGTACCTAAACTAAATTTACTTTACCGTGTAGTTTAAAACTGACCAATATTTTTTAAACCCGGTCTAAAGAGACAACCATTTACGATCGGTACTTTTTGATTTTTCAGTTTTGTAAACTAACCTTTCCAATTGTATTTTAACTGTCTTATGGATCTTAAACCCCTTCACCCTTCACTGTTCATAGTTTGGTATGAAACACAAATTACAATGTCAGTCACCAACATAAAGTGAACACCTAGGGATGGTAGATGTAGGTATTGGGAATTCAATAAACAAAGTATATGAAACGAAACAATAAATGATTTGATTTGATCAATGAACGCGCCAGAGCTGGAATGTTTAAACGTTATCCTCTTGCAAACTTTGTGGTTTGTATAGAGATGTATACTTAGTATCCTGTAGCACAGGTTTTTCCATAAACCTATTTCAGGCACCAATCTCTTTAGTTTCTATAGGTAGGTTTGTAGGAAAAATTGCTTTACAAGTATGTACTTACCTTTTATTATGTTCATCCCTCTATATATTCTCGTCATATATTATACTATACCCAGATAATAAGTTAACCTTTTGTTGAGAGAAAATAAATAAACATTTGATTTGATTTGATTTGATATACATACTGTGTTATTTTAAAAGTTTGTCCGGGATCTAAAGTGCATATTTTTTTGACAGGCAACCGATGCAGACATCGGAGAGAACGCAGAGCTGATATACTGGAGCTCAGAACCAACCCTGGCGGTCGCTCCTCTAACTGGATTCGTCCACATTCGAGAAGGTGCCACACTGGAAAACAACGCTCGGCTGACAGTGCACGCTACTGATCGAAACGGACAGGGCTTAACCGGCTCAGTTGATATAGTTGTAAGTGCCATTAATACCTGAATAATCGGTATATTACTCACTAAAGTCTTCTTTAAAAATAATTTTCGGCGCTGATGAGCATCGTTTATTTAAGCTGAGACTAAGAACGATCTTATGATCAGTTTGCGAATAAAAAATAAATACAACTTTAATCCCAAGCATGGTAGTTATCCCTTCCGAGTACCAAGTTGGTAACTAGGTACTCAAGATTCTTCGAGGATGTCTAAGAGAGGTAGTCAGAGGTACGTCCAGATAGTACATTTGATAAGTACCCATATTTTGCAGTAGTTAGTATTCCGTACGTTACAGGTTGCAAGCCCATCGCCGCTGCTAGAATACTGACTGGTTTTCTCACGATGTTTTCCATCACCGCTTGAGAGCACTGGCATTGCGCACATAAATTGTTCGAACAGAAAAACCCATTGGTGCACGACCGGGTTTGAACCCACGACCTTGGGATCAGAAGGCGGGGTCACTACCACTACACCACCATATACAGTCAGTTTTTAAACTGATCATGTTTTCACATGTTATAAACTGGTCTCAACTTTAACATACAATCATAAGAATCTCTGTCCTGACTGACTAACTGACATAAAATAGACAACGCAGAGCGTAAACCACCGGTCGCAGAGACTTAAATTTTTTATGGGTGTAACTAAGAAACGAATTCCCGAAATTCAACACCAAAACGAGTACAGCAGGGGTTGAAGTTTGGATACAAATATTTTCAGGCGGGCGAAGTCACGCTCAAATTGCTAGTTTTAGCATATATATAATACAAAATAAATACAGTAGTAAACTATTTGGGAATTACAGCAATAAATATTTTTTTAATCTTTCGCTTCGGAACTTGAACAAGTACTAAAAGTCTAATTGTAATTGTACTAGGGTTAATAAACTCCATCGTCAAAATGTACAATGAAAGCTCATTAATGAGTGATGTATAAAAATAATGTAATATCTGAAAACGTCAGTAAGAGATAGGACCGGATTCCAGGTAGGTGCTACTAAATCCAATTTGCAAGCCTGCGATAAACCCAATTCGAAGAAATAAGGATATATTTGAGAACACTTTCGAAATGTTTGTTTAGTTAGAGTGCCCAACTTAATAACCTATAGCATGCACATGCGGTTAAGTAATAATTAGAGCTGTCAGTTTTAAGATAAATATATATTGAAAATATTAGTCAATATTACTCGTTTGAGCGTATTTTTTTTCTTTTATATAAACTTTAATCAGAACATGGTAGCAAGGTCGTTGAGGCCCACGCTACTACACTCTAGTAGTACGTGTTATAGTTGTTTATTTAGTTAGCAGTTACTGTGACAATTCCAACTATTAGACAAAGCTTGTCACGTTCTGTCACGCTCTGTTCTGCTTGCCGGGAAAACCTTCGCATGTCTGCATCATTACTGTGTGTAGGTAAACTGCCTGCACCGTTGAGTCACAACAAACTTTTTGAAGTTTATACACAAAATAAGTGTTTTGTTAATGATACCTATATACAGCTAAATGCTTTTATGGCCACCATGTATGACGGGTGCCACTGTCATGCAGTCATTTCGGTTAATTATTTACTCAAAAAAACAAATTAAAGTAATTAAATTGTTCTAAATACACTATAAATACACTAAAAAATTTAGATCCATTTCCAGAAAAATGGATTCTATTATTACGACACTATAATATTTTTTCTTATAAAAACTATCCTTCGTCCAATACTTGTAATTTGTATTGGATTTCATACGTACCTTCCTATTTTAATGATATTATATGTATCTCATAAGCTTGATATTGTATGAGTAATTCACATGCGAGTAACCTTATAACTTATTTTATTTTATAATTTTAAGAAAACTTACAGCGAGGTACACAGAAAGTTATTAAATTCAAAACACATATTCTAAAGGCCAATTAACCACTGATAGCACTGATAGCAATATATAAATTAAAATTAAAAAAAAAAAACAGTTTACGTGGACGACTTAGAAAAATACCTAAGTCGTACAACAAAAATAAAAATATATAAACCTATATAGATATTCAAGATTATTTAGTCAAGGGTACCGGATGGGACATCCTGTTAATAAAACGCTTCTAACTTAACATAAAATGTTTTAACTAGCTTAAAGTTTTTTGTACGTTAGGTACATAGAAAAAACGCCAGAAAAAAACTAATAAAATATACAAATGATGATGACAACAACGCTAATCTTTCCACATTTCCATAAATGGATGACAAACATAACTGTATCTGGTTTTATATATTTTTTATATTATATTTATCTACTTAATTTTTGTTTGCGTATGCTTGTTTTTTTTCTTTCCAGGTGAAACTATTGAACGATGATAACATAATTGTAGTGACAGTCAGAGACATGTTCTTGGATAGCGAAATTCGTGTTTTGACTAGTTTGAGTGAGTCTGTGGGCTATGAAATCAAAGTACTGAGATCTGCAGTTATACCGGATGATGAAGAAACTGAGGAAACAACTAGAAAGACACACAAAGCTGCTGGCACAACGGGAGCATCTCTTCAACTTTTTGTTTATGGACTCATAGATCGGGAACCAGTCTCCGTTGAACGACTTATTACGTAAGTCAGTCAATAATTTACAACCTACATTATAATTTACAATCTACGTTGTCATGTTTTACCTAGCAGATGTTTTCTTTTCAGCGATATAACTAACGCTGAAGTACAACAAGTCAACATTGCAAGTACAGTATCGCTTGATGATCATCTAACTGGCCAAGAGATATGCGTCATACCGGGACGTGATACTGGCTTGTTAGCCGCTACGATTGTTCTAAGTGTCCTCCTCTTCATAGTAATGGTGCTGATAGCTGTATGGTTTTTCCTTAGATGGTAAGACCGTTATTCTACATTCCTGTTATTTTATTGCATTATCATTGTCCTCCAAAAAACCACGTATTAGATATTAAATTTGTCTACAGGCGGAGGAAACAAAATTATGACCGATTCAGTGACGTAAATAGCATTGCTTCAAGGCAGGATTCAGAAGATCTGGGGCCAAAACCAGTGGAAAATATATCGAAACCGAGACTCAATATTGAAGAGCTAAAGAAGAGTGAAAGGCGACTGCAGGAAATGTTGGATGCACCAATACAAGCAGTTACCGTAGAGCCAATATCGTCAAAAACAGATGCCGTTTTAGATATTCCGTCTCCATCTGACACAAACGCTCCTATTGTTTTTCAGTCAATAGCTAAGCTGAAAGATGCAGGTGATGAATCATCAGACGACGAATTCGGTGAAAGAAAGATGCCAAAGAGAAAGTCTGTTGTAACATTCAACGAAAACGTTGAAAAGATTGTTCACGTAGAAGACTTTAATACCGAAGGCACGAGCTCATTACCGGGCTTTGAGGTTTATAAATTGTAAATAACAGACCTCAAACACTACCGGCTCTTTCAATATTTGTAAATAAATACTCAGATTCATTTTATTTTTATTTTCAAATACATACCCAAAACATAAAATAGATACCTAGTAAATTATTCAATGACATTTTATTTCAATATTATCTCGTTTGCCTATACTCACTTGACTTCACCCTCAAATGAATTAACTCGCAAGAACAAATAGTATTCGAAAATAAAATTTTAGCTTATAGAGTAAACAAACATTGAAATATCTGGATGACAAATTACAAGGAGTAAAATATTAAAATTTTGAAAAAAATTTTTTTAAATGCTCCTTTTTTAGTTATTATGCCAACGGAAATTAAGTTTAAAAAACATTTATTCATTTATTTATTAAACGCACAAAACGCACTTAAATATCATCTTGGATAACATTTTTTTTCAGTTACTTAAACCTACTACTACTACTGCTACAAGCTACTGCCCAATTTCGATGAAAATATGGGAATAATCTGTAAAAGTATATCTTTTCAAATAAAAAAACTCCCAAAAGTCGACGCTAAGCTGGAAACGGGGTACGGCCAAGTCATAATAATTATGATAGAAATATAAAACATCTTAGTTTGTATTTACAAAATTACTGTAATTTTTTTAAATCTAAAAAATCTGCACCTTAAAGTCTTTTAACTTCTACAGATCTGTTTTATTATATTAATAAAATTCAATATTTGATATTTAATTTATTTTTTCATAAAGTAAGTAATCTGTTTTTCTGATAACTCTTATGACTATCACCCGCTTCCGGCTTAATCCGGAATCTTCCGGTCAATTTCTGTACACCTTGTATCTGTTAACTAAAGAAAGCATCAAGTAGAAAAAATAATAAAAAAAAATAATTTTCTACTTGATGCTTTAGAACGGAATTAGACCATGGTTTAAACAACGATTCATGCAGAAAATTTCAACTTCAACAGTGAATAAAATTTTACCTATATAGACATACCATACCTACCTATATGGAACATAAGGATTTTAGTGATAGACAAAGGTACGTCCATGCGTTGAATCTTTTCCGATTGAGAGCACTGTTTACGCACGGATAAGGTAGCAACTGGTGAACCCATAACTTCCAGAAGACGGACTTTTTAACATACCATCTAATATGTTGTAAAAAAAAATCAGATGCCATATCCAACATACCGGTTTTTTATTTTTTTTATTTTATGCAACTTTTTCACAACACAACTTTTTATGGATCAAGCAGATGGCCCACGTTAAGTGGTTACCATCACCTATTACAAAGCAAAGCATTATTGCCTTGCAGGTCACCTTGGGCGTGCCCTAAAATGCACTGATATGCATCCATCAACCATAATTTCACCAGCACCGACACCTTTCAAACCGGAACACAGCAAGCTGCTTGGCGGCACAAATAGGTATGGTGGTAGTACTTCCCCAGACGAGCCCTTCACTAAGAACTCTACTACTACTGGAAGTTCTGGTATTATGCTCAAGTCTTTGAATTTGGCGTTATTTTGAGGAAAAACTACGGTAAATACCTACCTTTACTTAAATTAGATAAAATTCACATTCCGAAAATTTATATTTCACCAACAGTCCACCAAGTCCGCTAGCTGTCGCATACAATAATATTACATCTAAACTTGTATTTACAGTTATTGGGTCGAAGGCTTTTTAATGTTGCTTTTAGATTTAGGTATTATACGACACGACAGTTTAAAAAAATTTAGTATTACATTTTGACTTATGGAACCAAATTGGGCAGCTATACATAAGCTATATTCTTCTAAGCATGTATTTACAAAAATAAATGCATTAGTTATCTATACCTATTCGATTCTCATAGTCCAACCTAATAAGTAATAATAAGCATATGCTTAGTTTGGGACTACATGATGTGCAAAAGATTGATCTTCTTGTTCTTCTTTAGAGTCGATGATCAACAACTTTTTCTTTATTTACTATAGCCACTTAGAGTAATAGTTGGTCACATCCACGGCTTTGTCCGTGCTAATAAATTCTTCCATAGTGCAGGTGTTAGAGCAGGATTGGCATACAAGCACATGTGGCATACACCACATGCACATTGCATTTCATTTTCTTCGAAGATACCCCACTTGCTTAAGTTACACCTACAGCGTCCCACTTGTGATTTAAGCCTATTAAAAGTTTTCCATAACGCCAGGGTAGTTTTCGACCAGGGGTTAGCTCTTCTGTAGGTGTAGTGAACTCAGGTGGTGGGGCATGTTTTGACGTCCACGGATCTATTCATCCCAGCTTTTGTTTTCCGTGGAAGCTATCATCTAGCGGAGAAAACTTTTGCGACTTTTCAATCGTCTCGTTGTCGGTAGACAGTTGTAAAGAGGATACCACCTATGTCATTTTCTTATTTAAACTTTTCTACGGTACAGGCAATTTCCCTACGAACTTGTGGTGAAGCTATTCCTGCTAATGAATGAAATGGAATCACGTCTGGTGAACCGTCGAGGCAGGTTATTGTGGGAGTTGACTTTGGCTTTAGTTTTGTGGCAATGTCCTTGCTATCGATGCCATAGCAATTCGTGTGCCATAGCGTATACAAGATTATGTCAATCTTAGATACATTTTCCAAATGTTATAGAAGTTCGGAGGTAATTTTTTTTATTTGAGTTACGAAACCTTACCTTTACTATGGCGCTTTATAACATTCATAAAGAGATTTGGTCATAAAACGCCTATCTATCTTTATGACTCAGTGAGTCGGCAGGTAGGTAAGGTACAAGTACCCTTTTCGCCAGAGATAAAAGTTACGATTTTAGTTTGATTATCAAATTAGGTTTTTAACTCTCATGGAATATATTAAAAGTTTTATTTTTGTTCCTGTTACCGCCACAAAATGTCCTTTTATAAAGATGGTAGATAGATGTTTATTTATAAATAACTACTTACTGTTATTTGCTCATCATTCGCTTTCTATACTTGGTTTGTATAAGTTTAAAATGGGTTAAATATTTTTTGAGTTTGTCTACTATTAACAAACAAAAATAAAATATAGATTATATTTATATATATGCTTCAAATTATTTTCTGATTTACACCAACAAATCCCCAGTACGATCACCAACAACTGTTTTACAAAATTATATTTTGGTCTATCACACACCGAACAGATATAAAAACCGACGCCAATAAACGTGCTATGCCTATGTAAGATAAATGATATATTATTTTAGTCGGGCAATTAAGCTGTCTAATGCGTAACGGTCCCATTATTTCTACAGTTAAGATTTTAGTAAATTATCATGGCAATTAGATAATACAACATCGGACTACTTAAGAAACACTTTATATATTAAGTCTCTTTTAGTTAAATAAATAAAATATCATAGAAAATAATTTAGATAATTTGGAATCATTTGTGCCAATAAATAAAAACAATATTTTGGGCTAATTTGCAAATTATGATAATCTTGTATGTTACGAGATGAAATGCAAAATAGAAATAATATTAGCAGTGGATATGCAGGTAGAGTTCAGCACCTGTTTGGTGGCTGGGTCGACGCACCTTCACCACCTACACCCAGACAACAACAGGATACCGAACGTCATTCTTTGAAATTCTTGTTTATCTAAAATGTGTTGGGTTTTAGGTTAATGTCTATTATTTGAATTTTGAGAGCAACGACACCGTTATAACAACAAAATTTGCAACCACAACAGCCATAAAAGTCCATACGTGAGATTAGAATTTCAGGTTTTGGTAGTGATGGCAAAAATGTAGCATTCTTCTGCTCCGTTAGCGTAGAAATATTTTGATAATAAGGCACGAAGTTAGGCGATTGAACATTAGCTACTGAAACAGCAGTAACATTAGCTATTCGTATGACTATGACTATGACGGGTCCTCATTGGGTCATAGTTTTATCTATGAATGCAGTTTTATAGGCCTTGAGAAACTAAAACATAAAGTGCAAAAATTTTTTTTCTACGGCTAAAACTGACTAGGTTATGGGCAAAATACCGAACGAGGCTCACTGACCGCGCGAACAGCCTAGCGCTGGGTCATTGTGACGTCATGTCACAATGACCCAGCGCTAGCCGCCGAACCCGCGCGGTTTTATTAAAAAAAAATTAATTTAAACCACAACACGACCCGCGCAGATCGAGTGAACTTTAATAAATGAATGGCGGAGAGCGCGCGCGTGGGCGCAAGGGAATCGTGACGTCACGATTCCCTGAGATGAGCTATTCGGCCGGCCCGCGGTTGGTTGGTACAAAATGTGTAATATCTTCGCAACCAATGGAACGATTTTAATGATTTAAAAACTATCGTACCTAAACGAGTAAAAGGAACACCATTACATAGATAATAAATGCATTTTCCGACTTGGTACGGGACCTCATTATGCTTAGCATTCATCCACGTTTTATCTTGGTTGTTAGAATTAAAAAAGAGTAACCAAATAAATACATAATACCAATGAAATATTATGTTATTAAGCGATACTATTTTACATACAAGACAATACATACAAGAACATATGCAAAGGCTTTATTTATAAATTTTCCAAATATACACCTTTTATAGTTATCTAAGCATTTTGTCGGTTAGTAGATAACCATTTATAATAGGTAATATCTATTTGTTTACGTGAACTTCTAGTAACTTCTTACATCATTTTATGTTATTATACATAATATGTAAATACATATTAGCAGACATAAATATTACGTCATCTAGCCCCAAACTGAGCAAACATTTTGGGACCCAGATAGCTGATACTTGTTACATATTTTTTGTTTTAAAAACATATTTATAATGATGATGATGACATGATTGATGTTTGACATATAGGGTGATGAGTACTTCCGAAAACTTCGAGGGCTGAAAGTACCTATGCAAGAGTTGTATGAACAACTTTTTTAATGGAACCAGTACCACAAGCGGAAGTATATACCTCCTATGTAGGTCAATACCTATAATCGATTAATATATATCCAGGATTTTTAATTTGAAAATTAGCAAAAGTGCTAAAAATTTTGCATGAAACGTTTTTTTTGCACTTCCAGTGTTCATTTACTAAGAAAGTTGTTAATGTATCGAGTGTGATCTTTTTACACCCAGTTTTCATTTTGCTCAGTATCAATCTCAATCTTTTTTTACGCTTATCAAAGTTGAGGTAGATTTTATTTAAAAAATAATTAAAATCGGCTTTTAATCATGTAAACTTTATTAAATTCAAAAACTTTATTATTGTTTTAATAGAGTTCCTTTTTTAAGAAGTTCTTTATGGTAAAGATCTCTCATTTCTTTGAGTCATTCTGCCTTATTAGTATAAAAGAGGTAGGTGGCCACAATCCATTTTTTAATCAGTTCTCATTAGTGTTAATCTCTATGCTAATTAAAAGCTTCGTACAAACTTTGAAGTTCCAAATCCAAATCACATTATAACTCTAAGAAATAAAAAAACCGTAAAATTAGAGACGGTAAAAATAGTACAGATCTCAGATTATAAAGACTTTTACATTTAATGGAACGCTGTAGAGCAAGTGAGTGAGATAGAGAAAACATATTATATCCAAACGCAGAACAAATCCATGTTCATCACACAAATGTTTGTCTTGGTGAAAATAGAACCCATAATCGCACTTGATAGAGCTATCACCATCTGAGCTGTGGGAATAGCCAAAAATCTGTCTAACAACGCAAAAACTACTGGTAAAATAATTTGTTAACATTCGTTATCTTACAGGGATATCACACACTATACTAAATAATAGCTTATTAGCATACTTTTTCAATGATCTTATTCGATTGTGTAGGTATAAACAATAGCACTATGATGCTAAATTCTAAAGCGGAGGTGTTGATAAGTGCATACTAGGAATCACCACTAGGAAACGACATCAATCTAACGTAAATAGTTGATCATTATAAGACCTAACCTTTCGACGACCGATGTGGCGCGGCGGGCGAATGTCCGCCTGCGACGCAGAAGGTTGCGGGTTCGATTCCCGTCTTGGGATAAATGTTTGTACGATCTGCAAATATTTATTCCGGGTGTTCTGGGTATTTTCTATGTATAATAAAAAATATCTATGTATGTAATATAGTATTGTTTTAAGTATATCAGTCATCTAGTACTCATAACACAAGCTCTGCTTAGCTTGGGGCTAGATGATGCTGTGTGGATTGTCCAGCATTATTTATTTATTTATTTTTAACCATGCCACTTGCCTACTGGACGTAAGATTATTATTGAAAGTAGGTTCATATTTCATTAAAACGGTTTTTTCGTTATTTTATCGCAAATCAAGCAATCCAGGCATATATTTTAATGGGAAAATAAATAAAAAAGCTCAATTCTTAGCATCGCTTCTACGTGATCAATGTAGCCACCCAGTTTTGTGAACTCATCTAAATAGTATTTTATTTCCCACCGTATGTTACCACCACCACCAACTACAACAAAGCACTACCTCGCAGGCTACGTTTGTTAGGAACGTGACCTTCTACACTGCCCTGCCTCAATCGACTTGAGGTATCATGTATAAAATCTAATGCGCCTGTAATTTCTCCAACACCCACACACTTCAACCCGATATACAGCATCGCTGCTTGGCGGTAGAAATAAGTATACAAGTTGTAGTAATTGTCCGGGCGAGCTCCTTACAAAGAACCCTACTACTTCTATAATATTCTTTTCGAAGAAGCTTCATAATAAAATATTCTAAACGCGAAAAAGATAAAGGAACTAAGTAAAATTAGGTAATATTTACTTAGTAGCGGCCTTGGGTTTGTATGATGTGGCAATTGAATTATCACGTTTCTGACGATTCATCGTTAAACTTAGGTAGATGTTTATTTTAGGCTGTATCACGAACACTAGATGTTATGAAAACAGGATCTACAGGGTTCTATCATGTATACCTTTTAAAAACATTTACAATTATGCCACGGAAGGGTTCTAAAGTTTAGGTTTATTTTAGAAGTGGCAGATCCTGTTTCAACATTAATCCTGTTTCTAATAGCTCAGAAAAACTCACACCAAACACTGAAACCTAAGTAATATATATACCATGATACCCACAAATTTTATCCTCACGGTGACGTCAGCACGCATCCTGCAAATTACAAGCTGACAAGCGTGGTCATTAAATTAATAAACAAGGATATCGTACAAGTTCTACGGCTGAATATTTAACTCGATGTATCTTGAGGCCGGAGGTAATTTCAAACGATTTAGAAGCTTCAAATTCAACCAGGAAAATCTATACAATTTAGGAAAAAACACTATTTATAGGTACATTGACATTGTGAGACGGAAAAAATCATGTTTAGTATGTATAAGTGTTATAAAAAATCTTAAGCAGTTTTTGACCTAAAATGCGTTTTATCTTCTAAGCAGCTTTCGCAATTTGTTTTGTTTTGCCAACATGTATATAAAAAGTTTTAGCTTATTTACAAAAATCATTTTTCTCGGCAGTCGTAGGTACCATGGTAGAGTACATGTTGCTTTGAACTTAAACTTAGCCATGTAGGTGGCCCCTTAAATGGTTTAACGGTGAATATATGGCATATTTTTAAAAAAATATTGCAGAAGTAGCCGTAACATAATGATAAACCTAAAATAACAATAATACTATGGCTTATGTAAAACTTAATATGTAAGCTCAAAGTCGTACTACGGGCTATGGAGAGAGCTATGCTGGTAGTTTCACTGCGAGAAAGAATCAGAAATGAAAATTCGTAGAAGAAACTAAGTCACTGACATAGCTCTCAGAATCAGCTAGTTAAAGTGGCAATGGGCAGGCTATATAGCTCGTAGAACCGACAACCGCTGGGGACTAAAAGTTCTCGAATGGCGACCACGAACCGGAATACGAAGCGTAGAACGTCCTCCTACCCGATGGACGGACGACATTGTTAGGACTACGGGAAGTCGTTGGATGGAAAGGGCTCGGAATAGTTCTTCCTGGAAACGTATGGGGAAGTCCTGTCCAGGAGTGGACTTCTACAGGCTGTTGATGATGATGATGATGATGTAAAACTTTAACCTGTATTTTTATATTCAAGTTTGTTTATGTAAAACATGTGGTGGTCTTGTCATACATGATACATTTTTAGGACGTTCACCTCAGATTTAACGGATACCTACAACTTTTTAATGGAGCAATAAATCATGTTCGACGAATCAAATCGATCTATTTGATAGAAATTAAAACAACATTCAATTTTGTCAATCAGGTTATGTTATTTTGGTTATTTACTTATACATTATACTTAATAACATAATAGTACTGACATTTGGTCTGTGACGCTTAAAATAAACTTCGACGGAAAGCTTTCAAGGAGGAATGTTTATGTCCATATACTCGTAGGTCGGAATCGGCTTATAGGAGCACAGAGTACTTTTGAATACTCCAAACTCTGCGCTGTTGGGTTTCAATCTTGCAATCTTGTGAGTGCTTGACGTCTGTCTTTAGACTTTAAATGTCATGGCTGGAAATGCCTGGACAGTTCAAAGTCCTGACGTACAAGTATGTTATAAGTTAATGGTTATTAGTTTAAATATAACACACTAACGAAACGCGCGGGACTTTTTCCGCGTGAAGCTATTTTAATACAATTTTCAACCCCCGCTGTACACATTTAGAGGTTGATTTTCAGGAATTCCTTTCTTAGTACACCACCAAGACGAATATTCTCTGAAAATTTCAAGTCTACGACCAATGGTTTAGGCTGTGCGTTGTCTATATCACAGTCAGTAAGTCAGTCAGTCAGGACTAAGATTCTTATAATTGGTATAGATTTTTCAATATATAGTAATCACACTAATAATTAACTGGCCTTACAGCTCAGTTAGTAAAAGCTCTACCTTCGGTGCTGTAGGTTGTAAGTTCGATCCCCAGCGAGGATAGACATTTTGTGTGATGAGCATAGGTGTTTGTTCTTTGTATGGGTGTTATATTGTATTCTACATTATGTGATATAAAAAAATAAAAAACCGGCCAAGTGCGAGTCTGATTCGCGCACGAAAAGTTCCGTACCATTATCTATACTAAAAACGGCAAAAAAATCACGTTTGTTGTATGAGAGCCCCCTTAAATATGAATTTTATCTGTTTTTAGTATTTGTTGTTAAAGCGGCAACAGAAATACATCATCTGTGAAAATTTCTCTTGGCCATTTGATGGTCTGGCTTGGGCATTTGAGACATAATCTTTCCACAACTGTGGTGTTGTCTGCATACCCAATGATACCGAGCAAGAGCAGATCGTTCATATGCAGTAAAAACAGCGTAGCAGATAGCAGTGACCCCTGAGGTACACTAGCATTAATGGCCAAATCCCTTATAAAGTCGGCAAGGCAAGAACAGAATTGTACTGGAAGCCCAAACGCAAGAACATCCAGCGAACATTGGAAGGCCAAAGTACCCATCAATATAAATTACTTTTTCTATACGCAGTAAGCGGTTTCGATTTAACTTGTCCGTGTTTATTGTTATAGCACAAAACTATTTTTAATAATAAAGTTGGAAATTTGTTTTTAATTGATATCGTGGATCCCAGGAATGGTCAGTGGATGTAGAAGGTTCAATTATATTTCTTCCTGGAAACATAGGGCAAAAGGTCCAGCCCAGTAATGGATTACTTCAGGCTGATAATGACTGAGTGATTTGCGAACTGTAAACTAAAAAGAGTTTAACGATATGAAAAAAAAAGTCTTTATTTAAAAACAGAATTATTGAGGCAAATAACAAAAATAGGCAGCGATGCGACATGCAGCAGCAAAATACTGTGTCGCTGATCGCAACGCCCAGCTCCGGATTAGAGTTAGATAAGTTCCACATAATCTACTTAGATGCATAATGCTGTGTAATGGTGTATATCTAGCTTACCCCGCGAACTTCGTTCCGCATTATTTTTATTTATTATTTTTATTTTTTATTATCCTATTCAAAGTGGTACCTTAAAATTAGATTTTTTTAGGGATAAATGCATTAGCCGGCATGATGGTGGCAACCAGTCCGACCCTTTACCAGGGACCTAAAAACGTAGTATGTATTTTTTTTTGTGTCGAGCACTGATGGCATACGTCTTAATTTGTCAAACAGAAATGCCCTCGAAGCTACCCGGAAATAACCTCTGACCGCTTGTTTGGCCGCCTAATGCGCTGTAGCCGAGATGTCGTCACTTATATCCGTAGCAAGAAATTGGAGAACACCTTATGTTTAAATAATAGTTTAGGTATTTTTCTAGTATCATTAGGCTGTTAAGTTCTTAAAAGTTCATTTAAATTTTGGATGTTTTAATAAAATCGTAATTCCAACGTCCCACTTTTTTTAGACACGTAATGGTTTATAAATAACTTTTTAGAAACCAACCAAATTATTTATTCCATAAAAGTGAAAAAAAAAACATTCAATTCTACACCTCTATAAATCGGTATTCGAGCGTAAGTTTCCGTTGAGTCACCGAACCCTTTTCATCCAAACTGACTTCATGTGATATAAATTGACATAAATGATAATTCTCAACATGCAGATGTACTTTAGTTGTGGTTTCACCATTAGGATGCAAAGAAAATACTTCGGAGTACATTCACGCGATATCAAATTCAATTAATTAGCCTCCGATAGATTCATTGAAATCATCAACCATAAATCTGTTGCTTTCTTTAGACACACGAGCTTGCATAAATCACTTTTATGTCATTTCGTTTTCTTAAAAAATACAAAAAGTTTAAACATTTCAACAATGAAATTCATTTCAAATGATGCGCAAGATATTTTTAAAAAGTTTATTTTAAGAGGATAAAGGTTTGACGTCCATCACAAGTGTTATTTAGGTAACTCAACACGTACCGTTAATGTTGATCACAAGATAATGAAATCGATAAGCCTTTTAGAATACCGAAGACCGAGTAGGCACCGTAAATTCGCACCATACTATGTTCCTTTGTCTATTCTCAGATTCGTTTTCGTTAGTCGCATTACCATGCTGAAATTAATAATATCAACTACACTCACTTTACTTTAGAAAAATGTCTTTAGGGTCGCTTCCTCATACCGTGGTTTGTAAGTGTTGATAGATCACAATAGGCCATATGGCCGCAGTGATACCAAAGCCGCAAAAATATAATAAAAAAAATTAAAAAAAAAGTGTTGATAAGTGCAAGGGTTGATTTGTGTTATGGCTTCAAAATTCAAAGTTGTGAAACTGGTAAGTAATTAAAATAAAAAAATACCAGGTGCAGTTTTTGTCGTTTAGAAATATCGTTCGCTACGTAGGTTTAAACAAGAAACATTATGTTTAACACAACCAATAATATGGTCACGGATTAAAAAAAGGTACGGTTAAGGTCACGCTGTGAATCATTGATTGATTATTTCGTTTCCAGTCTTTAAATCACTGGAAGGCACATCGACATAATTACTTCGGCAATTAAGTAGAGTAAGCACCGAACACACTGAGCATTACTTTCGCCACGTAACTCGATTTTTTCATGCCCGACTGCCCAGTGTTGCAGTCGTGCAAGAAACTTAATCTACTTCTAATAAACTTGGCGTAATCTCTAATTTTATTATTGATGCTGTTTCATCCAGCCCCAAATTAAGCATAGCTTGTATTATGGGAACCAGATGACTGAGAGAATACTTTATTTATACTTTTTTGTAAATACATACTTAGAATACAATATAACACCCAAAACACAAAATAAACATCTAAAGCATAAGTAAAAAGCATTGGCGTCCTAAAGCGTCAATCTAATTAAGTCCAATGTTGGATATATTTATCATATTTACACTGATGCCAAGCAAGATTTCTTATTTAAATAAACAAGCAACAAGATGAATTTGAAGAAAGTTTTTGCATTTATATTGCTCAAAATATTAAAAACTTGAATTTTCGTAAAAACTTTTGAAGCTTTTGTTTTTATTTTTTTATTTTATTTTGCTGTACGTAACTCGTAAAGTCTTTGCTTGATTATTTTAGACTGACGATATACCTAACAATTTTGCTACCTATTAAACTAACCACTATTAAAAATAATATCTTATTCGAAAACCTACACTAAACAAAGTGATGTTTTGCTTTGTGAATCAACTAGAATAAGTATGAACAGCAGTTATTAGTTACGGCATTTATTTTTATTGCGATTTCATTTGCAAAAACCGGTCTGTCTATTTTGTAACACTTTCGCGCTGCTTTATTGATTGAACGAATTCATTAAATGGTTAATTCTACATAAATAAAAAAAGCTTTTCTTACCAAAAAACAAAAGATTTCATTGTATATAGGACGATAATAAATACATGTGTTTGCATATTACAGATGGAACACGCCCATGACCCACCTGATTACGCAAATCTATAATAATATAATATGTTGTATGATGTAATCCGTAGTACACTTCTTCTAGGCTTAGTCGCGAGGAACTGGCGCTTAGATTCACCTAGATTTAAGACGTTTCAAGATGATCCCTGCGGATATTACTGAATAAATGATTTTTTACTTTGACTTTGCATTTAGGAGTGTGTTATCATTGGTGCAGTGCGGACTGAGTTTGACTGAAAACGGTTCAGATTATTTGAACGTATCCGTGATGTGTTTTGTATAATGATTGGTCGTTTTAACTCCGTTACGCTCCATATCGTTAGTAAAAATGCAACCCTGATAGTTCTCTCCGAACTGAGATCTCGTATGGTACAGTTAAACATACAATGAAAACGTTTTACTCTTTAAGGCACTTTATTTTAGAAAAAAAAATCTACTGACCACATTAATATGACCACAGAATATGTTTAGAAAAAGCTACAAAAAAATAACGCCGTTCATCCTACCTGTCAATTTGAAGATTTTCCCTTGCTAGAAAACTGAGTATAACATAATTAACCAAGCTCCCCGTTATTTATCAAAAAGTTCGGTTGGATTTATAAAATAGACCGGCTCCGCTCTTATCATTAATCATATTACTCCGTTAGTCAGCATTTTTATTAGAATCAAACTAATAAATACAAACTAATAGTAATGTTTAAACCAATACTAACATACTCTGTCTCTGTAATAAACCTTAAAATAATTACACCATGTTTTGTCTTTTGGTTTAACAGGAAGCTTAAAATAAGTTCGAAAGAAACAAAAGAAAGTGTAATTATCCCAAAAGTACACCCAGCTAGTTAGTAATAAGGCAAAAATAAGGAAACACTAAAATATCTTTATCAGTGTAGTAACGCACCTGACGACGACGTGACCGCACAGTATGACGTGACGATCTAGATACCCCTAGATGTCCTTTGGTGTGATAGTTCAAGAGCCGGTAAAGAGTAGATGATGTTAGGTACCTAGACGCTGCGCCGACGATATGGATCTTTCTAGCAAATAAATGTAAACTTAGTGAATATAATAAATTCACCAAGTGCAAGATAACACACACACACAGGTCAATCGAAACTTACACACGGAAAATAAAATCTAACTACACTTTTTGTCTTGTTGCATTTCCTTATTTCAACTTCTTAAATTTTAAGTCGAAAATATGCTAATGTAACATCGTGGATCATCTATTTATTTAGTCCACTTTCTTTATGTTACTTTCTTTATTTATTCGAAGAAATTATACAAAACCTTATTTTCTTTACATCTGAACTGTGTATTTTATTTATGAACTAAATACACAGAAAATATTCACTTGCTTTTATATTCCCATCTGTTTGAAATTAGTGAAATATTGTTAACACTTATATGAAGAAGTTTATCTGCAAACTGGACTCAGGGACATCGATGGCTGTACCTGTCTGCAAATCTCACCGTGTTTGCAATGTATTCGGATCACAAACAAGTGTCGGAGTGTCCCATATTACTTTAGGTGATAACTTAGAAGCCTGACAAACATAACTTACCATTCCATAAGGTCGAATGTTCGCGGGTGGCCAATATACGATCTTATAATCTGTGTCACTTCTTCGGAAGTCGCAGTGAAAATAAGGAAACACGTATATTCAGAAGCTTTTTAATCTTGTAACCCACTCAGTATTCCTTGTTAAAAGTTGTCAGACACAATATTGCACAAAAGGTAAGTAAGTACTTAAACACCTTTCTACTTACTTGTTAAACAAATAGTCACAAAAAACTGTTGGTACTATGGTACAGAAAATTGGGTGATCAAGATGCGTGGTTTGTAGACCTTACTTTTTAGCTAAATTCATTACACAAAGTATGTTTTCAAACTTTAATAGTAGAGCAAAGTAAGTCAGTAATGACCTTCTTTTACTATTTTTTTATAGTTAAGACAGTGTATTTCAGTGTATCAGTGTATAATCAATGTTTTCG
Organism: Electrophaes corylata; assembly: GCA_947095575.1. Classification (NCBI taxonomy): domain Eukaryota; kingdom Metazoa; phylum Arthropoda; class Insecta; order Lepidoptera; family Geometridae; genus Electrophaes; species Electrophaes corylata. The sequence goes on from OX352701.1 coordinate 8,637,554, forward strand.
ATGTAAACTACAAAAACATTAGGTATATATTTAGTTCTTCGTTGAAGAGAAGGAAAGAATACCAACAATTCATATTCACTGATAAAAAATTCAACAGGATTCGGACAAACAAGCGGTTTGCGTTTCTTAACGGCACATTCGTCCTCATTTACCTCATAAAATATCATAATACAAGACAAAAGTGTAGTGTGTCTTTGTATAAAAGACCCACGTTCAAATAGAATTAAATAATATTATTATACAAGCATGTTAAATACAGAGTACCTCTAAGCAACAAAGTACCTACCTAAGTAACCAAAGTAACAAAGTACCTGCAAGTAATTTGTTTGCCAACTTGATTATGAAAACTATGTTTGGGTAAAGGAGGCTTGACTAAATAAATAGAGTATAGGGACATTTATTTCTACTTATTCATCTTAGAGTATAATTTTATTTGTTCGCACTTCATGAATGGGCAAATGAACAAACACAGTCTAAAAAAAATCATCGAAAACATCGTGGCTCAGCTTCGCACATATTGATCATGTCTTTCTCTTGTGTGACTATGCTGAGAGTGGTGAGTAGATTTATGTACTGGACCTATTCAAACCGACTCACATCTTAAATCTAAGTCATGTCTCTGCAACATCCCGAAACGAGACAAAGTATGTATTTTTTTACAGTGCACCACATTACACGATTAATCATTAAACAACCATAAGATACGTCCAAGGCGGTGACCTTGATGGTCAAGATAACGATTTAATGCACTTAAGGTTGCAATTTCTCTGAACATTTGAGAAGAAAGCAATTGTGCGATAAGGTTTTGTTTTTGTTACTGGAGTCGAGGCCTGGTGCGCATAATGCCTCAGCCACAGATATTTACAAAATATTTTTTGATTCAGAACCCGCGTCAGTTGCTCTTCTTTTGGAAGTCTCAGATCTTATTCAGCGCTTTAGTGCTTGTATATAAAGATTTTCTTTCTGTGTGAATATGTTTTAAAAGCACAGTAAGCTATCCAATTAAAGCACTTTGCGCCTGCTTTGCATTGCATGGCAAGAGCTTTATATTGTAAGTTTCCAGTATATGGTGACAAGTTCATTGAACTGCCCTGAATTTTTTCTCCTTTGCTTAATCGCGAAGAGGGAAAAAAGTAATTCAGGCATTTATCGAATCTTGTGGATCCTGGCCCCGAGTACCTGCAAGAATGTTACCTACATTTATTGCGTGGACCAAAATGTACTGCTTGTTTTTCACGCAGAAATACCGCTACCTCAATATCCAAAAATAAATGTTATGCTACGTCATGCGCAACTTTATTTGAGGGTTTAGTATATTTAATATTCGTACATGATAGGAATGCGAAATTAAAAATGTTAAATGGCGGGGTTTTCCCATATTCTCTGATGCGATATCATAGATAATACATAATAGTTGGAGCATGAAATGAGGACGACAGAACACAACCATGTTCGATCAACTTAGTAATATTTGACGACCGATGTGGTGCGGTAGGCGAATGTCCTCCTGTGACGCAAGAGATTGCGGGTTCGATTCCCGCCTTGGGAGAAAGGTTTGTACAAACTGCAAACATTTATTTCGGGTGTTCCGGGTATTTTTATGTATAATAAAAAATATTTATGTATGTAACGTATTAAGTTTTTACCTATCAGTCATCTAGTACCCATAGCACAAGCTTTGCTTAGCTCGGGGCTAGAAAATACTTAAGTTCAGGTTACTAACTAACAGGGAGCCAGCACACAGACGTTTTAGTGGTTCTCACAGGTTCCCGCGAGCCAAATTCTCTCGCCTAGACACACAAACTTGATCAATACAACGTAGACGGATCCCAAAGTCAAGGAACAAGTCCAAACATGCTATTTGAGGGGAAAGAGGAGGAAACTACTCAAGCTCATCAACCGGAATACAACCTAAGGTACTTTGCAGTTGCTTTGATCCGAGGGTGGTAGCTAGCCAGATGTATCTTCAAAATACAAACCTACCGGTTAAATCTGACCTTGGGAAATCAATGAAATTCTTCCTGGAAATGCATGGGGGAGGTCTATGCCCAGCAGTGGACTTCTACAGGCTGTTGATGACGATGATGATACTTCTATTATTTATCTTTATATACCACTATAAAAAACACGTAGGTGCAAGAAAAATGCAAACGTGCAAGAAGCAATGATTTTATTTTTATTTTTATCGTAGTCTATTTATACTTTCTGAGATGCGATGAAAATAGACATTTGGCACTACAGTGGTTTGCCAATTTTATAAATGTATCGTTTTATTGAAATTCTGAGCACAGATCAGCTCACAGTTTCGATGGCTTTTCAACGCATAATGATTCATGCACAATTTTTTTTTTGTGGCATGTGGCCGTATTGCGGACAATTTTGTCAATGTCAAGTGGGTTGAATAAAATACTTCTTAGTCAAGTCGAGTCGGTAAAAAAAGTAAAGTCGGTTGTCGTTGGTTTTGAAGAAAGAGATGGCGTTTTTCTTCAAAACCAAAGGGAAACATTTTCGTTCAAATCAGGATACCACATAACACACTTTCATTTCAATTGTTCACACAAGAAAAACATTTGAAATAAAAATACAATGTTACTTCCAAAGATGACAGAAAACGAATACTTTCATGCACAATATCCTACAGGCGTCTGTCCGACTTACGTCTGTCCCAGTAATATTTACTACTGGTAGTTAATATTACTAAAAATTGTTAACTGTCGGATAAGCCTTCATCTCATTGGTTGTTAATACTATGAAAGCTTACACTGGCCAATGAAGTGCGAATTTATCTGTCAGGCCGTACTAACGACCGACTCATACTAATGGACGCTCGTAGGATATTGAAACTGGACATGTCATCAAATCGTAATGGCGTAGAGTAGGACGGGCTCCGGTGAGGTGGGGCGATGATCTACGACATGTAGCTGGCAAGTACTGGATGAGGTCGAAGACCAGGCTCAGTAGCGCGTCTTGGCAGAGACTTATGTTCAGCAGTGGACTAATGTAGGTTGCCGATGATGATGATGTCATTTAAATTTACTCAAATTAGGTTAGATTCAGTAGACTAGTACCAACCGTTACATTCAGTCTATAAATATGAAAAATTAAAAAGACATTATTTCATAGTGTTTTTGAGCTGTACACAATGTTTTAAAATTCAAGGTATTCGTAATACCCGCTTTGGGTATTATTACGATAGTAAAAATGGTTGGATAAGTTTGTATAAGCTAGCAGCTTACTTGAATTTTTAGTGACAGAAATTTTACGTCATAGCATAGCGATAGCTGAAGCGGACCGAGCGAAGCACGGAAGGCCTCTGCTGATGTACCATTAAAAAACTTTGAACGAAACTTGAGTTTACTCTGCGCGGCATGCCAGCTAGTGACAATTCGACTGTGGAACGATTACTCCGTAGTGTAACTCAATTATTGTATTATATTGGCAATAACTTCATAATTTATGACGTTATTAGCAGTTTGCACGTTACGTGCTCCATGTTTTAACCTATTATATTTTAAAATGCCTACCAATAAAACATAATTTGAATGTCAAGTTTAATAATTTTTATGGATCAATGTTATCTGAAGTATTATTGTTATTACTATTATTACAGTAACATAATATTATTAATGCTAAGAGTTTAATGCTGTGTTAATATTAGCAAAAGAATAGAAAACCACTGAGTAAAAGAAAAACACTTATTAATTGCCATACACTTCTGGTATTCAATCAAATAAGGTTTACTTATGCCAGTGATTTTGTTATAGAATAAAATTTAATCCTGTTTCCAAATAGAATGTCTTACTTTTCCGGACATCGATACCTACATTGAAATTTAATTTGACTTATTACAAGTAACTTAACATTATTATAAATAAATAAAGCTAATAGCCACGAATGTCTAATATTCGTATGGGAAAGGCAATAATGGCGCACGAAGGGTTCCGTACTATTATTTATAATAAAAACCAGCCAAGTGCGAGTCGGACTCGCGCACAAAGAATTCTGTACCGTTATCTATAATAAAAACGGCAAAAAACACGCTTGTTGTATGAGAGCCCCCATAAATATTTATATTATTCTGTTCTTTATCATTTGCTGTTATAGTGGCCACAGAAATACATCAAAATTTCAACTCTCTAACTATTGCGGTTCATAGGATACAGCCTGGTGTAAGTCTTAGTAATAGGGTCCCGTTTTAGCCTTTGGGTACGGAACCCTAAAAAGGTGGCTGAAATCAGAAATAGGCCCTCACAATTTCAAATTATTTTACATATTGGAAGTTTTTACGGTCAAGAAATAAGTGTATGAATCTTTCAGGATGTGTTTCACAAACCTGTTTCAGAAACCAACCCATAAGATTATTGCCTGTTCTTCTAAGCTTGCTTTGCGATGAACTGGCACCTAAATTCACCTAACTTATGATACCCAGGTGAACTTAGATCTTCGCATATCGATGAATTAAAATGATCCCTTAACTTTGACGTTGAACGTTGCTGGGTGATTACTTCGCCATGTGACAACGTGGGCACCATCCATCTATAACATACACAAAAAAATAACTCCCAAAATTCAACTTCTAAAGGGTGCAATGGGTGGCTTGAGATTGTAAAAAACCAACACCACTTTAACGAAATCGCGGCCTAGTGACAATAACTACAAAAATGGATTTGCAAAACGTTACCTGCCTACACGATCTATCTATCAATAGGTACCATTAATTTATTCACTAATTTTCTCTCAGCAAGTCCGCTACTGACATCGTCCGTTAGTCTTGGTTCAATATACCTATTATTCACAGTAATAACACTAAATTAACTAAAACCAGCTACTAAAGATTGTCAGGAATCAATTTGGTTTTTATATGTATTTTAGGATACGGTTAAACCAGTAGGTGCTAAAACAGATTGTGGGTAGGTACTTAAAATATCAGGAGCAATTTTATTGACAACGTCGACCAGACCAAGTTTCATTTATTAAAGTTAGAAATGCTACTTAACGATCTGTCTAGTAGATACGGTTTATGAACTCTTCAAGGTACTAATATAACATAGCCAGCGGCGTTGTTGTCGCCGCCCGCCTTTGCCAGAGGGGCGGACTGGTTACAATAACGACTACGACAAATGTAACTGCTTTTGATTTTAAAAGTATTGCATAAATTGTCAAAAAGAATAATTGTGTTGCAAGTCACGCAAGAAAGCACGCAAGTCTAGCAAGCATGAGTTAAATGTAAAATCAATATAGTTTTCTAGGCAAAATTTTAAATTGCATAGTTTATATTATGGAATCAACGTTTATTTTTGAGTGTGGCCTGTATGATAGACGTGCGGGTTTTGTAGCGGAAAAGGGAATCGTTCTTCCGGAAATTCAGTTTGATGCCCCTGAGTGACTGATGTGACTATGTTAGAGTCTTGCGAGTAGTTTTGCGATAAGTCTAGTTAATCTGTTATTATGATCTGAGAGGATGTCGCCCGGTTTTGGTTTTACATGAAATACTATAATTTTGGCGTTATAGGTAGGTACTGCAGCTTTTATCAAACATTATTATCTTATTAATTTGTATTATTTATTAGTCAACCACAAAACGACTTTGTAAGACTAGAACCATAAAATGAATAATATTAACGGCGACTAGCTAGACATACTTAAAAAAAATGGCACGTTGTCTCTGGAAGTTTATATTTATATTATCATAATCTTCCTATGCCTTATCACGGTCTTTAACATGTAAATTATATCAAAACAGATGTTTCATATGAGGCATACATATGTCTTTTGAATGTTAAATTAGTTACTGTTATTATAAGTACACCAAGTTGGTGTACTGGTACTGGTACTGTACTTGGTGTCACCAACATTAAGGAGGTGGTATCCGCCAACGAGAGGTTTTCTCCGTGTAATTTCTCTTCGATGAGTGAGTATAAATGTCCAAAAAAAATATATATTGCTTATTAAAGACTAAATTTTAATTTGAACAATTGAAATAATTCTAACTATATTATTACTATATGAAAAAAATATCCAAAGTGAAGCAATTTTTATTTTAAATTTGGTTATTTCTTCTAAACGGTATTGATTTTTAGTATTTTTTTTTCACACAAATATTTGTCAAAGTATTTATCACAAAGTGAACAATTGGGAGTTCGAACTAATAATTCATTAGGCTACAAATAATTATTTCTTGAATGCGATATGAAATAGAATGCGCGCGGGTCCCTGTGCGGGCGACGGGGGGCAGTGCAACTCAGTATGGACAGACTCCTCAAGGTCGTTGGCGAGTACCACCGCCTTAACAATAAGTATAATTATGGTATTCTATTGATTAATTACTTTCTTCGTATTGTATTAATCCATTCTAGGTATCTGTGCTTATATGTAAAAATATGGTTTAAAAAAGGTGAGACATAACCTAGTCGTAGATTTAAAAAAATTAGAAGACTTTTTTGCTGATGGAACAAGCAGATGACCCACTTGATGTTAAGTGGTTACCCTCGCCTATATTTGAGTATTGCTTCGTAGGTCTCGCTTGTTAGGAACTTGCCCTACTATGGACTGCTCAGCTCAGTGTCCATCAGTGTAATTTCACCGGCACCCATACCCTTCAAATCGGAACACAGCAAACAGCTTGGCGGTAGAAATAGGTGCGGTGGCAGTACTTCCCCGGACGAGCCCTTCACTAAGAGCTCTACTACTCAAGACTAAGATACTGATTTTGTAAGAATTAGGCAATTATTAACAATTAGGTGTACGCTTTGTAGTAGTACTTTTATTAAACTAAATTAACTTTGGAACAAGTCAACCTCTTACTGAGTGTAGGTTGAAGATCGTAAAATCGGTTAAATTTACTAATGGAAAACAAATTTAGTGAACCTATTACAAATTAATCAGTAATTTAGAGATAGCCCAATGTAAAATATGGTAAAAGGACTCACACCGCACACATACAGGACGTGTCAGCTAAATATGTCGCGGAGGAGAAACATGCTCGAGCCGTGCCAAAAACGCACACATACGCGGATCCTACGCGTATATGCGAAATACGTTGCGAGAAGTAATATAAGAGGCGCATCTTCGAGTTTGCTTATTTTAGTTTTAAAAGCCGGTCGAGCGGGCGGGTCATGTTAGCGGATTTTTGCGAAATCCGAGCTTAATCGGCGTCGTAAGCTTTGTGTTGTCAGGAGTGCGGCTGGCGCGGGCAGCTGCCGTAGCTCACGTGAATGCGAGTCCCGAGGGACATCACCCGTGCCATGGGGTCGGGAATACTCTTTTATTTTTTGGTAAGCTTAAGTCATTAATTGAAGCATTTGAATTTGACGACCGATGTGGCGTGGCAGGTGATTGTCTGCCTGCGACGCAGAAGGTTACGGGTTCGATTCCCGCCTTGGGATAAATGTTTGTACAATCTGCAAATATTTATTCCGGGTATTCTGGGTATTTTCTATGTAGGTATGATAAAAAATATATATGTATTTAGTATTGTATTAAGTATATCAGTCATCTAGTACCCATAACACAAGCTCTGCTTAGCTTGGGGCTAGATGATGCTTTGTGGATAGTCCAGCATTATTTATTATTTTATTTACTGTAAAAGTCAGGATGCTAATTGCATTAGTAAATGGTTTGAAGGCTAAGTAATTTTTTTGCGGAACATTAAAAATACAATATACTCGTATACAAGACCTACTGCAAAAATTCATTCAACTAACTGAAGTTATTATCTTTATACAAAATAGGTACCTTTACTTACTTTGAAAAATGCTCATGAAACAGAAAGATTGATTCAAACAATTCATTTTATTCTAAGAGTTTAGAAATGTTTAAATCATTTCGTAGAAAAGAGTAAAAGGAAAATATAAAAACATAATTTAGTCCTTGATGTCACAAAACCATGATAAATTTGAGCCATGAACTTTAACATAATCACATTCGTTAGCTAGAATCATTTCGATGTACGTAGTGTCCAATTTTCAAATTTTACTGCCTATGCGTTGTTGTTTATGTTCTGTAAATTTATTGTTTGTATAAATTAGTTAAGTCTTATGGTGAAATGCGTTATCCTACTAATATAATAAATTCAAATGTAAATGGTTATTTTAATGGTTAAAGGTTAGTTGTTCAATCACGTCGAATCGCATGCGCCGATTTCGTTAAGAGTTGGGAAAAAAGGTTCTAGCTTACGAGTATTTGGGCTACGTTTTATTCGGGCACCATCACACCACCGCACCGGAGCCGTAGGCAGAAACTAGTTAAGAAATAAACATGACAGATATAATAAAATAATAGTTGAATACGTATAATATCGCTAAATATTGTTGTTCAGGGATACATAATTATATCCCAAAAGATTTCCAACAAAACAGGTTTTAACAAGCACGGTGACCACACCACATTCACATCGTGGTAAAATACGTAGACAGGTAATATGAGTCAAACTCTACAAAATTTTAAAACCAGATAATAATAAGAAACGACAGATTATAATGTATTCTAGTTAATAATGTTACTACCAGTCTATGAAGGTTTACAAGTATATTGCATTTTTGTCAAATATTGTAGCTCACCTTTATAATGTATTAATTATTTCACCTTTTTAAATCTAAAATTATAGTTAATTGCCTTTAAATATTCATTCAATTTAGGAAATAAGCACGCGCCAATGTATATATGGAATTAAATGTGTTTAACTTCATGTATAACTATAGAATCCCAAAAAGTACTTATTCGAAGTTATAAATAACTTACAAAGCTATTTATACGAAGGACCTGCAGCGAAATGTACAGTTAGAGACGGTAAAATTCTCGTACAGGTTGCATCTGTCACTTCTTAAATTTGTATAGTTGTTTATAATAACCCTTTCGTGTCTTCACTATATAGTCAAAAAAGTCATGAAACTATGTGCGTAGTGGTACATGAGCCACAAAAGAAAGTATCTACTTTATATTGTCTTAGATTCAATAGAAAATCGACCATCAAGATCAGGCAGTTTATTTGTTTCATCACTTTTACCTATTATGACAGTATTTAAAAATCTATATTTAGCATTCCAAGTATAAAGTGCAATAAGTTATGCGTTTAAAATTTTGCGTACGAGTTTTATACGATATTACAAAAAAATTCAAAAGTGTATGACATAAAGTAAAATTTAGTACTTCATTATTTGACGCAGGGTTAATGACTGTTGATGACAAAAACTTTTGAAGGCGCCAAATTTCCTCTTAGATCAAACTTGATAAAAGTTCGGTTATGTTCGGTATATGTATTTAGAACCTATTCCTGTTACTTAAGCTGCTCTACCGTGCTAACTTTTGATTTAATCATTGATTTATTATGAGAGCAATGTCTTCTTAACTATATTTATTGTAACAACCATCTGTCAAGTAGAGCTAGACCATTAGAATTGGTTCATTATCAATCATAAAGCTTTTGATAAAGTTGAATGAACTGCGCGCGTCAATATTTAAATCCGACTTAATAACTTGCACCAATTCAGTAATCTCTACCTACAGGTTTTTTTTATAATAAAATGAGTCAGTGGCGCTTGCTTTGAACTACACATGCACGTATTCCTCAACATTTTGAAGCTATGGTCAGAAGGATGAAAACTACTTTTGGACGCAAACGCGTGCTTCGGACGAGCGGTGTCTCTTTGAAATATCGCCCGGTAACTTCTTAAACCATATTCAAGCTATTTCATAGCTAAATTTTTTATTTCACACAAAACAAAATTCATAAACACAATTTCCTGAACAGAAAAATAGATAGAATGGGTGAAATGAGGTAAAATCCGTGTCAATTTTGGAAGCGGCAAGCTTGTACTGAACATTATAGTATAGTATAACGTAGTTATTAGAATATGCATGCATAGTATTTTTTTACGAGATAACGGATGGAAGTAAATGACCCACATAGAAAGATACAAACATTAATAATGTACCTACCTACCTACTTACGTAAATTGCGCACGTTTAAAGATACTACCAATACGCGCTATCCAGTTATTCACAATGTGGCTATTTATAAAATACCTCAGTAGGTATACATGTTTTTGATCTGCAATAATTTACATAGTATTGCAGTTGAGTAAGAAAACATTTATTATTGTTAATGATGATGAGAACAAACACAATACAACTTGTACTAAAGCTTGGCGGAAGTCGGTCCTACAGAAATTGCTCGTGGCTTTTTTCGCTAAACCCTGTTCTCTCTCACTTAACTGGATTTGTTGCTTAATTACGGGCTGGTTTCGTCGAAAAATGTACTTTTGCACGAGAGGTTTGACCTCAGCAAAATACGGGACAATTTTACCCCTCGACACAGCGTAAATATTTATTTTCCCTATCACAAAAGTTATCTGACCTATTATGTTTCTTCATAACATCAGACAGTTGTTCTCAATAACAATTTTAATAGTTATTGTTTTAAATCTAGGCAGAAAGTTTTCGCTTTATCTTGACCTAGAAATGATTTTGAGAACTTCATTCACCATTCCGTAAGACAAAAGTCGGAACCGGGTTAAGTTAGGTTAGGCTTTACAATTGGGCAGACATTAGCTAAGAATTGAGTACATTGTTGGTTTACATAACAAAAAGCCACATTCCTGTCTCCGCCTGTCTCACCGGTACAGATGCGTGAACTTGTAGGTAACTAAATAAATAAAATACTTAAATAAATAAATAATGCTAGACAATCCACACAGCATCATCTAGCCCTAAGTTTGTGTTGTTTTGACAACCGATGTGGCGCGGCGGGCGAACGTCCGCCTGCGACGCAAGAGGTTGCGGGTTCGATTCCCGCTTTGGGATAAATGTTTGTACGATCTGCAAATTCCGGGTGTTCTGGGTATTTTCTATGTATAATAAAAATTATCTATGTCTATATCTATGCTAATAAGTTTTTTGACGTCTATACCTACGTCTATATGAGTTATAAAAATATACATATAAACTAACTTTATTATTTACTAATACAGTGTGAAAACATGCAAAAACAAGCTGAAATAGGTACGTAGTTACGTTCACTCACAAAAGCAAGCCTAGTAAAACCAATATTACTGGTCAAGTATTTTTTATAAAATACTTTACTATCTGATGCTATCGTCTATCAAAAAAGGTTTTAGTAAATTCTTAATAAAAACAAAGCCCTCAAGACTCAAGGCTCCTATTTACCAAAGAGTCAAATATGATTTGGATGTGTCAGATATATGTATTCTTTTTTTTCTATGAAATAAACCTATTTTTATTTGTAGATAATTTTAAATGCTGAAAATCAAACTTAGTACACATTTTTTATGTATGACAGAGAATAAAATAAAACTTTCAAAATTCAGCGCCAACGTAACCAAAAAAACTGCGAGGAAAAACCCTCCGAGGCATTTGTTTCTTGTAATCCGCAGTAAGACAAAACCTTTGATTGATACAAAAATGTAATGATGAATGAATTCTTCATAGTTTTGTGATATGATCCTATTAGAAAGTAGTTAGCTGGTGTAAAACAAGCATGGTGGGCATGATTGTGTATTGATACCTACTACTTAAGCATAAAAGTTCATTGACTCGAAAATAATTGCAAGTAATCCTGAATAGGCGTGGATCTTGGACAATAGGAGATTTTGCTTAGCCCATTGTCCTGTCAATCAATTTTACCAATTGACGTCCCTAAGTTCACCATCAGACACTGAATAACATGTCAAAATGATGGAGGTGCTCCAAAAATAACTTTCTTTCTTTGAGGGGTTTCGGAGTCTGACAAGGAATCTATCGTGATGTTCGTCCTTCTATTATCTCCATAGTAAGGACCGTTCCACTCCCAAATTTTCCGTGATAAAAGAGCTTATTCTCGGATACTTATTAAGTGGGGTTGATTTCTTTAAAAAATATTTTTTAAAGTATTTTAATATTTTTAGGTGAGGTAGCTCCAGACTGAAGCTACCTCAGTCTGGAGGCTATAATGATTCTGTTGTGTTGTTTTTTATCTGAAAGTTAATTATTAGCTCATTCGACAGCTGATCCTAAGCATGGCGTGGAAAAGGGGGTCATTATTTTTTTGGAAAATTATTTCTTCCACTCGATTTGTTTTGAGGAACTAACAAAGCGTTAGAACAAACCACTTGGCGCTCGTTTTGCCAAAGTTATGCTAAAAAAAATATTGGGTCGTATTTATCACTTTTATTGTATCTGCCTCAATGTTGCAATAGAGAAGATTCTGTCTTCTGTCGATTCTTTACTGATATAATAATAACGATACATTTTTTATATTCCAAGAATTAATATTAGTATATAATTAATTAGTTATATAGATACTTTCCATCTTTATTCCTAATTTATATTATATGTTAATTATTTCCCATGTTTGTTTTGTAAAAGCAAGTATCCCGCTAAAGCTGATGCAACGGACCAAGAATCCCTCATAAGAAAAACAAAACTTCACATTTTACAAAATGACCTTTGAGAATTCGTAATGAGTCATCTCTACATTTAAACATTTATATTAATGTTTAGTAGGTATAACGACCGGTTTGTTAACCAGGAGGTAGATACACACAAAATTGTGAATTCGTTAATGTGATCAGGAATTAATTCGCTTACTTAGTACAACGCAGACTTTTGCTTATGATTATGATTTAAATTATGGCCTTTCGAAAATACTATCGAAGGTCTAGGAAGTAAGACGCCATTTTGGATGTTCAACGACGCCTTGACAAGTTGCAGCAAGAAATATAAGATTTTATAATGTCCCCGCAAGTAAACAAATATTTGCTTAATGCTGTTAGAATGAAACGGTTGTCTCGTTTTAACATCTTTGCGTGATGAAATGCTCTGTATGCTTTACGTCTACTACTGCAGTAAACATTTCCACCATTTAGTAAAGTTTCTAAAACAAACACGATAATGAATACTCGATGTCAAATTGTTCAGTAAACAAATTTAAATCCCTCAATAGACTTATTCAATAACGCGAGAATTCAATGTGATTGATCGCTCGGATCTGCTCCGAGCATCACCAATTTCTAAAGTTTTAGGTAGAGTGTTAGGTAAAGTTGTAATTGAGTTAAACCAATTTTTTCCTCCACCGCACCGCTCTCAATATACGAGTACATTGCCACCAATAACTTAGTAAATATGTAGGTATGAAAAGGTGGGAAAAGCTCCCGAAAACTGAAGGCAAATCTTAATTTTTTTTCCTTAAAGACATTGAGGTTATAGCTATTTGCAATTATAGGCAATATATTTCAATTAAAATGTTGACGATATCGAAAGGTACCGAAACTTTATAGTCAATTCTAAAATGTTATAAATAAATAGTTATTCATGAAAGTCAAAGATGCAGTCAGTGATGATAGTCAGGGTTTATAGATCCATATTTGTATAGCTTATACATTCTGAAGTCCAAGGGGCCCTTTGGAATATCACATGGACTGTGAAAAGGGTCAAAGCAAATGGAATTAAACTTTCAGGGTAAATAGGGCAGTTAGCCAATTTGTTCCTATTCTCACAGAATGTCGGCTCTCGATTTCTTTACCCCATTCACCTTTAGTGGGTCGAACTGTGCTGGACAATGTTAGGCAAAGACTAATCAGAGTGAGATGTGCTCTTTGGCCGGAATGTTATCGTGATCAAACAGATTAGGCAATTGTCTTATTTCTCACGATACTTTACTCGTCTTCTAAATTTGGTGATTATGAAAGAAGTAGGTAGGTAAATTCTCATTGATTATTCTCATGAGTAATCCTCTATTTGGTCTTACTTTTGAAAACACACCGCTTTTATTACAGGAACCAGAAAACGTATCATGTCTTGAAATTAGGTAGGTATATTCCAAAAGTCTACCAACAGAGAGTCCACACTATTAAAATTGAAGAGTTGGTACCTGCCTAATGGTAAAGAACTAAATGCTACTACTATATTTAGAGATAAAAGACTGCAAGAAGAAAAACGAGCGAGAAAATGGAGTAGTATCTTATCTAGTAAACCTACTCACCTATTAAACACCTAGAGATATGAAAGTAGACTACATGGACCAGAATTACAAAGACAGTAAAAAACAATAAATATAAGTGATTTTATTATAAAATAATGACAAAGGGACTTAAGTGCAGACCATTTATAATAATAATATGCTTCAAAACTTTTTAAATCTACTTGCTCCTAAAATAACATTATTAATAATCGTTGACCGTTGGGCATCTAGAAAGCTACCTACCTAAAACAGCTGATTCACTAAGTATGAACTCATTTGACCCCATAACAGCGAGTAACCCCACTGCATCGCTTTAGGGATTCATTAAAAATAAGCTGGTATAAACTATATACCTCTACTTATTTAATAGATCTGAATCGGTCAATAACCACCAGTTTTGTTAAATGTGACATAATTGACGTACAGAACTAAGGGACAGTCGTAAGTAACCTAGGAAATCGTTATAGTAATTAGCAGGTACTGTTACGCTAAATTATAGTAGTCGGTTACCAGAAACGTTTGGAAATAAATAAATAATAGTCAATCGATAAACTTTTGACCTATGATGTAAACTAAAGACAGGTTAGTCATGAATGTTGTATTCCGTCTGATCTAAGCACGAGCTAAAAATACTCAAATTACAAAAACACCGCTTGAAAATACTATGCAAGTAGGTTGAAATTATAAATCGGCACATTCGGAGAGATGCTTTGACACCAAAAAATCTAAGTCGTTACGAAAATTTTATTGATATATAACATTTTATGTAACATCATCGGCGTTGTGCAATCTAAGCTTGCTCTATATTTTGATATGCCGGCCGACAGACCATCAATACAATTTGAGTTTATTTAATTAAGACCTAACAACTTTCGTTGAGGATAAAATAAATACAAGAAATCGCTTTAAGAATAACACGACTTATTTAAAATAAATCCTAAATGTACTTTATTTATATCCATGACATAAATAAAGTAATAATATTTTTTTTTACATGAACGATAAGTACCCAAGTACCTACTATCTATTACATACCCACCTATTGATTAATTTACTTCGTTATACTTTTGTATCAAATAGCAATAAACTAAAAGTTCCGTCTCAATCACTTTCGCTATCAATTCGACTTGGTGTTAACAGAACCAATACCTATCTTTGTGGCGGATACGAGCGACCTTCGATAGTATGCGATGCTACTTAGCGCCTAGACTGAATGTCGGAGAGTGTGACACAAACTAGTGGCGTCATTCGACCGCACCTTGACATACCTCATAGCTAATCTTAATAAGCAAACACTAATAAGTATGATATTAAACCATTGATATATAGCCACTATGTCTATTTTCACGAGGTAAATAATCTGGAGTTAACACTCCAGTATACAGAAAATGATAATCCTTAACTCGATCAAACGATAATTCAGTAAATTTCATTCGTTCAAATAACTATGGAGTTATCATGAAGTTTATTATGCATGTAGCTACATTATGTTGATGCACATTATATTATAGATACTAAAAATATGAACAATAACTCAAACACATTACAAGCTTGTTTTGTGTAGATCGGGATTATGAATGTTAAAAATCAACGTTTGCCTAAGACATTTTATTACCTGTATTACCATAATAACAGCTTTTTCACATTTTTATTTCATATACCTACTTTTCAAAGAGTTACTGGAAATGTATATGATCTCATCTAATAAAATAACACAGGGGGAAATATGTAGGCTAGCCAATTTAGCTACCCAAATACATACTTTTATAGAGGTTCTTCATGAATCAAGATTTCATCTCAAATGCAATACTTTGAGAGACCCGTTTGTATTGAACACAAGAGCACAATAACAGAAGAATAATGACTGATGAGTTAGTGTTGAGCCATAAAGATGCAAAGTGATTTCAGTCAATAAGATAAGCTGAGAGTAAGAAGTTATTCTACCAACTGTACCTGTCCATAAAACATGAAATGTTAGTTAGATATTGTCATCATTTATTTTGCCTTAGAGTTTACTCATATAGTAACTCCCATAGAAAATATTTAGTAGGTACTGCACGTCGTCTTTAGCGAAAGTTATTGCTTAGAACTAATATTCCACTGGGTCAACCTAGACCAAGATCGCTGAACTTTGAGTGGCAAAGGTTAGTGTAGGTACTTTTACTAGTGTATAGGTTAATTAAGTACCTATTATGTACTTAGCGACCACAGCTTAACTTTGCTACTTAAACAATCAGAAAATTAAGTTATTCCGCGCCATGTCCGAAGAGACAGAGGATCAAGTGTTTGGGTTTCTATGCCGAGGGCATTGTTCGCGAATTTTTGCCGTTTTAAAATGCGACTTGACTTTTTATGACCGCTTCCACGCTTATGTCCCAGATCAAAATACAATTTAGTTCTGATGCTTGTCTTTTGTACGTGAGGCTGAAACATAAGCCGACAACTCAGCGGTCTACGGACACGGACATTGCAGTGGGCATCGCCGAAGTTTTGAACTTTACGCGAACTGCATGTTAATTCAGATTAAATTTGGATTTAGTCGTAACACTTTCTGAATATAAGCTCCTTTTACTTTGACCGAGTTTATATTTATCTATTCTTGCAAATATTGATTGCGAATCAGTGATGTGCATCCGTTTATTTGGTGAAACAATGACAGACACAAATAGCAAAAACAATACCTACATACAAGTCCTGAAACGCCCTGTGACCACCACAGCTTTGGGTCGTTAAGTTTTATTTTAATGTGTCAAAAGTCTGAAAAATTGGGTAGTTTTAAGAGACAGCTACCCCAAGTTCTATAAGTGAAAATTAGCTGGTATTTTATTGTAAAAACACATACGTATAAATTAAAAAAAGTTAAAAGATAAATATATGCAGAAATTTTACACAACACTATCTAGCTCCAAAGTAAGCATAGTTTATGTATTATGAGAAATATACAACTCATAATACTAATACTTTTTTTTTACCGGTAAAATCTATCAAGAGCATATCCTAAACATCGTCGTCGTTTAGGTTTCTAATAGGTAGACAGTGTTTTAAACCCTGTTTGTCCTGTGTGATATATGCACCTGCAGGTAAATCATCTTCTACAGTCTAAGTCTCTTCGCTAAACTCATTTGATACCCAAGAACGTTAGTATGAACCTAGTTGTTTGCATACCATAACACGTTAAAGCTTTGAAAGAATGTCAAAACTCAATACAGAGTTGGTAATAAAATGAAGTAAGTATGTACCTACTACTAGTATTCATAATTTATTTATGAGGTAGGTACTAGTTGTTATCCGCGACTTCGTTCTACTAACAAATTCCTAAACCAGTCTTGGTTTTTTATTGATCTATGGTTTGGTCTTAGAATACGGTTCCAATAAAATTATACAACATTTAATCCTGATAAAAAATTAAATTAATCGGCTGTGTCAGATTGGAAGGGTGATATTGTTTTTTTAATTTAAAAAAATATATTCTAAAACCTTCTCCGGAGTGCAAGCTAATTACTGTACCAAATTTGATAAGGAATTGGCGAACCAACAACGCTTAGTGATTTGACCGTGAAAGTGTAACAGACAGATAGACAAACCGACACACTTTCGCATTTACACAAGGTGTGGATTGATTGATGGTAGGTATAAGTTACATATAAGCCTAACTACACAAGTATACAATGAGCCTTGAGTGTTTTTCAATAAGTAAATAGATTTACAATTTACTTCAAAAGGTGTCTCGAGCCACCAAACGAGCAAATGGTCAAACTTCGATGGTCACATTAGCACCTTGGTAAAATCTACCACTTATTTGTAAATTTATGAAACTGATAAATGTTTTTTTATCGAGATTTTTCTATGAAGGTATTGTTACATTCAAAAACCTTGTAGTCACATTATTGCTTTTTACATAGATTTTTAAAAAGCCATGTAACTAAGAATTAACGCATGCACATTCAAGATGAATATTATTGCAATTTTGCATAAGGAATTAGTTATTATCAATATTTGTCCTAATTGACTGACTGACCGACATGTAGGTACATATACAACACAGCCTTATAAACTTAAGATTTCGAGGTTTTAATTTGATTACTAATTCTAGTACAGCTGACTGTACGTCACTCGTAGAGCTACAATATTTTATCCGTATTTAATGGATTTCGACATAATATTTTTTAACTAGCAATGAGCTAACATTAAAGTGACATCATAAAGGCGTGCCTAGACAATAATATTTAGAAACACCGAGGTTGTGTCAAACACAAACCGATGAATTTATGAAGCAATGCTCGCCTTCGAGTCGGCCAATAGGGACACATCTCATGTTATTGGAACTAAACATGCTGAATAGCTATAACATGAAAATAAAGATTATTAAACATTCTTTTCTATAAATCAGTATAAATCTACAATCAAACATCAGTCGAATTCTTTTTTTTTCTGAAAAAATTTATGCACATACCTAGGTCCCTACTTAGTTGTTTACAACTAAGTATTTTCAATTAACCTACTTTGAAATCGGATTTACGCTTTGAAACACTGCTAAACACATTTTTTTGTTACAGGCCTTGCTAGTTATAATCCAAGCTAGCGAAAGCGTAGAAAAGAAGAATACAAAACCCATAGCATTGAGAAGCAAGGTATCTGAACTCATAAAAGCTCCGGAGCTAAACGTAACGCCCGAAAGTCCAAAAGACACGAAGGAAAGAACGAAAGATGCGAAAGTGACAGAGAACGCCGATTTACGACAAGGCCGTCAACTAAGCCCTTACTACCAAAGTCAGCAACCTGGTAATGATGTCGTTGTAGATATTGAAGACGGCGAAAAGACTCAATACTACTCAACTAACTACGATACAAGTGAGTAACGCCTTTAATTATTTTGTAGGCAAAATAAAACATTGCCGATTTTATTTTACCTATGAACAAACACAAAGTACCTAGTAATAAGACCAGCGCTAAACTGGTATAATAATATGCATAAAAAGAAATATAAGTACCTAGGTGCTTACATAATTATTTTCGTATAGGTAAGAGATCGGATAAAAAACCATGCCGTCCATGCAGTGATTTGCGATTATTTGCGTATTTGATTTAATAGTTGATAGTTTAAAGAATATTTTTTTGAGTTATAATGTGTTCCTAAGTTACAAATTAAGTCGATACGATTGCGTACGAAAAGCGTAGGTATGTAGACGTCCTCTCCGTTTATAACTTCCTTGGATTAAAAAAAATTGTTAAACATGTGTTGGCAATGTCTTAGTATGTATAAAAACCGATCGCTTTTCGGAAGGAAATTCTGAAATTCTATCCCTAAACTGGTACAGGACGGACGGAGCCGCACGCGGTTTGCTAGTTGTTTATAGCTATAGTTTATATGTAACTTTCTTCACAACTTAATAGTCTAATATTGCTCTGAATTATGCTAACATGATGGAACTATATTGGGATATAAACAGCTAAGTATAGCTAAGGACAGATAAACGATCATGACAGTATTTTCTGCCGGATTAAGTAACCTTATAAGTCATATTTAATTATTTTCAGGTGCATACGATTTTGGGTATGACGTCGGCCCCAGCGGTCAGTTCCACCATGAGAACAGAGGTCCCGACGGAGTGACGTACGGTTGCTATGGTTACGTTGATACAGAGGGCAACCTTCGCGCCACGCACTACGTAGCCGACAGTCACGGATACCGGGTAGTCGAACCTGAAAAACCAGTCGAAGTCTACCCAGATGACAAATACGAGTATGATGAAATGTAAGTTTTCAAGCTGTCCACTCAACGCTGACTTAGAAACAACAGTGATGTTCAACTTGCTTTTAAGTTAAAATAAAAATATTTCGATGGAGTTAATGGTAAATAAATGTCATCGTATCTATCGCAAGTGGAACGATTCAGTTATGGTTTTGAATTAAATCGCAAAGGGTCGTGATGGTGTACGGGGGTTGGTAGGTAGGTATGTGATTTTTAGACATTTAATGATTTAAAACTTGTATAAACTGAACACGTTCAGACAGTATAAAAATTAAAACCTTTCCTTATTTAGCCCATTTTATTCTAGCATTCAATGTTGTATTGTCACAATAATTAACGTGGATATTATTAATTCAAACTAATATATTTTTCAGCGCGGACCAACAGCCTCACACTTCAAAACCTGGTCAAATTATACCATGGAAAAAGGCCTTTTTTCCGAAAGGATGTGGAAGGACTCCTGGTGGAGTTCCCTCAAAACCTCTACCACCAGGGCCACCGAAACCTCCGCGCCCTGTCCCTGATAGCACTGGACAGACCACCAACCCCAAACCCGTAGTACAGCCTGGTAAGTAAACTTACGTATTGAAAAAAATTATAACTGGATTAACTGAACCTACCTACAAACAAATCAAAGTAGTGTTAAATACTTAAGGCTCTTCGTCAAGGACTCATCCGAAGAAGTACTACACTCAGGTCTATTTGTATCTTTAGCTATTTGGACAGGAATCAAGAATAATAAGCTGGAATCAAGCAATAATTATCCTTCCAGGTACTTCAGGCAGTTCAAATGGTCCTTACAGACCTGGTAGTTCTGGTAGCGTAGGACCACCTGGAACTCCCGGCGTCCCTGGCATACCTGGCTCTGTTGCATACCCAGGAACGCCTGGAATTCCCGGCACCCCTGGCTCTCCCGGACACCCGGGAACGCCTGGAACTCCCGGCACCCCTAGCACACCTGCCACTCCCGGAACCCCAGGAACGCCTGGAACTCCCGGCACCCCTAACGGACCAGGCACTCCTGGAAACCCAGGAACGCCTGGAAGGCCTGGCAACCCTGGCACTCCCGGCAACCCTGGCACACCTGGCTTTTCTGGCACACCTGGCTCTCCTGGCCCCAACGGATTTGGTGAGTGCAAGATTTTTGATGTTAATGCCAATAGAGCGTAATATTCGTAGTACTAATGTTAGCCATTTTACAACGTTATACTAAATTCCACAATATGACACCAAGCGTTAGTGAGTAGTCGTATGGGGTCGTACATTTTTTGAGGTAGGTATATATAAATACTATGCATAAATATAATATGTATAAATATAATATCTTAACTTTAGCCTCTGTTCTTTATGCTATTTTAAATTTTTGAGGGTGGATTTCTGTCTCACTTATTAGTGAATGCAGCATTGAGATAAAGTAAGTTGATAGGTTAGTACCTAACATTGTTCATCTGAATCTTAAAGCAAATTCTGCTTTTGTATGGTTTTCAATCAAATAAAGAGCAATTTCCAACTGAAATGCTTAAAATCTATTTCGATATCAATTTCGTTTGTTCTCCATGAAACAGAACAAAGGAGGGTCTTTGACTGGCAGCGTCAGAGGGCGGATTCGGAGTTTTTTACGTTTTGCGGATACCGGATTTCAGTTTGCGAGCTCGAATTTTTAGTATGGAGATACGCTAGTGCCCACTAGGGGCGCTTATCGTATCTCCGGTATCCGGAAAACGAAAAACACTCAGAATACGCCCTCAGATTGTTTTCGGATATCTGTCACAAATTTCCAGGAAAAACGAGAGACTCCATGTTCAACTTCATAATGACTTTTAATACTATTACTTAGGGGTCAATCCATACGACATCTATTGCATAGTTCTGCCACAATTGCAAAAGATCATGACAAGTTTTACTCATTACCTACCCAACGTTGTCCTATTATATGAATGTAGGTATATGTTAGTAAATAATTAACCTAAAAATTTTTATGAAGGCTCCAATGGACCCTCTGGCCCCGGATCAGGCAGTTACTACCCAGGGCAGCCAGGCAGCCCTGGTACTCCAGGAAGACCAGGTAATTATTTTTTATATCGGAATGTTTTCAGCTACCCTTCTACTTATTTACATCAGGTTTCACCTTAGTAGAATAGACCAAAGGAAACAATACACTCGAAGATCTAATGAAATCACAGTCAACCAATTTTTGAGGGAGGGAGGATTTGTTTCTGCTTTACTTCCGCAGATAGCGTTGTCACAGTCTAAAAGTTACTGCTGATTTTAACTAGTGCTTGAAGCAGTCGACGAAATTGTATTTAAATCACATTATTACCGTTGTTAGGTAGTCCAGGCAGCCCAGGAAGTCCAGGAGGTTCAGGAGGTCCAGGAGGCCCAGGAAATCCAGGAGGTCCTGGCAGCCCCGGTGGAGTCGGACCTGGATACTATCCTAATAGACCTGGTAAGTGCATGCATTGAAAAAAGATTTCCAAACGAGTGGTGTTATTGCTTGATTATTTTTTTTTATGTTTGAACCTAAAAAGAAAACGATTGATATCACGCTTGTTATTTAATTGGGAATAAAGTCAACATGAATAAATACCTAAAAAAGATGTGTACCTACTTAATTTTTACTTTATGAGAACTTGTTTACAATAGTCAACTCGAGAACTGACTTTGTACATTTTATAAATTGGCTTTATCGGTCGGTAATTTAAAAAAGGACTTGTTTAAATGAACTAAGCCACTTGATAAAATTGATCAAGAAGCTTGGTGACAATAAATTCTTTTCTATAACACCCTTATAGAAAAGAAGATGTCTGTGTTCAACCAAAACATCCAAATGTATTAATTTATGTAAAGTAATGTTCAACTAACAGGACTTTATACTTTCCAGTAATTATTATTCGTTGAATTAATGGTATTTTGTTTCCAAAGTGACAACATTGTTCTTCACACTCGCTGTCACAAATACAAGTCGAAACTTGAATCATAACCACAGCAAACTTTGTTACATTGGAAAATCATAACCATCGACTGCAACGCATTGCACGATTTCTTTCATTTGTACTGTTGGTGTTAATGCTGATTGTGTTTGTGTGACTGCTGAATTTGGTGTTTTAACTAAAAGTGTGGCTGAAACAGAAGATACAAACGCATGCGCATGGGAGTTTTGATGACCTCATACCAATATTTTGCAGTAAGTACTTATCTACTGATAACAAACGCTAATGTTCCTGTAATGTTTAGTTTATCAACTGGCCAATTAGGCGCAAGCTCTTTAGGCGGCGGCGGTGCGCGTTGCGTAAGCTTCGGTGGACAATACAGGTGCGGCACTGGCCGACAGCGAGCGGGCCGGTGACGCTTTGTAGTAGGTACTTCCACACAAAATCATAACGTCATACCACAAATTTAAACACCTCGCATCTTTAGAGCTTGCGCCAGGTATGTATAATGTCATAGGTCCTAGGGGTTTGAAATTCCATTAGTAATGTATGACCTGCATCTTTTTTTTTGGAGTGCTTATATGAAAAAGCCTTGCAACTAGAACAGATAAAAAGTTGAGTGGCTGGCTGACTAAGTTGTTATAAGTTACCTGCTTATTAACTAAGTACTCGTTTTTTTATGATATATACCTATACATACTTACTATGTTGAAGATGCTACAAGAAATAACTGATGAAAATGATAACCATACAAAATACTGCTTTACTATCTAAGTTGATGGGTAAAAAAATCTAATTAAGCTACTTTCTACTACTTATAAGTTGACTGACCCCACAGTTCAGTTGGTAGTAGCTCTGCTTCCTGTGCTGTAGGTTGTGGGTTTGATCCTCACCGAGAACAAACATAATGGTGAATATTGACGTTTGTTCTCTGTCTGGGTGTTATATTGTATTCTAAGTATGTATTTGCAAAAAAAAACGTATCTTTAGGTATTGTATCAGTTATCTAAATCCCATAATACATACTAGGGATATGTAGATTATGTTGTGTAAAATGTCCACAAGTATTTATTTAAGTATTTTTTTGTTCCAGCCCCTCACGGAAGAGTACCGGAAGTATATCAGGTTCATAGGCGTTCAACAACCTAACTAAAGCTAATTTTAATAGCATAATGTGGCCGAATTATGTTTAGTACAATGGCAGTAGGTGATGCATTACACTCGTATGTATAAGTAAATATTAATCTTGTGTGATATTAAAAAAAATTTACTAGGCAAGTATCTTCCTTGCAATTAATTTATGTAATACCTGATATTGTAAAATATTTATAATTACATCTTTTTATAAAAAATATTGGTATATTTTTTATCCTTTCCATTTATTCTATAGGATAATAATAAGTAAAAATAATATAGTTTAGTAATGTTTAGTTCAATAACTATGCAACATTTGTTTCAACTAAGAAACTATGGTAAAATAGAGCTTGTACTCTGACAAAAAACGAACAACTAATAATACCTTTCATATCATACCAACATTTTGTGAAATAATATAACATACCTGATTGTCTTTTATAAAACAACATGTCTCTAACAACATACCTACTGTTTCACTTAATCTAGGTATGATAATGAAAGGTTTTATTAATTAATCGTTTTTATCAGAGTAGGTATGTACCAGCTCTGTTTTGCCATAGTTTTTAAGTTGAAACAAATATTGCATATTCTTGGATTAACCATATAACTTGATAGATCCTAGTTACTACCTTTATTAAAAGGACCAAGACATATATTTTATCGGCTTAATAATAAAATATATTAACATCAATCATATTTCATAGTAAAATAACTGAATATGATTACTTTAACAAACTGAATTATTTCTTCCCATAAAGTTGAATCATGAATTTGACACAAGCCTTGTTAAAGTCGGGACTAAGGATTGGCTGGACTGCATAAGGGATTATTTGTGCTATTCAACAACATGATGAGTCGTGCCAAATATTTTTTTGAATAAAATCTATACATCTATACAAATAACTAAAATTGAAGTGTCTTTTTGTAATATTAAAATAACCGCTTTTTAAAACATGCATATATATATACGGTACATAGTCTGCCTGTTTGTCTGTATGTCTGTCTATCAGTCTATCTGTTTGTTCCGGATAATCACTGGAACGGCTGGACTGATTTCGACGGGACTTTCACTGGCAGATAGCTGATGTAATAAGGAGTAACTTAGGTTTTTATTTTAGGTAAATTCTAAAATGTTCAAGTACTGTCCAATACCGCGTGCAGCCCACGCCACTGCGCCACTGCGCCACCACTGCGCCGTCACGTCGTCGGGCGCCTCCCACTGCTTCTATCGCGCTGGTTCATTTTTCAATAAAGCTAATACGAAGAACTAAAAAATAATAATAATAAAAATATAACGCGAAAACAAAAAAACTAAATAACTTTTTTGTTAAATTCCGCGCGGACGCAGTCGCGGGCACAGCTAGTACTAATTATAATGATAGAACTTTGATGAGTTTGAATGAAAGATAATTAAACTTACTAAGACATTCTGAAGTACAAGTAAACTAAATACTATCCTAATAGACCAAGTAAGTGCGTACACTGAAAAAAACGAGTGTGCTTTAGACCACACGACTGAAGTAAAACTTCTAAACGTAGATAGAACAGTGCTTTCATACCCCCTCCACAGTAGTGTTAAACTTTTAACGCAACCTGGTTGGAAATCCAAACAAGTGGTGTTTTTAAAAATAAAACTATTGATACACATACCTACATATATGATATATATTGATATTGATATAGATCACGCTTGTTACTTGGTAATAAGGTCAACAAGTTTTAACACTCAATAATGATACTTTTTCTTAGTAAGAAAGAACTTGATACAACAGTCATTTCAAAAACTAACTTGATACTTTTATGAATTAGCTTTATCGGTCGGTAATTTAGTCAAGACTTGTTTATATGTACCTACTAAGCCACTTGATAAAATTAATCAAGCCTGAGTTAGACCGAAACATCCAAATCTATAAATTTATATTAGGTAATATTCAACAAACAGGACTTTATACTTGCAGTATATAAAGTGTAGTAGGTATGTAAAGTTTTAGGGATTCGTGGTAACGGAATGTAGTTTTATTATACATAATGTAAGACATCAAAATTACCTTTACTTCTGGTTTATTAAAATTTCCGCGCATTTTTGCAAACACATTACTCATTACCCAAACTGCAAATATTTAAACTCATGATTTTTATAGAAGGCCCTGGAACAGGCAGTTACTACCCGGGACAGTCAGGCCCCCCTGGTGCCCCAGGAGAGCCAGGTAACGTATCTTTTCTATTTCGGGAAGTTTTCAGCTACCTTGTTAACGTCATCAATTTTCACAAAGTTTTACTAAATTTGCAAAATAAGAATAAACAAAACCTTAGTCTAAATATTAATTGAAACTTCTACTTAGAATACATTATTACTGGTGTCAGGTGGTCCAGGTGGTCCAGGCGGTCCAGGAGGCCCAGGAGGTCCAGGAGGTCCAGGAGGTCCTGGCGGTCCACCAACACCCGGTGGACCACCTCAAAACCCCAGTGGACCCGGTGGACCAGGACCTGGATACTATCCTAATAGACCTGGTAAGTGCATACTTTAAAAATTACACTGGTGATGGTTATAATGATGTTTTTTTTTAAGTTACTGAACTAGCAGCGCCGGAATCAGAATCAACTTTATCAGCACCCACACTCTTCAAACCCATACACACCGGTGCTTTGTGTTTTTTATTACTTTCCTGAAAGGCATTTTTGCTAAACTTTTACTTTTTGTGTATTAACATTTTCGCGCATTTTGGCATACACATTGCTCATTACCCAACTTAGCTCTATTATCTTAATGCAAATTGTGTAAGCAAATATTAAAACTCATGTTTTCAATAGAAGGCACCGGAACAGGCAGTTACTACCCAGGCCCTCCAGGTGCCCCAGGACAGCCAGGTAACGTATCCTTTTTATTTCATTTGGGGGCACGGTAGTGCATTCGACCTCCTATAACTTCGTTGAGGATTAAATAGTTTGACTTGGCATTCGCGTTAAACGACCTAATTAAATATAATATGTATTACTTGTGAGATATCTTGAAGTGATTTCATGCAATGGCCAAGTCAATCTATTTATTGGACTTGGTATTACATGGATCTCACAACTTATTACGAAAGATGAACTGAGTTGCAAGACTTGGTTTTTTACAAATTATGTTTTTGATGGCATAACGTTTTCAGCTACCCAGCTTTGTTGACAACAGTTTTCACGAAGTTTTACTACTTGAAATAAGTAAAAGCAACATTTACTATTCTCAGGTGGTCCAGGTGGTCCAGGTGGTCCAGGTGGCCCAGGAAGTCCAGGAGGTCCAGGAGGTCCTGGCGGTCCACCAACACCCGGTGGACCAGGACCTGGATATTATCCTAATAGACCCGGTAAGTGCATACTCTAGAAATGACACTGGTGATGATTATGATAATATATTTTTTAAGTTACTGAAGCAGCACCGCCAAAATCAGAAACAACTTTTTCAGCACCCACACTCTTCAAAGCGAAACACAACACCGTTACTTTGTGTTTTTATTAATTTTACAAAAGTTATTTTTAGCTAAACAGAACCTTTACTTCTTGTGTATTAAATTTTTTGTGCATCTTGGCATACACATTGCTCATTACCCAACTTTGCTCTATTATCTTTATGCAAATTGTGTAAGCAAGTATTAAACTCATGATTTTTATAGAAGGCCCCGGAACAGGCAGTTACTACCCAGGACAGCCAGGCACCCCTGGTGCCCCAGGACAGCCAGGTAACGTATCTTTTCTATTTCGTAACGTTTTCAGCTATCCAGTTTTGTTAATAACAGTTTCACGAAGTTTTACTCCTTGAAATAAGAAAAAGCAACATTTACTATTTACAGGTGGTCCAGGTGGTCCAGGTGGTCCAGGCGGTCCAGGTGGCCCAGGAAGTCCAGGAGGTCCAGGAGGTTCTGGCGGTCCACCAACACCCAGTGGACCACCTCCAACCCCCAGTGGACCCGGTGGACCAGGACCTGGATATTATCCTAATAGACCCGGTAAGTGCATACTCTAAAAATGACACTAGTGAAGATAACGATAATATATTTTTTAAGTTACTGAACCAGCACCGCCAAAATCAGAACCAACTTTATCAGCACCCACACTCTTCAAAGCGACACACAGCACCATTGCTTTATGTTTTTATTAATTTTACGAGAGGTATTTTTGCTAAAAAGAACCTTTACATCCTGTGTATTAACTTTGTTACGCATCTTGGCATACACATTACTCATTACCCAACTTTGCTCTATTATCTTAATGCAAATTGTGTAAGCAAATATTAAAACTTATAATTTTATAGAAGGCCCCGGAACAGGCAGTTACTACCCAGGACAGTCAGGCACCCCTGGTGCCCCCGGACAGCCAGGTAGCGTATCTTTTTTATTTCGTAACGTTTTCAACTACACAGTTTTGTTGACAACAGTTTTAACGAAGTTTTACTCCTTGAAATAAGAATAAGCAACATTTACTATTTACAGGTGGTCCAGGTGGTCCAGGTGGTCCAGGCGGTCCAGGTAGCCCAGGAAGTCCAGGAGGACCAGGAGGTCCTGGCGGTCCACCAATACCCAGTGGACCACCTCCAACCCCCAGTGGACCCGGTGGACTAGGACCTGGATATTATCCTAATAGACCCGGTAAGTGAATACTCTAAAAATGACACTGGTGATGATTACGATAATATTTTTTTTAAGTTACTGAACCAGCACCGCCAAAATCATAACAAACTTTATCAGCACCCACACTCTTCAAAGCGACACACAGCACCGTTGCTTTGTGTTTTTTTGTTAATTTTACGACAGGTATTTTTGTTAAAAATTACCTTTAATTCTTGTGCATTCAAATTTTCGCGCATTTTGGCATATACATTGCTCATTACCCAACTTTGCTCTATTACCTAAATGCAAATTGTGTAAGCAAATATAAAACTCATGATTTTATAGAAGGCCCCGGAACAGGCAGTTACTACCCAGGACAGCCAGGCCTCCCTGGTGCCCCAGGACAGCCAGGTAACATATCTTTTTTATTTTATAACGTTTTTAGCTACCCAGTTTTGTTGACAACGGTTTTCACGAAGTTTTACTCCTTGAAATAAGAAAAAGCAACATTTACTATTTACAGGTGGTCCAGGTGGTCCAGGTGGTCCAGGCGGCCCAGGAAGTCCAGGAGGTCCAGGTGGTCCTGGCGGTCCACCAACACCCAGTGGACCACCTCCAACCCCCAGTGGACCCGGTGGACCAGGACCTGGATATTATCCTAATAGACCCGGTAAGTGCATACTCTAAAAATGACACTAGTGATGATAACGATAATATATTTTTTAAGTTACTGAATCAGCACCGCCAACATTAGAACCAACTTTATCAGCACCCACACTCTTCAAAGCGACACACAGCACCGTTGCTTTATGTTTTCATTAATTTTACGAAAGGTATTTTTGCTAAAAAGAACCTTTACTTCCTGTGTATTCATTTTGTTTCGCATCTTGGTATACACATTATTCATTACCCAGCTTTGCTCTATTATCTTAATGCAAATTGTGTTGGCATGTATTAAGACTCATGATTTTATAGAAGGCCCCGGAACAGGCAGTTACTACCCAGGACAGCCAGGCCTCCCTGGTGCCCCAGGACAGCCAGGTAACGTATCTTTTTTATTTCATAACGTTTTTAGGTACCCAGTTTTGTTGACAACAGTTTTAACGAAGTTTTACTCTTTGAAATAAGAAAAAGCAACATTTACTATTTACAGGTGGTCCAGGTGGTCCAGGTGGTCCAGGTGGCCCAGGAAGTCCAGGAGGTCCAGGTGGTCCTGGTGGTCCACCAACACCCAGTGGACCACCTTCAACCCCCAGTGGACCCGGTGGACCAGGACCTGGATATTATCCTAATAGACCCGGTAAATGCATACTCTAAAAATGACACTAGTGATGATAACGATAATATATTTTTTAAGTTACTGAATCAGCACCGCCAACATCAGAACCAACTTTATCAGCACCCACACTCTTCAAAGCGACACACAGCACCGTTGCTTTATGTTTTCATTAATTTTACGAAAGGTATTTTTGCTAAAAGGAACCTTTACTTCCTGTGTATTAATTTTGTTGCGCATCTTGGTATACACATTATTCATTACCCAGCTTTGCTCTATTATCTTAATGCAAATTGTGTTGGCAAGTATTAAAACTCATGATTTTTATAGAAGGCCCCGGAACAGGCAGTTACTACCCAGGACAGTCAGGCACCCCTGGTGCCCCAGGACAGCCAGGTAACGTATCTTTTTTATTTCATAACGTTTTTAGCTACCCAGTTTTGTTGACAACAGTTTTAACGAAGTTTTACTCCTTGAAATAAGAAAAAGCAACATTTACTATTTACAGGTGGTCCAGGTGGTCCAGGTGGTCCAGGTGGCCCAGGAAGTCCAGGAGGTCCAGGTGGTCCTGGCGGTCCACCAACACCCAGTGGACCACCTCCAACCCCCAGTGGACCCGGTGGACCAGGACCTGGATATTATCCTAATAGACCCGGTAAGTGCATACTCTAAAAATGACACTAGTGAAGATAACGATAATATATTTCTTAAGTTACTGAATCAGCACCGCCAACATCAGAACCAACTTTATCAGCACCCACACTCTTCAAAGCGACACACAGCACCGTTGCTTTATGTTTTCATTAATTTTACGAAAGGTATTTTTGCTAAAAAGAACCTTTACTTCCTGTGTATTAATTTTGTTGCGCATCTTGGTATACACATTATTCATTACCCAGCTTTGCTCTATTATCTTAATGCAAATTGTGTTGGCATGTATTAAAACTCATGATTTTTATAGAAGGCCCCGGAACAGGCAGTTACTACCCAGGACAGCCAGGCCTTCCTGGTGCCCCAGGACAGCCAGGTAACGTATCTTTTTTATTTCATAACGTTTTTAGCTACCCAGTTTTGTTGACAACAGTTTTAACGAAGTTTTACTCCTTGAAATAAGAAAAAGCAACATTTACTATTTACAGGTGGTCCAGGTGGTCCAGGTGGTCCAGGCGGCCCAGGAAGTCCAGGAGGTCCAGGTGGTCCTGGTGGTCCACCAACACCCAGTGGACCACCTTCAACCCCCAGTGGACCCGGTGGACCAGGACCTGGATATTATCCTAATAGACCCGGTAAATGCATACTCTAAAAATGACACTAGTGATGATAACGATAATATATTTTTTAAGTTACTGAATCAGCACCGCCAACATCAGAACCAACTTTATCAGCACCCACACTCTTCAAAGCGACACACAGCACCGTTGCTTTATGTTTTCATTAATTTTACGAAAGGTATTTTTGCTAAAAGGAACCTTTACTTCCTGTGTATTAATTTTGTTGCGCATCTTGGTATACACATTATTCATTACCCAGCTTTGCTCTATTATCTTAATGCAAATTGTGTTGGCAAGTATTAAAACTCATGATTTTTATAGAAGGCCCCGGAACAGGCAGTTACTACCCAGGACAGTCAGGCACCCCTGGTGCCCCAGGACAGCCAGGTAACGTATCTTTTTTATTTCTTAACGTTTTTAGCTAGGTACCCAGTTTTGTTGACAACAGTTTTAACGAAGTTTTACTCCTTGAAATAAGAAAAAGCAACATTTACTATTTACAGGTGGTCCAGGTGGTCCAGGTGGTCCAGGTGGCCCAGGAAGTCCAGGAGGTCCAGGTGGTCCTGGCGGTCCACCAACACCCAGTGGACCACCTCCAACCCCCAGTGGACCCGGTGGACCAGGACCTGGATATTATCCTAATAGACCCGGTAAGTGCATACTCTAAAAATGACACTAGTGAAGATAACGATAATATATTTTTTAAGTTACTGAATCAGCACCGCCAACATCAGAACCAACTTTATCAGCACCCACACTCTTCAAAGCGACACACAGCACCGTTGCTTTATGTTTTCATTAATTTTACGAAAGGTATTTTTGCTAAAAGGAACCTTTACTTCCTGTGTATTAAATTTGTTGCGCATCTTGGTATACACATTATTCATTACCCAGCTTTGCTCTATTATCTTAATGCAAATTGTGTTGGCATGTATTAAAACTCATGATTTTTATAGAAGGCCCCGGAACAGGCAGTTACTACCCAGGACAGTCAGGCACCCCTGGTGCTCCAGGACAGCCAGGTAACGTATCTTTTTTATTTCGTAACGTTTTCAGCTACCCAGTTTTGTTGACCTCAGTTTTCACGAAGTATTACTCCTTGAAATAAGAATAAGCAACATTTACTATTTACAGGTGGTCCAGGTGGTCCAGGCGGTCCAGGCGGCCCAGGAAGTCCAGGAGGTCCAGGAGGTCCTGGCGGTCCACCAACACCCAGTGGACCACCACCAACACCCAGTGGACCACCTCCAACCCCCAGTGGACCCGGTGGACCAGGACCTGGATATTATCCTAATAGACCCGGTAAGTGTATAATCTAAAAATGACACTGATTGATTATGATAATATTTTTTTAGCTACTGAACCAGCACCGCCAAAATCAGAACCAACTTTATCAGCACCCATACTCTTCAAAGCGACACACAGCACCGTTGCTTTGTGTTTTTATTAATTTTACGAAAAGAAGTTTTGTTAAAAATTACCTTTACTTCTTGTGCATTCCGCATTTTGGCATATACATTGCTCATTGCCCAACTTTGCTCTATTATCTTAATTCAAATTGTGTAAGCAAATATAAAACTCATGATTTTATAGAAGGCCCCGGAACAGGCAGTTACTACCCAGGACAGCCAGGCCTCCCTGGTGCCCCAGGACAGCCAGGTAACGTATCTTTTTTATTTTATAATGTTTTTAGCTACCCAGTTTTGTTGACAACAGTTTTCACGAAGTATTACTCCTTGAAATAAGAATAAGCAACATTTACTATTTTCAGGTGGTCCAGGTGGTCCAGGTGGTCCAGGTGGCCCAGGAAGTCCAGGAGGTCCAGGAGGTCCTGGCGGTCCACCAACACCCAGTGGACCACCTCCAACCCCCAGTGGACCCGGTGGACCAGGACCTGGATATTATCCTAATAGACCCGGTAAGTGCATACTCTAAAAATGACACTGGTGATGATGATTATGATAAAAACTTTTTGAAGTTACTGAACCAGCACCTCCAAAATCATTACAAACTTTATCAGCACGCACACTCTTCAAAGCGACACACAGCACCGTTGCTTTGTGTTTTTTTGTTAATTTTACGAAAGGTATTTTTGCTAAGAATTACCTTTACCTCTTGTGCATTAAAATTTTCGTGCATTTTGGCATATACATTGCTCATTACCCAACTTTGCTCTATTACCTAAATGCAAATTGTGTAAGCAAATATAAAACTCATGATTTTATAGAAGGCCCCGGAACAGGCAGTTACTACCCAGGACAATCAGGCCCCCCTGGTGCCCCAGGACAGCCAGGTAACGTATCTTTTTAATTTTATTACGTTTTCAGCTACCCAGTTTTGTTGACAACAGTTTTTACGAAGTTTTACTGCTTGAAATAAGAAAAAACAACATTTACTATTTTTAGGTGGTCCAGGTGGTCCAGGTGGTCCAGGCGGTCCAGGTGGCCCAGGAAGTCCAGGAGGTCCAGGAGGTCCTGGCAGTCCACCAACACCCAGTGGACCACCACCAACACCCATTGGACCACCTCCAACCCCCAGTGGTCCCGGTGGACCAGGACCTGGATATTATCCTAATAGACCCGGTAAGTGCATACTCTAAAAATGACACTGGTGATGATTATGATAATATTTTGTTAGTTACTGAACCAGCACCGCCAAAATCAGAACCAACTTTATCAGCACCCACACTTTTTAAAGCAACACACAGCACTGTTGCTTTGTGCTTTTATTATTTTACGAAAGGTATTTTTGCTAAAAAGAACATTTACTTCCTGTGTATTAACTTTGTTGCGCAAATTGTGTTAGCAAATATGAAAACTCATGATTTTTATAGAAGGCCCCGGAACAGGCAGTTACTACCCAGGACAGTCAGGCACCCCTGGCGCCCCCGGACAGCCAGGTAACGTATCTTTTTTATTTCATAACGTTTTCAGCTACCCAGTTTTGTTGACAACAGTTTTCACGAAGTTTTAGTCCTTGAAGAAGAATAAGCAACATTTACTATTTCAGGTGGTCCAGGTGGTCCAGGCGGTCCAGGTGGCCCAGGAAGTCCAGGAGGTCCAGGAGGTCCTGGCGGTCCACCAACACCCAGTGGACCACCTCCAACCCCCAGTGGACCTGGTGGACCAGGACCTGGATATTACCCTAATAGACCCGGTAAGTGCATACTCTAAAAATGACACTGGATGATTATGATAATATTTTTTTTAAGTTACTGAACCAGCACCACCAAAATTAGAACCAACTTTATCAGCACCTGCACTATTTAAAGCGACACACAGCACCGTTGCTTTGTGTTTTTTATTAATTTTACGAAAGGTATTTTTGCTTAAAATTATCTTTACTTCTTGTGTATCAAAATATTTGCGCATTTTGGCATAGAAAGAAAGAAAGAAGAAAGAAAAAAGTTTATTTGACGCACAAATATATACACGGAAAAAAAAATTGTTACCTACTCCACTTACTTACTTACTAGGATAAAACTAAAACAATAAGTTGATAGAAGGGTATGGAAGAAAGTCAGTAGGTGCAGAGTAGTTCCTACAAGCTGAGTGCGACAAAAAAGCTTCATCTCAGCGAGATGCTACTAACTATCAATATATAGTAAGCAGCGCTGGTTTTCAAGACGAAGCCCATGCCATACACATTACTCATTACCCAACTTTGCTCTATTATCTTAATGCAAATTGTGTAAGCAAATATGAAAACTCATGTTTTTTATAGAAGGCCCCGGAGCAGGCAGTTACTACCCAGGACAGTCAGGCACCCCTGGTGCCCCCGGACAGCCAGGTAACGTATCTTATTTATTTCATAACGTTTTCAGCTACCCAGTTTTGTTGACAACAGTTTTCACGAAGTTTTAGTCCTTGAAGAAGAATAAGCAACATTTACTATTTCAGGTGGTCCAGGTGGTCCAGGCGGTCCAGGTGGCCC
Source organism: Electrophaes corylata (assembly GCA_947095575.1). NCBI lineage: Eukaryota > Metazoa > Arthropoda > Insecta > Lepidoptera > Geometridae > Electrophaes > Electrophaes corylata. Next base: position 8,672,393 of record OX352701.1, read on the forward strand.
AGGAAGTCCAGGAGGTCCAGGAGGTCCTGGCGGTCCACCAACACCCAGTGGACCACCTCCAACCCCCAGTGGACCTGGTGGACCAGGACCTGGATATTACCCTAATAGACCCGGTAAGTGCATACTCTAAAAATGACACTGGATGATTATGACTTGTGGTTCTGTGAGAACAGTAGACCTCGGGAGCCCTTATTTCCATACAGTAACAGACACATTTCCTTTTTCGGAAATTGAAATCCGTCCATATATAACGCTAAAGCAAATTGCCCTCCCCCCACACGTGTTTTTCTCCCTCCGCTCCCTCTTTTTAGTATTTTTGTTTTGCAACACTATGTAGCTGTAACGCGTGACTTGGTCGTCGTGGTTGTTGTAGTTGCTGTAGGTGCTGCAGTAACCGAAAAATTTTAACAGTGCTTATTAAACATGACACAAACCCTATTTCAGTGAGCAAAATAGAGGGTATCAGCTTTAGCAATTACTCGCGTGCTCTTGGTTCTATGAGGTCGAATCTAGTGTCTCCGGGTTTGTCTTGTAAAGGCGAAGAAGATTGTGTAGTTTAATGGGCATACCCATTGCCCATTGCCCAACTTGGCCATAATATCCTAGTTCAAATTATGCAAATTTTAAAACTTATGATTTTATAGATGGCCCTAGTGGACCCCCTGGCTCCGGAACAGGCAGTTATTACCCGGGACAGTCAGGCCCCCCTGGTGCCCCAGGAGAGCCAGGTAACGTATAATTTTTTGTTTTGGAACGTTTTCAACTACCCAGCTATGTTGACATCAGTTTTCACAAAATTTTACTTCTACTTTAAATATAATAAGCAAAATTTACTGTTGTAAGGTGGTCCAGGCGGCCCAGGCGGTCCAGGAGGTCCGGGAGGTCCAGGAGGTCCAGGAGGTCCTGGTGGTCCCCCAACTCCTGGCGGAGCACCTCAAACACCTGGCGACAAACCTGGACAACCAACTGGAGGTCAACCTCAAAGGCCTGGCATCCCTAGTACTCCCGGTGAACCAGGACCTGGATACTATCCTAATAGACCCGGTAAGTGCATACACTGAAAAAAAAGATTTCCAAACAAGTGGTGTTTTTGCTTGATTGACTTTTTTAGAACACGATTGATATCAACACCACGCTTGTTACTTGGGAATAATCATAATAATAATGCAAGACAATCCACACAGCATCATCTTGCCCCAAGCTAAACAGAGCTTGTGTTATGGGTATTAGATATTTGATATACTTAATACAATACATTACATACATGGATATTTTTATTATTCATAGAATATACCCAGAACACCCGGATAAAATATTTGCAGATCGTACAAACATTTATCCCAAGGCGGTAAACGAACAAGCAAGTCGGAGAGTATCCATGACGGAATTTCCAACTTAAAAAAAAAGGCAGCTACAGTAGATTTCAACTGATTGGTTAACTAACCCGAATAGAATATTTTTAACTATAAGCCATCTGCTTACAAGCAAGATCCTTACACTCCGCTGGTTCGGTTCTGTAACTGTCTATGTAGTGTTTCACTTTTTCTCAATTGTAAAAGTGTATCACTTTTAGTACTAGGTATAACTCAATAAAGCGATAAGGCCCTTTAGATTTTTATATGCGAAAACATCTAATTGGTGACTAGATTATATAAAAGATTTTATATTATCCCATAAAATATTTCCTCGAGCGGGATAATAATTTGAAAAAAAAATTCAGATAATATAAAATCTTCGTGATTTCCAATACTATTCTATTCTACTAGGTGGTCCAGGCGGCTTAGGAGGTCCAGGTGTGCCCTCACAACCTGGTGGACAGCCCCAACAACCTGACAGCCAACCCGGACAATATCCTGGACAGTATCCTGTACAGCAACCTGGACAATATCCTGGACAATATCCTGGACAGCAACCTGGACAATATCCTGGACAGCAACCTGGACAGCAACCTGGACAATATCCTGGACAGTACCCTGGACAGTATCCTGGACAACAACCTGTGGAAAAACCTGGGCAGCAACCTGGTAATCAACCCAGTACTCAACCTGGTCAACAACCAGGACAGCAACCTGTAGAAAAACCTGGGCAGCAACCTGGACAGCAGCCTGTAGGAAAACCCGGGCAGCAACCTGGTTATCAACCTGGACAGCAGCCTGTGGAAAAACCTGGACAGCAACCTGGATACCAACCTGGACAACAGCCAGGCAATCAACCTGGACAGCAACCTGGTAATCAACCCGGTACTCAACCTGGTCAACAACCAGGACAGCAACCTGTGGAAAAACCTGGTCAGCAACCTGGTTATCAACCTGGACAGCAGCCTGTGGAAAAACCTGGACAGCAACCTGGTTATCAACCTGGACAGCAGCCTGGCTATCTACCTGGACAGCAACCTGGTTATCAACCTGGTCAGCAGCCTGTGGAAAAACCCGGACAGCAACCTGGTTATCAACCTGGTCAGCAGCCTGTGGAAAAACCTGGTCAGCAACCTGGTTATCAACCTGGACAGCAGCCTGTGGAAAAACCTGGACAGCAACCTGGTTATCAACCTGGACAGCAGCCTGGCTATCTACCTGGACAGCAACCTGGTTATCAACCTGGTCAGCAGCCTGTGGAAAAACCCGGACAGCAACCTGGTTATCAACCTGGACAGCAACCTGGTTATCAACCTGGTCAGCAGCCTGTGGAAAAACCCGGACAGCAACCTGGTTATCAACCTGGACAGCAACCTGTGGAAAAACCTGGGCAGCAACCTGGTTATCAACCTGGACAGCAGCCTGGCTATCAACCTGGACAGCAACCTGGTTATCAACCTGGACAGCAACCTGTGGAAAAACCTGGACAGCAACCTGGTTATCAACCTGGACAGCAGCCTGGCTATCAACCTGGACAGCAACCTGTGGAAAAACCTGGGCAGCAACCTGGTTATCAACCTGTACAGCAGCCAGGCAATCAACCTGGTTATCAACCTGGACAGCAACCTGTGGAAAAACCTGGGCAGCAACCTGGTAATCAACCTGGACAGCAACCTGCGGAAAAACCCGGGCAGCAACCTGGTTATCAACCTGGACAGCAACCTGGCTATCAACCTGGACAGCAACCTAGTTATCAACCTGGACAGCAACCTGGACAGCAACCTGGTAATCAACCCGGTACTCAGCCTGGTCAACAACCAGGACAGCAACCTGGCTATCAACCTGGACAGCAACCTGTGGAAAAACCTGGGCAGCAACCTGGTTATCAACCTGTACAGCAGCCAGGCAATCAACCTGGTTATCAACCTGGACAGCAGCCTGGCTATCAACCTGGACAGCAACCTAGTTATCAACCTGGACAGCAACCTGGTAATCAACCCGGTACTAAACCTGGTCCACAACCAGGACAGCAACCTGGTTATCAACCTGGACAGCAGCCTGTGGAAAAACCTGGACAGCAGCCTGGCTATCAACCTGGACAGCAACCTGTGGAAAAACCTGGGCAGCAACCTGGTTATCAACCTGTACAGCAGCCAGGCAATCAACCTGGTTATCAACCTGGACAGCAACCGGTGGAAAAACCTGGGCAGCAACCTGGTAATCAACCTGGACAGCAACCTGTGGAAAAACCCGGGCAGCAACCTGGTTATCAACCTGGACAGCAGCCTGGCTATCAACCTGGACAGCAACCTGGACAGCAACCTGGTAATCAACCCGGTACTCAACCTGGTCAACAACCAGGACAGCAACCTGGCTATCAACCTGGACAGCAACCTGGACAGCAACCTGGACAGCAACCCGGACAGCAACCTGGAGAGCATGGCCACAAACCTGGTCAACAACATGGAGGATATCCTGGTAAGAATTTCAGATACAAAAAAATATTCTATACAATCCTATTCCATTTACTATATGAAGACATCGTGACTAATTGAAGCATTGAATATATTTTATATATTCTACCTATTTGTAAAATAATATTTTTTTTGCCTAATATACTTTGGTGGCATTTGGTATTCCGAAAAATTTCAACAACAAAAGCAAAAACGCCCGAGTTGCCAAAGAAATCTTTTACAAGCCTAGAATAACTGGTTACAATGTATAGACAATCTTTTAATAAGATTTGTTGTTCCTCTTGGTACTTAGGTAGGTACTTTATTGTTCTCCACAAAAACTTTCATTATATAAATAAATCTGGGATCACTTCGTTCTCTCGAGCAAATATAAATTATTAAGCCGAATGTGTTTTTTCTTTACAGATTCAACCGGTCAACCCTCAGGCACTGGAGTTCAACCACCTGCCTACTATCCGTCATATCAAATGCCACCATTCCCAATCTTCGTTATACCGTACCCTCTTCCGATTGTGCCGAGTCCCGGATCTTGCCCGTGCTATCTAGTTAACCCAGGAAACGATACAACAACTCAAGAACCGCACGGGCAGTCGCCTCAAGGACAAGCTCCTAACGGACAATATCATGGACAACCTCCGCACGCTCCAGGCCATGGGCAGACCTATGCCCCTTATGGTATTATCGGGTATGTCCCCGTATTGTTCGTCCCGTATTGCCCCGGAAACGCCGGCAGTGGAATGAATACCGCGCAAGAAAACTTCCCTAATGCTGTCTCAGTGCCATATAGCTGTAAGCAATGCCAGCAGAGAGGCGCCGGTAGAGACTTTAACAGCTACCTCGGCAGACTAAACAATGGGCGTAGTGTGGACTTCGGGGAATTGAAGAAGATCAGTTCTCCAGGAGAGCTCGAACACTTCCTAAAGAACGCAGTAAAACCTTCGAGAAAAGGAATGCGCAAACTTTCAGCCGGCTTGGCAAGTTTGCGAGGCGATACGAACGACAAAATTAAGAAAAAAACAAAAACATAAGCAACAGCGTAGGCAGTGGTAGACTACGCATTACTAGGTACTACTAGTTCAATCTATGAATAGGAAGGTTATGCCAGCAAGATTTCTTTATAAATATAAAAAGTAGGTGCTGTGCGCAATATTAATATTGAAATGAAGTCGATAATTTTGAGACTGTCTGATTTTCTTCTTGGACGATCTCAAAATTGTATTTATGGCGTTTATAATAGTTATTTATTACTCATAATCGTCATAAGTTTAATTTATATTGTACGTCTAAGTACCAAATTACGTTATAATTATGTACCTATGTATTACTTATGAGCGCATTTGTAAATTATATAATGAGAAAGTTCAAACAACGCAAGTATGTGTTAGTTGAATCAACAAATAAAAAAACATATAAAATAAACGGTTCGTTTTCTTCTCTAAATGTAAACCCCCAAGAAAGTATCCCACCACTAAAATATAAAATAACGTCTTAGGTACATGCCGAGTAAAATGCATAATAGTACCAACTCTACACTTGTGTGGCCGTGACTCAAATGCATCGTCACGGGTCACCGGCACCGCAAGCCACACATTATGTTCCTGACTGTAAAAACCTGAAAAAGATTGTTTTTAGAATTCCGAAGTCTGACAAGGAACCCATAAATATAGTTCCGCCAGGTCTGTCTGTCTGTAGTATGATTAAATGAATGACAGTTTGGAAGGTGCACCTAGTACCGTTTTTCGCCAGGTAGTGTGTGGTTCCGAAATATTTTCATTTTGCAGTTTAAAGCCTGGTTTTGATTTTCGTAGGAATCCCCAATTTTCTTTAAGCTTTTTGTCTTAGACAGTTTAAATTTGTATATAGGACATTCAAGTTGCTCTCCTACCTTTTTTCTAATTTTTTTTTTTTCGAACGGACTAAAATGCTGGTATAATCGCCTAGCGATTTCCGACAGCGTTACCGGGCAAACAGCGTTACCGGGCACTTTTTTTTTTTTTTTTCTAATGCACGTGCAGGTAACAAAAATGCATTTTGTCGTGCTCTACCTGCATCGTTTGACCTTGTGAACAAACACCTTGTTATTTTGATTACACAATCCGTGTTAGTTGGGCGCGTAAAATCCATTAAAGTCAACATGGAACTACCTAATAGATTTCGTAAGTTACGACCTAAGTGGTTGAGAGTTTAGTGGAGCTAAGTGTCTAAACTCGTAACTAGAAAATAATTATCTAAGTTATCGCAGGATATGTGTAGGTAGCAATGCTAAGGGTTGATTGGGAACGGTTAATTTAAGAAAATTTATTACTCGATCCCGAATCCTAAACTAAAACCTAAATAAAAAGTTCCAAATAGTTCCGTAATAATTCTTATTCATAGTTCCTCCTAGGTACCTAGGTAGGTATATCTAGATAAAAAATACTATTCTTCTTCTTCTTCTATATGAGTTACATGAGCATGTTTGTGTAGGTAAATGTAACATTCTAGATTATTATAGTGTAAAAATACTGTGAAAATGAAAATGATACGTATGTTTATGTTTGTTTGCTAAGATAATTTCGAACACCCTGACTGCTCATTATAAATATGAGTAGCAAGATATTTTGAACGCTTAGGTACAACAATATGGTGATTCAAACTGCGTATATCAAATTTCTTTTTTGTTTTGTAGATCATTTTGACTACTCTAGAGTCTAGACGCTCATATCAATTTGACGCCGACTGTACCTACCTCACCTACCCCAATGAAAGTTTTTTATTCTGAAATTCATACCTATTACTGAATGCTGTATGTCCTTCAAACTAACCTATCTGCGTAATAACGTGACAATTTTTGACAAAAACCTATAGCTTGACCTTGCAAAGATGGCCTCTTGCGGACCAGCGAAGCGTTTAAATTCTGAGGCTTTGCAGACTAATTTCACCAAAATTATCCATACACCACATACTTCCTGTTTCGATGATGTACCTAAGTATAAGACGCGTCTTTGAATTGTACGGCTAACGACAAAAGTAGATAAACACTTGGTTTGTTTTCTAATATTGAACCTGCTAGTTTTAACCTCCTACATTTAAAAATCTATACCTTAACTGCTGCAAGTTGAAGTAACCACTTCTCTCATAAATCCAGAGAAAAAGAGCATGGGTTTAGGTAAATACTGAAATTGTAAATTTGCTTTGGTCACTGACTCTACAGCCAGTTTACCTAATTTACCTATGTAGAGGGTGTTTTGAAATTTTGACAGGTGAAAACCCTGCCAGTTTTCACCGGTAAGTAAAATTACCATTGATGATTGTGATGATTGATGGGTCTTCCGTCACCATGTTACCATGTAATCCAAGACACAGACACAGTTAGACAGACATACCAACCCCTAAATAATTTATAACATCCCTTAGTAACTTTGAAACACCTTAAATCTTTTAATGAGGAGTCCTCATATCACGCAAACGTTACAACTTTTAAAACAAAAGGGGAAACAATCAAAGAAATATCTCACTGAAAATGAATCCAAATTATTGTAGTTATAATATACCTAATCTATCGCAAGAGGCTGTCTTTATTGTATGATATACCACAAGGATGTGCTAGTTCTACTACTTAAGTAAACACGTTGAAATTATCATGTTGTTACAGAGCATAGACAAAGAGCTCACCTATGCAATAATATTCAAGCTCCCGGAAATTGAAGGCATCTCTAGAGTAGAGTACAATGCTACTCCTGGGAGTTCCATTATATTCGTGAGGCGATAATCATTGCATCGTACGAGCGAATGCGTCATAGTCTTGACAGAAGGACGCATTGACTACAAACGGACTCATTACCTCCCCAGTGACCATTGTCAATTATAAGACAAAAACTCCCACGGTTTATAAAGGTTTGGCCGTGCGAGCACTCACGCAGAGCGCATCTCCACTCGTATACAGCCTGCTGGATCGACCTGTGATAGTGCTTTACTGGAACCGTGGTAATATTATCTCTAACTTGGCGACAGGATCTCGTAAACTGTAAGTAAAAAATATTTAAATAAACGAAACCTAAGTTTATGTAATATGCGAATAACATTGGTGTCAAAAGATTGTTTGGTCAAATCACTTCTGAAATCCTTCATCATACTTCTCCATCAATTATGTATACTTCCTACAAAAATAGGCTCACGATGATATACGATAAGTGATAAAAAAAAAGTATGCATCATGGTTAAACACACACAAGTGTAGGTAGATATACAAAATAGATCACCACTTAGCAGAAGCTATTGTAGGCATGCAGCTATTTAGTTAGTTTTTCAGGAGTTTCCATACTTACATCTTACGAGCACATTTGCACAGCGTTCGATACGAATCCTAAAAAGCGGATGTGCTTTTGTTTTCATAATGTCAAAATGTTTTCACTAAAGAAAGAGAAAGAAAGCAATGAAATGGGAATACGTTTGAGTATTCGGCCAATAGACTACTTTATTATTCGCTAAGAATATGGACTAAAAGCTGATTATTCGCCTCCAAATAACATGGAAATATTGACTTTTGGAGGTAGGTACTTTGACAACTGGACGACATTGCAGACAAAATTTGGTTAACTTGACAGCCGTTATACTAAAATGCCAGATTAGAAATAACCAAAAATATAGGTACCAAGGAAGTCGAGAATCGAGGCCAGGTCAACCCTCCCAACTGCACAATGTTCCCCTACTTCCCCTACTTATTTGGAATCACTGAGTTTACATCTGGTAGAGATAAATATGTTAATCTACCAGACGATGACATGAATACAATATTAATAACAGAATCTAACACTCTATAAAAGTACATACATAATTAAGTACTTAAGGTAAAGACACCAATTATGGACACATTAAGGGTCGTGACGATTGATTTTGATAATTTCGTAGTGTTTTTTTTGTTAGAACATTATCAGATTAAGCTCATTTGATAGCTAAATAGTTAAGCTATAATTTTCAATCTAAGAACTACCGATTAAAACCTTCACTTACGAGATAAATGCGACGAAAATCACACCATGCATTTTCCTAGTAATGGACAGCAAAAATCCATTAATGGACACCCAGTTATGGACAAACTCTAGTTATGGACACCTAATTATCAACAAGACCTAGTTATGTACATCCACTTATGGACATACCACCTAATAATTTTTGCATGTGTATTTATAATAAACCATGGAATCGAAATAGAAAAATATAAATAGCTATCACCACTCACAGCATACTAAATTTCATTAAACAGATGCTGTTTCATCTGAAGATATTATATCATAGCTAGTTCTGCGGTTACTTTTTCGGGGTTGCTTTAGTTTACTATTTCATTTTTTCTGTTCCAACTTCTTTTTTTTCTTTCCTTGCGTGCACGCTTCTTCGCGTTCTTTCTCGAGTAGTTTATTTTCCTTTTCCAAGTCTTTCTTTTCATGATACTACTTCCAAGCACATGGAATGTTTTCTTTTAATTTTCTTTTCCTCCCTTTCTTAGATTTTAGTTCATCAGGCCAGGAAAGATTTTCTAAAATGATGACGGTATATACATACCTTGTCTTTTAATGACTGGTGTTTTTTCTTGGATAGGCACATATGTTTCTTGTCTACTGGCTGTGGAGATTTCTAAATCATATGGAAACGATCGAATAACTTTTCTGATTCTTGAATAATGTTTTTGGGTCATCGATTCTGGATAGGCGTGATAGGATCTTAAATGCTCGGTGCAGTTTAATTTGTTTGTATGTTTGGATCTTGAGTGTTGGCTCTTGAACAATTAGAATTCGACCGATTGTTTTTTTTAATAGTTGGCTCTTGAATGGTTGATTCCTGTATAGTTGGTTCCTGAAGGGTTGGTTCTTGAATGGCTGGTTCATGAATGATTGGCTTTTGTGTGTTTGCAACCACTATTGGTTCTTAGATATTTGATTGATGGTTAGTATCACTTCACCATCATCATCAGCCTATAGAAGTCTACTGCTGGGCATAGGCCTCCCCCATACGTTTCCAGGAAGAACGATTCTAAGCTCGTTTCATCCTTCCCGCGGTCCTAATAATGTCGTCAGTTTATCGGGTAGGAGGATGTCCTTCGCTTCGTCTTCCGGTTCGTGGTCGCCATTCGAGAACCTCCTCCCAACGGTTGTCGGCTCTACGAGCTATATGGCCTGCCCACTGCCACTTCAACTTGCTGATTCTGAAAGCTACGTCAGTGACCTTGGTTCTTTTACGGATTTACTCATTCCTGATTCTACTGCGAGATAGTACCAGCATAGCTCTCTCCATAGCTCGTTGTGCGACTTTGAGCTTGTGTATGAGACCAATAGTTAGCAACCACGTCTCAGTTCCATAAATCATCACTGGTAACACACACTGATTATAGACTTTCGTCTTGAGGCTTTGCGGTAACTGTGACGAGAAGATGTGCCGTAATTTCCCGAACGCTGCCTATCCGAGTTGGATTCGTCTGCTAACCTATTTGTCGAAGTTGGACTTTCCTAGTTGGACCGTCACCCAAATATACATAGTGGTCTACAACTTCGATGATATCGCTCCCAACATAAACCGGCACGGGTGCGATATGAGCATTTGACATAAGTTTCATTTTACTTATGTTCATCTTAAGACCCACCTGTTGGGGGACAATATTGAGGTCTCTGAGCATTGTTTCTAGGTCTTCCAGCGATTCCGCCATTATGACTACCGCCATTACGCCATTATGATTGTATCACTTACGTTCGTCGAATTATCTGCTTTTGATTTAGGCTTGAATTTTTTTTGTACCTATAGAGTTGACTTTGATTCTCGGTACACCGTATCGTTAAGCTGAGCTGCAACTTTAGCCCTATTTTTGATAGCTGGTTTAGCCTGGTGCATCTGCAAAAGTGTGTAATCTATCTTTGGCGCCATTCCTGTAGGAAAATTATAATTATCTTCTTGATATGTCCAACATTGGATTGTATGATTTTTCCAGTAATGGACACTCGTGTACATTATTGGAAGCCATTATTGGAATGAGTTTTCAAAACGATATTATTACTCAGTAATTAAAGATCAAACTTATTAGTTAATTCATTATTAAAATGAAAAATAAAATAAGTTTCGACACTTGTCCATGATTGGTAACCTATGAAATAAAATATCCAGTGATGAAAATCGACAATAATTTCCAAAATATTTATACAATTCAAAAATAAACTTTTAAATTAGCTTTCTTGATAATCTCTCATTTCATGAAATAATGTTTGTTTATTGTACAACAATTAATGCTTAAATCATTACCAAAAATCTCTACTTACTTCCTTAATGATTTTCTTAGTAAATCTGGATAAAACTAAAGTAACAACACCACTACAACTACATCAGCATCGTAATTTTGAACAAAATGGTAGAATCAATAAATGACATAGTATTTGACAGACCGATATTATAACGTTTACGTTAGACTATTGCAATTGCAAATATTAGTGTTATTTTTCTTATTTTTAATGATTTCATTTTTTTTCGTCCATTACTGGTTAGTCGTCCAACACCGGTGTCCTTACCTTACGTATTTTGAAAATTATTACGTAATTATCTTAGTGCAGGTAACTGTACCTTCTTACTTAACCCGTCAGCTCAAGAGGGTAATCACTATAAATTTTGTCATGTGTCTTACCTCGTTCTTGAAACATCGTTACCTAGTAGAGTAGCGTGGGAATAACACTACTGTCTATTATTGTTTTGAGGGTCATAGGCTACGGTATTGCTAACTAATACCTATTACCTTCATTTGCGTTTATGTAGGTTTTCTTTATAATGCATGTGTGTTGTTTACTGACTCTTGGAAGGCTAGCAAACTTACTGAACACAAAGGATTCTTCATAAATGTGTTCCGAGTTGAGCTGAATTTTTCACCTTTGAAAATAATGTTTGGGTTAAATTCATAATGTTCAATTGCTTTGAAATGTTTACTCGTTTATAGCACTTACTATTGATGTTTGGTTTTATAATAAAAGTTAGGTTCTAATCTGTGAGGCAGAGGCAGCCGTAAATAAAATATAACATCATGTGAGTCATCTCGTCTACTCCACCACTTCATTTCGGTCTCAGGAAGACGTACCTATCACCATCATCATCATCTTCCTGGCCCAATTTCACTTCATGTGGGGTGGGGCTGGCACGATAGGTTTTGTTTTAATGTATTACTAACCGAATCAAATATCCTTTATTCTCTAAAACGTACTAAACTAGCGGTTCTGTGAGAACAGTAGACCTCGCGAGCCCTAATAACTATAGAATAAATAATAATAAATAAATAAATAAATAATGCTGGACAATCCACACAGCATCATCTAGCCCCAAGCTAAGCAGAGCTTGTGTTATGGGTACTAGATAACTGATATACTTAATACAATACAATATTACGTATATAGATATTTTTTTATTATACATAGAAAATACCCAGAACACCCGGAATAAATATCTGCAGATCGTACAAACATTTATCCCAAGGCGGGAATAGAACCCGCAACCCCTGCGTCGCAGGCGGACATTCGCCCGCCGCGCCACAGCGGTCGTCATACAATACAAACAAACACATTCCCCTTACTTATCGTATCTTGAAATGTGGCGAAGAGTGCTGCGGTATCTGGTTTTTTTACTGAATATTTTTATACATGACATGTATAACAGTATTAAATGACTGTGAATATGAGTTTGGTTAAAAAAAACAGCCTGGCTGAACATCACGGCGAGTGCAGTTAGATAACTGTGATTATGAGTTTAGTTAAAACTATTTTGTATGTTTGAATGTGGTGGCTGGTACTGAGGTAGTCGAAACCATTTACCAGTATTTAACCGTGACACAAATTATAGTAAAAAAATCTCTCAGTTTGTTTTTTAAGCTATTAGGCATCTTCGATTGTGGCAGAGTGCTGCGGTTGCTGAAATTTTTTAACTGTTTTTTAAATTATGATTGTTTACCGGTTATAAATGACTGCGATTATGAGTTTGGCTTAAAAAACATTCGGTATGTTTTAATGTGGTGGCGGGTACTGTGGTAGTCGAAACCTTTTACCTGTATTTATTAACCGTGACACAAATTACAGTAAAAAGTCTCTCAGTATGTGTTAGGTAAGCCATTAGGTATTTTCGAGCGTGGTAGAGAGTGCTGTGGTAGCTGAAAATTTTTAACTATGTTTTTTGCCATGACATGTTTATCTGTAATAAATAACAGTAGGTAATTAAGAGATTGGTTTCAAAAAAAGTATTTTAAAACGTTTTTATTTATCCCTAAACAAACATCGCGATTGACTGAAAAAAATGAAATAAATCATTAAACTTGTGTGCTAATTTTCGTCCAAATCGATTGAAAAATGTGCGACCTGTCGGCGAGAACAGGCAGACAGACGGACAAAAGAATTTTTGGTCAATATCAAAACTGCGATGCTTCGCTCGCTTTGCTTGCTCGGTCAATAACTTGCAATAATCGATACTTTCCCGTGGCTTAACAAAACTATTTCATTGAGCAAAATAGGTAGCGATGACTCGCGTTTCCTTGGTTTTAGGAGGTCAAATCTGGTGTCTATGGGTTTGTCTTGTAAAGGCGGAGAGGATTGCGTTGTTTAATTGGTGTAGGTAGGTACACATTTTCGAAAAAAAAAAAAAAACAGCAAACTTTGTCCTGTTTTCCCCGTCCACTCCCGTTTTCTGGAATTTTTTTTGTAACATCTTATGAAAAATAAAGCCCTTATTGTATCTCTCAAATTTGATTAAAATCCGTCGATAAATAACGCTACAGCAAACTTCCCCCCTTTCCCCCCTTTTTTTACCTCCAATAAAAAATCACGATCGACAAAAAAATTCCTTTAGCTCAAGGAACATGTGTGCCAATTTTTGTCAAAATCGGTGGAAAACTGTGACCTGTAGGCGAGAACAGACAACCGTACAAAAGCATTTTTGCCCTATCTGGAAACTGGACACTTCGCTCGCTTCGCTCGCTCGGTCAATAATTCAAGGATTTTTCGGGTTTTGTCGTAGCATAGTTCGTAGCCGCGTAGCACTAGTTCTACGGAAGATTCCGAGGCAGCAATAGAGCAGTGTAATTATTACGTGTTATTACTTTACTTAACGACCTATCTAGGTTTTATGTAGTGAGTCATTTAAGTAGATGCTGACTCACTGATTTAATTTCTTTGTGGTGTAGGTTACACATAGCCACTCGATGCGGTTTGTTGCGCTTCTAAAGATTTTACAAAAATTGTGATTACAGATGGCGTTAAGAATACTGTGGCTGCTGATACTCGGCTATGCGTGTGCCGCACCTGCGGGAAATGCTGACTCAACGAAAACCGCAGCTCTCACTGAATCTCAACAGGACAAACAAGATTCTGATCTCAAAACAGACGCTAGCACATGTAAGTATGGAAACTTTCTAGTTATAACATAACTCATTCTAGAAATTAGTATTTATATTGATACATACATAGGTATAAAAAACAGCCCCCGAAATAGCTATTTCATCGTCATCGGCCGAAATAAGTTTACTGGTGGACATTGGACTCCCCCACATTCGGGGTTTGCCGTAGGTAGTCACCACCCTATAGTAACTTGTCACCACGCTCTTGGTGACCGCAATATAAGTGTTAAGTATATAGGAGTTATTACTTCTTATTTCCTAATGCATTCCCTTCATAGCGACTCAAATTAAAAACAAAATGGCTAACATTATCATCATCTTCAGGGATAAACCTAAGCCGAATACTCAAACGCAACTTAATCACGTCTCAAGTAACGAATTTTTGACAGACTTTCATTGCAAACTGTCAAATAATCATCGCGACTTGAGACGTACGTTATTCGGGCGATTCCTTAAAACATAATAGGTACCTACATAATATATAATAATACATAATACATATGCATTACTTTGCCTCTGGATGACTGCTATGGCTAACAATAGTAGCTAGGTAAATACATATTAATTAACATTTATAGTTAGGTACTACCTAGGTTACATCTCCTAATAAGAAGTTTATGGGTAGTCAGAGGAACGTCTAAACATCACATGTCAATGCCCACATTTTGGAGCACCTACCTAATCAGTATTCCATATGTGACGCAAGCCCATCACCGTAGGTTTGTTTTGATAAAAATGCAGCCCTAAATATATTGTGTTGTTTTAGATTATGATCGTTACTCCGACACCGGATCGAGAGGTTACCCCAGTAGTGGATATGGGGGAGGAGTTACAGGCTACGGCACAATAGATGATAGATATAGCAACTTCGGAGGAATCGATGGCAACGCGTACGGTGGATACGCCGGAGCTGGCGGATACGGTAACTCAGGTTACGACGGGTATCGAGGCGGATTCAGTAATGCTGGATACGGCAATAGTGGATACGGCAATAGCGGCTACGGCTATAACACAGGCGGTTATAGCAATGGCGGGTACGGAAGTGCAAGCTACGGTGGAAACGGCGGGTACGGCGGTTACACCGGCAATGGAGGACTGAACTCCTATTATGGGTACAATAATCCGAGCTACCAAGGTTATGGCCATCTAGGGTACGGCTACTACAATAAGAGGCCCGGTTACGGCAACATTTATGGCAGTGCTATCACGCCTAGCTTAGTCACTGGATACAGAGGATATTCAAGGAAATAAGTTTTAATTTGTATCATCTATATCTATTTTAAGAAGACAAGGATAATAAAATAAGTTTCTCTAAATAAACTGTTAGAAATAATAGCTACCAAAGTACTATCCAAAGTTTCACTGTTTTAGAAATAATATAACTTATTTGCAATTATTTTCTTATTTACGCAGTTCAAGCATGAATAAAAGACGTGTTATGCATAGTTTAAAACTTTATTCTAACGTGACAGACACAGTCGCTAAATCATACACATACCTATTTCAATTTATAATCCAATATTATTGTTAATAAAAACAGATGCAATTGCTAACTCGGCCGGGACTAAGTGAGGTGAACAAGTTGCTGGTGCTAGCAGGCTAGTCAGAGCCAGAAACACTTGTCTGCTTTTTCATAGATTTCAAGGCTCTTTCGCGAAGCTTTTTTTCCAAATCTTCATTGTTAACTTTTCCTTCCTCCTCTTCTTCTTCCGGCTCGTCACTGTCTGAAGAATCATCCTTCTTCTTGGATACTTTCTTGTGTTTCTTGTGCTTCTTATGCTTTTTAGAGTGCTTCTTATGCTTCTTGGCCTTCTTTGACTTCTTAGGCTCATCACTCTCTGAATCTGACTCTGATTCGGAAACCTTCTTTCTGGCTTTCTTTTTCAGCACTTGGTCACTATCTGAAGAGGATTCGTCTTTCTCTCGCTTTTTAGCTTTTTTCTCGCCGTCCTCTCGTGTTTTCGGCTTCGCTTCATCAGCGTGTTTTGGTTTTACAGATTTTTCCTTTTCCTCCACTTTCTTTGATTTATCTGGCGACGGTGCTTTTTCCTTCGCATCTAGTTTTTTAGCTCGCCTAACTTCTTTCTCAGAGCTAGAGGAATCCCGTTTTGTTGATTTCTTTTTGGTAGATTTTTCATCTGAGTCTGAAGTGTCATCGTGTGAATCGTCAGCTTTCTTTGATTTGGGTTTTTTATCATCAACTTTATCAGACCTCGAGCGTTCGCTGCTAGCATCTTTGCTTCTCTTCTTCTTCTTATCAACATCAGACTCCTCTGGAATGTTCTTTTGTTTAGACTTGGAGCTTTTATGTTTAACTTCCTCCTCCGAGCTGGATTCGGAGCTAGATGAGCGCGCTCTTTTTTTGCGAGATTTCTTAGCCAGCTTCTTCTTGGAGGTCTTTTTGCTCTTCTTCTTCCTGTCATCTTCAGTGTCGCTAGAAGAAGAGTCCTCAGACTCGCTGTCGGATGACGAGCTTTCCTTTTTGGGTTTCTTACTCTTCTTTGAGCCTGACTTGTCTTTGCGCTTAGGCTTAGATTTACTTTTAGATTTAGCAATAGTTTCGCTGCTTTCGCTCTCGGACTCGGAGCGATGGGTCTTACGCTTACCTTTTTTGGGTTCCTTAACTTTGTTGACTTCTTCTACCTGCTCTTTTCCAGATGCGTCATCGCCGGACCGATCTGACTTCTTTGTTTTTTCCATTTCATGTTTCCTAAGGAAAGGTGACGGTGTGCGCGATAGACTCTTAGAGTACTCACGTAAACTTGGTATCGGTATGAAATCTGCTCGTTCGTCGTCATCCGAAGTGGGCGCTGCCTTTTTTTCATTTTCCTTATCTTTTTGTGACACGGGCTTCTCTTTTGCAACCGATGACTCCCTGCTTGTGCTCGAAATGATGCGCTCTTTGGAAGGGGCTCGAGGGATCGACACACGCTCGACAGACTTCTTTCGCAACTTTTCTAGATTCTCTGGAATAACAGACAAAAAGATCAAGACATCATCTACATTCTTAACAGGTGCCAGATAGCGCTTATAAACAATTTTTAAACATATGCAGTTACAACAGAAGTTATTTAGTGTTATTACTAACCCTTTCTTGGTATGGAAACGGACTTTTCCAAACGTTCTTTGATTAGGTCGCTGGACCTGCGGTCGCGGGATTTCCTATCCTTCGATCTTCTGTTGTCCCTGGTTGAACGGTCTCTGGACTTTTTATCCCTGTAAATATTATCCGAATTTAATATAATTAGTATACTGGTTATATTGGTGTTAGCTGGCATTGTCAGATGCTATAGACACATGTTTGCAAGATATTTGCAGATCTTGCAAACATTTACTATGAAGAGCATTGAACCGTCTCACCAGTGACTCGTCTGACCAGGCGATTCGCTGACAAGACTAAAGAAATTAACGTTGTATAGGCGCCTTCTATGATGTGATGTGTTATCCTGTTATTACCTGGACCTGGATCTCCTGTCTCTCGACCGTCGGTCTTTAGAGCGACGCACTGACGAAGTGCGTCCCGAGCGACGACGCGAGCCGGACCGCCTGCGCGAGCGCGAACGGCGCCGATCGCGCGACCTACACAGAAACAATACACTGAGCTTTCTTGTGTATGAGATATAGCTGTGACAACACCTAAAGCACACAGATGCACGATACTAACGAGATTAGCGCTTGGAATTATGAATTAGAGTAACTTTTGATATCATCATTCTTGTGTCAATGGAAAGGTGCAGTGTTTTATTACAATGTTACTTTTTAATAATTTTAGTATCTGGTAACCGACAAATGAAATTTTATATCACTACTTCTAGCGGATCGGTAATAAAACGTTTCCGTCTAAAATGCGAATGAGCCTGGGATCTAGGTATATAAAATGCTTGTAAACGATGTGTAGTGTTAGCGGCATTAACAGTACACACCTAGCGGTAAAATACAACTTGAAGCCATGCAGACAACTTAGAAACTAAGAAAAGACGAATTACCTGTCCCTCGAACGTCTACGAGGGCGTGAAACCGAACGTGTCCGTCGGCGCCTTTCAAGCGATCGGCGACGTTCGCGCGACCTAGTGATCATGTCAACTAATGCAATGTCGATAAAATCAAAATATTACATTTGAGATGTTGAAATTAAATCAGAGTCTTGAGGCAGGCAACCAAAATTGAAGTCTGCAGTAAATAGCTCCAACAGTATTATTATTTTTATACAACTTGCTGATGAACTAAGCAAATGGCCCACCTGATGTTGAGCGGTAACCACCAACTGTAACATAGCATTACTTCTCAGGTCACGAACTTTACGAACGTGTCCTACAATGCATTGTCCTGAGTTCATGAATTTGAGGCAAGCGAGATAATTTTATTCAAGCATTGATTTGGTCTAAATAAATAAATCAGTATAAAAATAATTTATATTGCGTTTCAAAAACGAGGTTTTAATAGCAGTTTTAAAAGTAACAAGTAGTAAGTAAGTTTAAAACAACAATGTGACGACAAGAAAGGCCACCACTCAGCATTTCAACACTCAGCTACAGAAGCACACATTAGTTGCAGTAGTGCTGCTCTTTGCCAGAATTTGTTGATATTGCAAAAGAACTTTAACAAGTTAATTGGTGAAGGTGCTCTGTGAGGTATTGCAACTGTTACAAGCAAAGGTCAACATCAGGTGACTCCTCTACTTTTTCCACCAATAAGTAACCTAGATGTACCTAGGTTAAAACAACTGCAAGCAAATGTATAATTTTATTTTAAAGTTTCTTGCTAGATATAAAATCAACTCTTCCTTGTAATTCTTAGTTAGAAATTAGTGAAATTCATACTATATACACATTGAACGTGCAGTAACATTTACTCACCTTTCCCTCCTCTCATTTCTTTCCCGCTCACGTCGTCGTCGGTCTCGCTCGCGTTCTCTCTCTCTCTCACGTTCTCTTTCCCTCTCCCTCTCGCGACGATCCACCGATCGTCGACGGCTGTTGCGACGGCGAGACTTGCTTCTGAAATCACTCAGTCAGTAAAATCCAGTTCACACAACTTTATACAGGAAAGCATGTTTGTTTTACTTAAATTAACATTTTGTGGCAAGTCCATCACTGGATTGTATTATCAGACAACTTCGAATGAATTCAAAATTATTTAGCTCATACTTCATACCTTTCTCTGCGGGAACTGCGCCTTGGGCTAACACTATTCGACGAATCCCGGTTGGAGCGATAATGACGTTTCTTATGAGACGCTGATGACTCCCTCTTCTTCAAACTGCCACCTACAAAAATAATGTGTTAAGGTGACACTAGTAGCACTCGAAGTTGTTGATATCAAGACTCAATGATGAGCAGTAAGAAGTTATTGTGCATACAATTAACACTCCTGCCGAGTATCTTGAAAAACTGCTGAATGTGTTCAGTCAAAATGTTTTTTGTAACTCTTTCAATAGATGAATTATGAGACGTTACAGTCCTTTTATAACGAGTTTTTCGAGACTCATAATTGTTAAGTTTTTTGCTTAACTTAAAGATGTATATTGTCAAACTGTGAAGTTAACATTCCCTAACATTTATATGGAAAAAACAGCGACTATTGTCACCTTAAATACATAAAAATATATACCTATGCTACTATATAAGATATTAAACTTACGAGAGGATGCAGATGATGACCTTCTTGCACTGGAAGAGCGTCGAGATTTGTCCACTTTTTTGTCGTCACCACTTTTACCTTTTGTTGACCTGAAAGTAAATTAGTATGAACGAATGGTAGATAGAAGACAGCCTGGATCTGGTGGATCTGGACGAAATCTGCATAAATCCACATAAATCCACCTGCAGTATATTTGATATTCTTTATGATTTTAATTGATGATTTAAAAAATTTAGTTTTGAAAGTTACAACAAATAATTAAATTCACGGCACTTACTTAGCAGGCGAAGCCGATCTCGATTTTGGTTTGTTCTCTTCAGAATCATCTTTGATGGAAGTATCGTTGGCGTCCTCCTTGATGGACTCGTTGGTGGTGTCAATAACTTCGTCTTTGGCTTTCTGCTCTGCTTCTATTTTTTTCTCAGGAGACTTGCCATTTTCTGCAACAACTGTGTGAAATCGAAAATCTAATCAAAACTAACTACAGATTATACTTTTAAATAAACAATGTTGAATAGAGAATATGTTTGACTAGCGAAACGCGTGCGACTTCGTCCGCGTGAAGTTATTTTCATACAAACTTCAACCCCCACTGTACACGTTTAAAGGTTGAATTTCGGGTATTCCTTTAGTACACCTAGAGATGCGTAGACGCACCAAGACGAATATACTTTGAAAATGTCAAGTCTCTACGACCAGTGGTTTAGGCTGTGTGTTGTCTATATCCCAGTCAGTCAGTCAGCTAGAACAAAGATTCTTATATTCTAATAATAGATATAGATAGATATAGATTTTGCTAAAATTTAAAACACAGACTAAAAATCCCATAGATTCTTCTAATATGTCGATCATTCTCATATTCAAGGATACTATTAAAATAACTATCATCAGAATTTAAAATTTGATAAGTTTGAGCTTCAGATCATGTTCGCGTGATGGGAGCATGAAATACCATTTCATATTGTTGACAACTACATCCCTCATGGGGTTGATTACTGTAGAGTGCTAATTCGTATACCGGTTGTAATTTTTTTAACCGTTTACCCGCCAGCGCGCGGTCATTGACTGAACGATACGAACATCACTGGTTGATAAATAGGAATTTTAGTAAAATAATCGTATTACTCTAAATGTATTTGACTGTCGGCCAAGTAGTATTCTTTAAGACTTTGTTGTATGTAACTTTACATGATCCTGGAGTATTCGGAAGTGGACTTATTACAATTACACCTACTTCAATGACAAAATACCTACCCTTAGGTTCTGTTTTAGCATCATCTTGAGATGTCTTCGATGGACTGCTCTTGTCCCGACTGCGCCGTCGAGACTCGCGACGCCGCGGACTTCCACCGTTGCGATGCCTATGAGATAATATTTTTTTATTCTGAACATACAATTTTTTGTGACTTTGCTGCATAAAAAATTGCACTTTGCGATGATAAAATGTATGACAGAAGCGCGTGTAAAGTTGACAGTTGATAGAAGGATATGGAGGACGATCGTAAGTATGTTGCGACCCAATAGAATGTGGGATCAGGTCAAGATGATAATGTATCTTAATAAAATATGGCAAAATGTACTCACTTCCTATCGCCGGACCTGTCGCGAGACCTAGAGCGCGAGCGGCGACGCTCCCGCGAGCGCCTCCGTGAGCGCGAACGAGACCGCGACCTGCGACGATCCTTGTCTTTCTCCTTGCTATTCTGCTGCTCTTCCTATACATACACGAAATGCATAAAAATATAGCACACTAGCGGTCCGTCCCGGCTTTGCACAGGTTTTAGCAAGGATCACTAATTTTAAAAAAAATATAATATAGCCCATGTCACCTGGGGATAGTGTAGCTTCCCAACGGTGAAAGAATTTTTCAAATCGATCCAGTAGTTTCGGAGTCTATTCAATGCACGCAAACAAACAATCCAATCTTTGCTCTATAATATTAGTATAGATATATA